>LR738713.1:137574161-137620361 GCA_902687465.1 Secale cereale
GGGGGGGGGGGCCTGGGCCCCCCGAAGCTCCCCCGATGCCCTACTTTGGCATATATTTAAAGGGTCCTCCGTAACCCTCAGAAAAGGGAACTCTTTTCGCGATCCCATCTCTGTTCCGCCGCCGCCGCCGCTTCCAAGATCGGGAGCACCAGGAGAACTCTTCCCGGCACCCTGCCGGAGGGGAGGATCACCACCGGGAGCTTCTCCACCACCATGGACGCCTCCCGGATGACTCGTGAGTAGTCTCCCTTGGACCATGAGTCCATGACCAGTAGCTATGTGATGTTCTCCTCCCGTTCTTGTGCTTCACTAATTAGTCCTCATGAGCTGCCCTACATGATCGAGGCACCTATGTAATCCTTATGTTGTTGCTATGTTGAGTTTGCTGGGATCCGATGGATTATGAGATTATGTTCAGATTGATCTTGAGTAATATATTTGATTCACCTCTTTTATATTTTTGTTCATAAGTAATTCTTGCATGTTCTCCGTTGTTATTTATTGCTTTGGCCGAGTAATAGGTAGTGACTCCAAGAGGGAACGTTATGCTCGATTGTGGGTTCATGGCCCTCGATGACTAGCTTGAGTGACAGAAACATGAGTCTAGGGGATGTGCTGTTGCCACAAGGGGGAAAACAACGGTGCTTGTGCCCGCGGGTGCAAGGATTGTTTACTTTACGCAAAGTTCTTTTAATGCAGTTGTCTGTTACATTGAGTTTACACTATGGGTGGGACTCGCAACTTAATACCAGCGAGATGTTCTGGATAGATATCTCAAGGTGGATGATTAGTAGTAGATATTGATGGATTTCGGTCTACTTACTTTGGCGTACCGCCCATGCTTTGAACCTCAACCTTTCTTGCAATGTAGTCAGCATTGGTTTGCGTTCGTGGTCCTGTCAATTGCCCAGCTGTAATTTGTTTACCTCACATAGCTGTTTTATCGTCTTTTGGGAGAGAGACATCACTAGTGAACATCATGAGACTCCGGTCTATATTACCATCATTGATCACATCCACTATTTACTTTTCGCTATTTACTTACTATTGCAAAACATTATCTATCACTACTATCATTGCTTTTAATCCTTTGTGAACTACAAGGCCGGAGGGATTGACAACCTCTCTGTACTCGTTGGGAGCAAAGTTATTTGTATCTGTGTGCAGGTCCACGTTGATTGCTACTAATCTGGCGCCGTAGCAATTGACACCTACTTGTTGAACCTAGGAGTCTCTGGGGATTCGATCCTTGGCATCTTTGCTAAGGGAAAACACTTCTACTTACTGCATCTTACACCTTCCACTTGGGGTAACCAACGAGGGGTTCAAGGCCCATCACACGTATACCCAGCGCATTATATAGAGCTCGGATCATGTTCTTCCTTCTCCGCATGTTTCTCTCATGTGAAAATTTTTGGTGTTGCGATCACCCTCAGCCAGCCACTGTATTCGAGATCTTTGTCTCCACATAATCTCCTCCCTATGATAAAGCTCGACCAGTCGTTCATTCAGCTTTTGCTCAAGGTGATTTGGAGAAGTCCTGGACGGAACACTCCGGAGCCTTTCTAGCTCCGCTTTTGCCTTCTTGATCTATTTTCTAACACTCCCAAAGGTTTCATCATTCCATGCCGAAAGGTTCTTTGATAGTAGCTCTAGTTTTCTGCGAATTCCCTCAACTCCTTGACCGCCTTGATGTTCGCTCCATCCTGAGCTGATGGTGTCACGCCAGGATTCGTGTGTCTCCCACATCACTTCGTAACGGAAGCTCGGTTTAGGACGTGGTAAAGCCTCTTCAAACTGCACAAATATGGGTCCATGATTCGAGGAGGCCGATGTTAAATTGGTCACATTGGCCATAGGGTATAGCGCCGCCCAATCTGCTGTGGCCATCGCTCTGTCTAGCCTCACGCGGGTGTAAGATCCCCCGGTCACCTTCTTCTCAAAAGTCCAAAATCTGCCCTGATAGCCCAAGTCCATCAACATGCAAACATCAACCGCATCCCGAAAACCTTGTATTTATGCATTACTCCGATTAGCAACTCCCTCATGTTCATATGGACGTAACACTTCGTTAAAATCCCCCATACATAGCCAAGGGAGATTGCTGAAAGTCGCCAACCCCTTTAGAAGATCCCATGTTTGGTGTCTAAGTTGTGTCTGGGCCTCGCCATACATGCATGTCAACCTCCATGGGTCTTTCCCATCCTCTACAACCTTTGCATCAATATGATAAACAGACTCACCCAAGATCTCAATATTTATTGTATTATTTCAAAAAATTCCTATTCCTCCACTTCTACCTTGGCTATCTATCGCATATGCATTGTCATAGCCCAAAGTATTAGCTAAAGCTTCTACACGTGCACCTTTTAATCGTGTTTCAACAATACACAACACGATAGGGGTAAATTTCTTCGCAAAGTCGCGAAGCTCACGAACTGTCGCGGCTTTACCCGCACCGCGACAGTTCCAACAAAATGAACTCATTGTGCCCGGCGGCACTCCTCGAAGGAGCCCGCCGATCCTGCATCTTGGTCCTTGCCTTCTTCCACTCCATCTGTCACCATATTCGGTGTACCTGCATCGGACAACTCCTTAAACAGGGATCCTTTATTACCAACATCTTTCTTTGGTTGTTTCACCTCTTTCCTTGGAGAAACATATACAGGTGGCATCGGGGGAACCCCGACAGGCTTTCCAGAAATTACAAGAGCTGTAGTGCTCACTTGAGCCACAGCCCCATCTCTCCCATCGATCGGCTGAGTTGTCCCTGGGTGTTTGTTGTCAGAGGATTGTCTCTTGTTACTTCCCACCACTACCCCCAACCCTGCAGCGCTCGGCGCCTCGATCATCACATGGGGCTCGCTTGGCCCTGATGCAACTGTGGTATCTGCTCTACCATCCTGCCGCTCAGCCTCACTGCGGGGTTCATTTTGATATGCATTGAAGCGCCAACTCTGATTGGGTTATATTGCTCTCGCCCCTTACCTCTTCCTCCTGCATTCCTTGGGCCGCCTCGACCCCTCTGATTACCAAAACCACCTCTACCCGGTTGTCTGAAGCGAATATTATCAGCCAGAACAAAGTCACCCCACTCAAACTTAGTGTCATCATGAACACCATCGCCACACTCCTCGTGCCAATGCCCGCATTCACCACAGTTAAAGCAAAACACTGGTAATTTCTCATACTTTACTTGGTATCTAACTCGCTCATCCCCCTTCTTTCCAGTGACAAACCTCTTAATTTTTGCATTGATATCGATCTTCACCCTCACCCGGAAGAATTCACTAAAAAAACCTGCCAGTAACTTGAGCTGAACTTCCTCCACCTCGCCAATGCGTGATGCCATCCCCCTGACAGCAGGCTCGATTAAAAAGTTGTCAGGTAACCGATGGATTTGTGCCCAAACTGCCAGCTTATCCAACTTGATGCTATCAGGGTTTTTGAACCCATCATATTCCACCATGATCACTGCCTGGTCTCTGAAAAGCCACGACCCCTCTAACATGGCCTTATTCCAATCCCCTAGACAACCAAATTGAGCTGTGAACAAGTTGTCCTTAATCTTCCTCCAGACCACCACCGTCTTCGCCGGGTTCCATGCAGCACGCATATCCCCATACAGAGCATTAGGGCTGAAAGTCCTTGTGGTGTGCACCCTGGCTATGGCTAGCCACTTCGTCCGCGCCCCCAGATCTGGCAGTTCCTCTTCCCACACAAACTCGTCATCTTCCTCCTCCTGCAGATTCAACCTAGCAAGCAGTTCCTCCGTCGTCTCCTTGCCCTGCCGCCCTTGCGTGCTTGATCCCGCCGCCATGACTGGACCGATCTAGTCATCACCAACGAAAACCCTGGTCGATCTGCCGGAGAAAACCACAAGAACCAAGGCCGAGTAAGGTCACGAGGGGCCTCCCTTGATCAGTCCGAGTCCAGGGGATCACCAGCAAAAGATCTATAGGGGAAAGTAGGCAAAAACCGGCCGAGTCGCTGGAGTAGTCGAAACCCTAGGCTGTCCCCGTCGGGGAAAGAAAACGGGAGTACGAGCAGCCAATATATATAGCTGTCTCCTGCCCAACTAAATCTTGAGGCAGGGCATGTGCCCGTCTTCTGCATATCGGATTGGGTTAATCGCCGAGCTCATTAAAACCATTAAGCTACGCATAAAGGGCGGCCAACCAGCTATGCCATGTGGCGCAAGCTGGTTGGCCGCAATGAAAAATCTTTTGATTTTTGTAAATAAAGGTGTGGATTAATTTTTAAATGTACCCCCTCCGTTTTTATTTACTCTGCATATAAGGTTTGACTGAAGTCAAACTTTGTAAAGTTTGACCAAATTTATAGAAAAATATATAAACATTTATCATAACAAATCTATATGATGTGAAAGTACATTTAATAATGAATCTAATGGTATTGATTGATTATTCTATATGTTAATATCTTTGTTTATAAACTTTATCAAAGTTTACAAAGCTTGACTTTGACCAATGCTAATACGTGAACTAAATAAAAACGGAGGGAGTATTTTTTTTAGATGGAGGTGAGGCCCTCTGGTATTTTTTAAATGGAAGGTTATGCGAAGTGGCACTGGTAGGCTATGGTGGTAATTTTTTTTCTTTTTTAGATGAAGGTGAGGATTTTTTTTTGAGATGTTTTTTTATATGAAGACGAGGACTCAATGTATTTTTTTTAAATAAAAACATGTGCACAACTTCCTCTTAAGCGGCGCCACAGGGTGGCGCCCCCAAACACTAGTACGGATGGCAGGGCCCGCTAAATCTTCGCACGAGGCCACCATGGTTTGCTTTGACATTAAAAAGGTTAGTGCGAATTATTTACCCGTTCCGATGCGGCCCGCTCGGCCCACCCTGACCTGGGCTGCTGCAACTTCATTGGGCTGTACAGCCACCAACTTCATTCCCTTGTAGAGAGCCAGCCTAATGTGCTCAAACTCTGGCCTGGTCCCTGCGTTATCCAGCCGCAGTCCCCGAACTGCGTCCCGTTCATGCCGCTGCGGCGGCGCCCGCGGCCGCCGTCGTCCCGATTGCGAGCTTCTACCGCAATGTCCAAAGGGGCGACGTGTGGGGAGCTGACCACGGAGGAGATTGTAGGTCATCATCATCTATTCATCCAGTGCAAGATTCCGGGCGGCGTGTTCGTGAAGGTATGCCACCATGTCGCCCATTCACATGCCTTCGCCAGCAAATCAGTCGAGGCCAACAGAGCATTGTTGGTGCAGCTGAGCAAGTATTGATTGTCTACAATTTTTTTTCTATTTACTCCCTCCGTTCCTAAATATAAGTCATTTTAGAAATTCTAATCTGGATTACATACGGAGCAAAATGAGTGAATCTAGATTCTAAACCATGTCTATATACATTTGTATGTAGTTCATATTGGAATCTCTACCAAAGACTTATATTTAGGAACGGAAAGAGTACAAGGTAATTAGCCTTTTTTTTGCTTGCTTTGCAGTGTTCAAGTGAATACTTCTTCGTGAAGTTCCAAGACGCCTCCGCCCTCCCCAAATTTCCATCGCCAATCTGGGAATAGTATTATCCAAAGAAGGAGAACAACTCCTACTTCTTATCTCTTATATAATCGGTAACAAAACATCTGCATGCTCAGTAGATTTTGTTTTTTGTATGTGTAGTTGTGTACTCCATTGCATCATCGGCATTTCATCCGGTTACTTAATTTTTGATGTAGCAATAATGATGATCATGCTCCTCTACCAACTTCATTTTAAATTACTCCTGAAAAGTTGGTTTACGGTTTAAAGGACATCGGAAATTGAAAGGTTAGCTTCAAGTGCTAGACTGAGTATTAAGTAGTACTCCCTCCTTTCCCAAATATAAGTCTTTCTAGAGATTTCAACAAGTGACTACATACGGAGCAAAATAAGTGAATTTACACTCTAAAATATGTCTACATGCATCCGTATGTTGCAGTCCATTTGAAATGTCTAAAAAGACTTATATTTAGGAACGGAGGGAGTAGTTTCTGAACATATTCACCCTAAAAAAAATCTGAACATATTCCATTCACATGCTTTGTAATTACAATTATGGGCTCAGTCCTTGTACTCAAACATGTTTATCTAATCAATGAATTGCCTGTGAGTGGGCCGTTTTGCCTAAAGAGGGAAAAACACCAAATGTGCTAATTAAGTGAATATTAAGCTATTCACAGTTACAGCATTACAGTTGTTAGTGCGTCAGTACTTTTGGCACAGATATGTGCATGCTATCCTAAATCATGATACTAAATATCTGCCAGTTCGTTCCCGAAATGCTTGTGATGATCTATGTGAGAAAATGAAACTAGAAATACAATCAAATATGATCTACCCATATTGATACATTATAATTTTGCTTTAAATATTTCTGTCATTTTTCATCAAGATGGTTATGTTTGGTAAAGATAGATAAGTGACCTTACTACACACCCATGAGTGGAACTCTCACTCGAGGGTAGGGTATGGTGGGTACAACCCCCTCTGCCCAAACCCATACCCACAGAAATCTTCTATCCCCACCCACTTCAATACCCATGGGCACAAATTGACCCGTGTTCATACCCATCGGGTATCCTATACCCCAATGGGTATCAAATGGGTATAATATATAGCATTTACATTTTAAAATTGTAGAGAAATGAGTCTAAAATTCAAGTGATGTGGGGCGAGCACGCAGTCTCCTTAGTTTGGTGGCCTCTTGGAGGCGACAATGGACTACGCGCAGCGGTTGGTGGAAGCCTGACGCAGTGGGAGGCGGCGGTGGGAACCTGGGATCGCTGGATACAGTTGGACAAGAATCTGGTGGCGATGAGTCGAAATTTCATCGTTTCGATGAGTCACATACACTAGTAGAGAAAACAAGCATTAGAAGGGGGCCCCGGAGGCAGTCATATCCGCATATTACGAAGCCACCTGTAATAATCTAGCGGAGACGGTTATTTCTGTGATCGAGGCGGTTAGAAATTTAAAACTGCCTGTATTAAGAGAAGGAGACGGTTAGAAAATTGGAACCGCCTCCAGTTCGTAAGTATTTGTGGTGGCTTTTGATTTGCAACCACCTGTGTTATTCTAACACCTGTCCTATATATTTCCTCTGCCTCTGTTCCTCACATTGCCAAGCCTCGAGCGCTCTCCGTGCTGCGCGTTCCCATGCTATGTGGCAGTGCATGTCATCGTGTTGTGTGTGGCCATGTCCAGTCTCGTTCCCCTGCTGCATGTGGCCATTTTCGTCGCCGTGCTGCGTGTTCCCGTGCTATGTGGTAGTGCTCGTCATTGTGTTGTGTGTGGCCGTGTCCAGTCTCGTTCCCCTGCTGCGTGTGGCCATTCTCGCCGCCTTGCTGCCTGTGTCCGTGCTCGTTGCTGTGCTGCGTGTGGTAGTGGCTGTGGCCACCACCAAGTTCCGAGCGACTAAGGTTTAGGGCTCAGAACCCCTATATCTCCTAAAGCCCAAATCCCCCACACAGAAATTTTAACTTAACTAGATTTCAGTGCTTAATTATACAATAGGTAGATGGCATTCCTTAGTACTGCATCTAGTGCTTAATTAGTATTACCACTATTAGACATAGTATTAGATTAGCTAGATAAACTACTACTCGTCGGAGGAGATGTAGATGACTCCAGAGCCAGAGGCCTCGTCGTCGTGGGTCCCGGCCAGCAGCCCGCCAAACGGGTGGTCGTCGTCATCGGTGTTGCTGAGGCTGATAAACATCTCCTCCAACTCGCCCCTCGCATTAGCCAACAGGACGCGGTTGGCAGCGACCTCGCGCTCGTCGCCGATCAATCCGACGATGGTGCGGTCTTCCGCCACCACGTCGGTGGTGCTCCCGCTGGTTCAAGTTTTGTCCACACTGCAACTGCTTCATCTTCTCTGTGAAATGCAAAGTGCCTCAACTTCTTTGTTATAATGGAGTTTGCTACAACTTCTCTGCTTCATCTTCTCCATAAAATGCAAACTGCTTCAATCTCTCCATTAAAATGGAAACTACTACAACTTCTCTGCTTCATCTTCTCCGTAAAATGCAAACTACTTCAAAGGCGATGATACCACTGCTGAAAAGAGCTGGTAGACAAGGCAACAGAGGCGGAGTAACTGACGACTGTGGCAGCGGATGGAAGGTGAAGCCAGCAAGCTCCCAGAGGCCATGGGAGTCACGACGCTGGGGGCCAGCACCAAGGAGAGCACCACGGCAAGCTCGACGAGCATCTTGGCCCAGTGGTATTTCCGTGCCGACCGAGCTTCCAGATGCTTTAGGTGGAATTAACCACTCGTGGGTATAGTAAGTGTCTAACATCTTCATAATTAAACGCCGCAGGCTTCTCCCCCGCTCAAAAAGGAAAAGTATGGCAACCTGAACCAGGTTGTGTATTCTTGATATATTTTTCTTGCTTTAGTTTGAGCAACTATTGATGGAATGACCGTATGTGTAGCCCCATTTGAAATACCTCCCATTTGGTTCTCACACTAAGCTCACAGCCTTAATTATATAGTCCACAGAGATCCAAGTTTAGTTCCTCATCAGTTACTTGCTACAAATACAGGACTAGAGTTTCTGATGCATATACCAAACTTATGTACAAACCCGAGACTCAAACCATACAAAATTAGACTGTTGGTCTCATCTTGGTGCCGGACCTATGTGAGTCAGTGATGCATCGCCAACCTGCCCCAACTCAAGCACACTTTGCTGTTTCAGATCATTTGCTTGAGCATCGTTGTGCGAGTCAGCGCTTGTTGCACTGAGATTACTTGTGCCGCTAGTGACTGAGTTGTAATTACCCATTCCACGAGACACCTCCAGCTCCAAGCATTCCTTGAGCTCAGCCACAACATCTGTCATCGTTGGTCGTTCCCGTGATGGTTGTTCTTTGCACTGCAGTGCCACCTCTGTAACCTTCCAGACTGAGTTGACATCGTACTCCCTTCCCATCTTTGAGTCAGCAATGCTCTCGATGTTACCCTCGGAGAGCTTCTGGCGCACCCACTGTGCTATATGGATGCTCTCAGTGTCAGTAATGGCGACCGCCGGCGACTGACCGGTTATAAGCTCCAGTAGTACAACTCCAAAGCTATACACGTCACTCTTCTCACTGAGCCGGGATGTATTATAGTATTCAGGGTCAAGATACCCCAGGGTGCCTGCTGGTTGGGTAGTGATATGGGTCATGAACTCATCTGCGAACACCTTGGTCAGGCCAAAGTCGGATATCTTTGCATCTAGGTCAGCAGATAGCAGGATGTTCTTTGTCTTCACATCCCTATGGATCAGTGGCGGTTGGCAGGACTTATGTAGATACTCCAATCCTGTATCCATGAGACCATGACCAGCGGCCAGTTAGTAGATAGCAATGGGTTAAGGATTTAGGTTAAAAGTAGCCACAGTTGGCAGATGGATGAGGTTTTGCTCAGTTTAGCTGGTATAAGTATCAAGCCATGATGCGATCTTGCTACTACTCATACTATATTACAACTTTCAGGTGTGTACAGTCATACGAACCATGGGCAGAGTCGAGAGCAATCTTGAGACGTCGATGCCAACTGAGGGGCGTAGCGACAGAGACCTCTCCTGTAATAACATGGCTTATAAAAAGGTCTGCCAAATAGTAATATTCTGACAAGAAAAAGGTACTATGTGATTTGTTAGTGTAATTTGGACACAATTTGTATCATGGAACACATTCAGGAAAACTTGGCTGCTCTGTCCACAAATTTGTTAATACTGTACTGGACACATAAGTATTGCATGCCACACTTTTGAGTTTGTTCAAAGTTATCACATCCTATAGGAAGTATGTGCTTCTGTAAAATGTTGTCCCTTTTTTGTGTCAAGAATGTAATTGAAGACGTTGGAACTATGGGCAGTAAACTTTGTAAAAAAGGAAAGGGTATGTCAAACTAGGGAGGTGCCTAAAGGCTATTTTCTTCAGGGAGATACTAACTTACCTCTTAGACGATCCTCTAGGTCTCCACCATGCATATATTCATAGACAAGGGCCAGTTGTTTCTTGTCCTTGCAATAACCAATCAAGGAAACCAGGTTCCTGTGGTGAACTCGACTCAAGTGTTGAGCCTGCGATTTGCAGTAAAAACATTTGGTTCAAGGATACAAACACTAAATTTCAAAGTACTCCCTCCGTTCCTAAATATAAGTCTTTCTAGAGATTCCACTATGAACCACATACGAATGTATATAGATGCATTTTAGAGTGTAGATTCACTCATTTTGCTCCGTATGTGGTCCATGGTGGAATTTCTCCAAAGACTTATATTTAGGAACGGAGGAAGTAGTTAATAGCCTACCTCAGATAGAAACTCCCTGTCCCCTTGAGATGATGTTTTTGAACGGATCTTCACAGCAACTGGACTTCCATTCTCCAAATAGCCTAGAAACACAGCACCAAATCCTCCTCGCCCTATTTCTTCCTTGAAGTTAGCTGTGATGAGCTTCAGCTCTTTGTAGCTGAACTGTCTATTCTCAAACAAGTTTGACCTCTCCCTGTCCCTGGGGCTATTAAGCCTTGCGCTATTTGCCATCCATGTATCTGGAATTAAACCTGACTTTATATGGGTGATCTTTACTTACTATAAATTTGCTGGTTTCCTTGGTGAAATATTACCTTGTTTAATTCTCCTTCTATGAAGGATAATAATTGCTGCCACAAACAGTAGAGTAGCTACAGCTATTGGAACAGCTATCGCAATGACGAGTGTTCTGCTCTTTTGCTTGTCATTTGGAGCACATGTGGAAGCACCATTGTCACAGATATTTGCATTGTTACCAATCCTATAATTACAGCAACAATGTCTGAATTAGTTAAATTTGGAGCAAGAAAATGCAGCAGGAATTGATCCATTTTGACGTTAAAAAAAAGAAAGAGTAAAGGTGTAACTTAGCTATGCAAACCTTAATATAAGGGATCCATTTTGACGCTTTCGTACTAGAGCTGCAGGAATTGATCCACTGAGTTTGTTGCTTGACAAATCACTGTACAACACACATATCTTGAAATATGCTGATGCACATATTGAAGTGAATTGAAGCAAACAAGTATACTTACAGGAATTTAAGTGATGGCATTTGTGCCAGAAAATCAGGTATTGGACCAGAGAGGCTGTTATTGGACAAGTCCCTGGAATTAAAATTCTTATGAGAAAATGCTTGAGTAGGGAAGCAATATTCAATTTTTATTTTGCGTCAAATCTTAAATAACTCCGAATATGTTATTGGACAAGTCCCTGGAATAGCTGCTAAATACGAGAAGATTATGAGAACCTGAAGGTGTTCTTAAGAGTCAGAATATGTCGTATGATGATCATATCGGGCACTTACAGGTATTGAAGGGATTTTAGATCACCGAAAGAAGGATCAACTGCACCGGTCAACACACTGGATGACAATATTCTGTGGCAAATCCCATAGTAGATTAGTATCATGCCATGGAAAAGCTTTCTTTTTAATCTTTCAAGTACAGGCATGAATGTGCAGTTCTTTTGCACTTGACAACTTACAGAGCTGTTATCCATGCAGGACCAGATGAAGAATAATTGCAGTTCAGGCCATTCCAGGCAAATGCTTTCGGCGCACAAGGATCACCCATCCAGTTTTTCTTCAGCATGTACGTCGTGCGAATTCCCATCATGGCCTTGGCTGTTAATATGAAAAAATGGAGAAGGTGTTTCTGAGGTTCTGCTTTACGCTATCCAGAAATAAATAATTCAAAGCTACTGGACTTGCAAATTTCAGTCCAAATTAGGATCCTTGACAATGGAACACATGGATCAAAGCGCAAGGTACCGTCTCCATTGTTCGTCGCAAGCTCAGTCATCTGCCGCAGTGAGTATATCTCGAACGCATTTAGGATGGGCGGGAGTGTGGCATCCGGCGTGGCGACGAGCGAGACGGTGTGCTCGCCAGACCCCTGCACCACCACCTGTTCCACAACATCTGCGGAGAGGTACTTCGGGGTGTAGCTCCGGCTGCCGTTCCATGATGCGCCGTCAACGAGGATGTCGAACCGCCTCAGCGCGTTGCCCGGCAGCTGCTGCAGCTCCGCGAAGTAGATCAGCAGGAGGTAGGCTGCGGTGCTGCTGTCATTGTTCTGGGAGGTGTCCGGGCTCCATGAGAAGTCGAGCTGGGTTCCGTTCACCGGAGTGGCGGCGCTCCGCAGCACCACAGGTGGCGCGTCGAAGCTGCTGGCCTTGGAGACATCGACGTCGGCGGCCGTCGTTATGTTGGTCCATGCAGCGACGTCGCCGTAAGACTGCCAGATGCGGTCGTAGGAATCAAATGGGTACCTGTGGTTGGCAAGAAACGGAATCTGGTGTGAGAAAATCGGCAGAAATTGCAACTGGTGTACCTGAAACTCCAGACTCTGGCTTGACCAATAGATTCTGCAGAATTGTGACTCTTGATTACCTAAAACTAAAATGTTGTATTTGGTTTGGTTTTAGAAAAGGCAAAGTGCCTATTACTTGGCAGTTCATTCAGGAATTGAAGTGCAACAACAATTTATAGTGATAACCTTTTTTTTTTATTAGAACAAGCTGTGTGGGTCAATGGCCAGCCGTTAGTTTGACCGCATTTCAAGGGGAACTGCATGTTAGTGTCTGCTGGGACTAGGGAGTTGTGATAATAAACCATGTGTTCTAGAAAGGTGATAATGTTTAGAACCTTAACTTGTTAGTTGTTTGAGGTTGCTAACCACTCTTCCAGGGTGGTATCTAGATGATTGGTCATTTGATCATATGAGCTTTGCAGAAAAGATAAAGAGCAGCATCAACTATAAAGGGTACAATCAAATGGAGCAGCATCAACTATATAAAGGGTACAATCAAATGTAACATATATGGTTGATATAATACACATGCAGTAGGAGCCTTTCCTACTGTTTTCTTATAATAAAAATTGGAGGAGAAAAGTTAAGCTCAGGGTTTTATGTTATTTAGTGTGCATACGTGGTGTTGTTTGGAACAAAGTGATTTCATCGCGGTTTCATACAACGCTTCGAAGCTTGTTTTAAACTTTCCATCCAAATGGAAACTTGTGCAAGAAACCAAGGAATGCTGCTGCCTTACGTGATGTGTATAAATGGTCAAGATAACCTATTTTTACGTTCACATCAAGTAAGTAATCGGCAGGCAACTATAATATGCATCAGTAGTTATCACCGGACGAACCTGTATAGCTTGTAGAAACTAGCCGGGCGCCAGAAGTGGTAGCGGTTCAAGGCGAATCTCGCCGCCGGCCGGCGAAGGTTGAGCAGAAGCAGCGACTGCTTCACGGTGGCCTCCAGGTACATGGCCGCCCTCAGCGGTCTCAGGTCAAGCCCGGAGAT
The DNA here is from genome assembly GCA_902687465.1 of Secale cereale. Lineage (NCBI taxonomy): Eukaryota > Viridiplantae > Streptophyta > Magnoliopsida > Poales > Poaceae > Secale > Secale cereale. The sequence goes on from LR738713.1 coordinate 137,587,519, forward strand.
GAACGGCGTACCCTGCCCTATGTCCACCAGGCACACCTGTATGCATGTAAACCAAAAATACTTGTCATCAACCAGTTCACTCAACAAAGCCCTCATATTGTGGAGTCTGCCTAGAGGACTCCTGGAACCTGAAAGAAATCAGCCGGGGACACGACGACTGCCTCGAAGATGTACATGTCATCGGGCGCGGTGACGTTGACGGCGGCCCAGCGGTTGACCCCGAGGTAGAGGTGGAAGGACGGGGGCCTGTTGAGCGCGTCGTAGTTGCCGTAGTAGAAGCTGGACCTGACGAGGTACCTGCCTCCCGGCGAGAGCCCCCGGAGCGTGTAGCAGCTGCGGGCAGCACCACCGGAGAAGTGGCGCACGGTGAGGTACCGCGCCGCCAGACCGCGGTCGCTGTACGGCGGGCTGATGCCGGCGTTGGCCCCCGCGCCGGCGTCGACGAAGCCGGCGTCCGAGACGTACCTCAGGCCGCTCGTGGACTCGTCGGGGTAGCTCGTGCCGTCGGCGATCCCGCAGTCGATGCTGATGAAGCCGAGGGCGTCGGGCTGGCCATGGACGGGCTCGGGTGACACGAAGCATGATAGGACGAGGAGGAGGGACACGAGCAACCGAGGACAAGCTGCTGCTGCTGCCGTTGCTGGCTCCATGGCTGCTGCATGCACGTTGCTCCACTGGCCGGTCTTCCCTCTCTCCTGATGTTGTTCTGTCCTCTTATGTGAAAGTCAAAGCCTGGTACGTACGTGTAACGTGTCGCTGCCAGCCGGCCGGCCAGCGAGGTTGGTGGTGTTGGAGGAGTAGTGGCGACGTTTGGTTGGGCTCTCATCAGGCGGTTGCGCGTGCGGGTCAACTCGTTCGTTGCAAGTGATAAGAGTTATCGTCGGAGGAAACGCCGGAGAATTTCGGGGGTCGCAGCAGCAAACAAGTCAGCAGTCAAGCGAAAGGAGCATACGGATTAATAAGAATGTTAAATGAAAATTGCGTCTATTGATGATGACAATGTTTTAAGTGAAAAGATCAACTTGTATTGATTAGTAGAAAGAGTACAGTTTATATATGACTGGAAGAGACGCGTCGAACAGACTCGATGGTTCGAACAGTCATATCCTAGGTCGGTTGCTAATTGCAGGGATGCAATGGTTTGAAAGAAAGACACGTTTTTTTAGAGAAAAGACGCAACCTGAGCCGAGAAGGGCTCGAGCATGGCCCGGCTTTAAATTAACAAAGCCATCAACCGGTCAGAATTACAACGGATACAGATCAAGCAACAAGGAAAGAAAAGAAAGCAGGGATACAACCCTGCAGCGGCCGATACAAGGAGCTAAAGGAAAGCACAAGCGCAGCGATAAAAGAAAAGACTACAGCTTGAACATCGAACACAAGCAGCAGCCCACAAGTGAAGCATGTCGTTGATGCAAGGCAAGGACCAGAGGCGTCCCAAGAAGACACGACACTGATTTGAGCAACACAGCCACCAGGAGGAACCAGAGCTCGCCACGGCCACCAACTCACAGCCACCGTCGCGTCCGTGTCGTCGAAGAGGGGACCACTATCCCCACTCGCCCAGGCCGTGGGCGTCGATCCACCGGGCAGACAGAACCACATGGGGGAGAGCACGGTGGCCATAGGAGGGAACTGGCCATCCATAGCGAAGAGTCACCACCGGAAGAAGAAGCCGCCGCCACCGGGAGCACCCAAAGCTCGCAACAGCCTGCCCGCCTCCCCATAGACCCAAAAACGGCGTCTTCAAGAAGGTAACGACCCCGCCATGGCGCCGCCGCCGCCCATACCAAAGTTGTGGGCTTTCACCCGGGTGCAGGGGAAGGGGGAGGAGGGAGAGGTGAACCTCAACGCCGCCTTCAGGAAGGAGAGCAGCGCTCGAAGCGCCGCCGACGAGGTGTCCGCCACCGCCGCCGGAAGCCAAGGGGTTACCCCGATCCAGAGCACCCCACTCCACATCCACGCAGCCAACAACCAGATCGGGTCGAACCTGACATAGAGGAGGCTGCTGCAAGCACCGGGACACCGTCTTCAGATCTGGCGAAGAGGGACGCGGGGGGGGGCCAACGCACAACGCCCCAGTCCACCGACGCCTCGCCACCCACGCAGCCGAGGGGAGGCGGCCCCAACTCCAGCGCCCGCCGCCGGGAAGGCGCCGCCCACGCGACCAAGGCTGCCGCTTGGCACCCTAGGTCCATTCCCAGGGAGGAAACACGACCGAAGACCTCACCGCCACCCTCATCAGCGTCCGCGCGTGGTTGCCGACGGCTGCCTCCGGCGGCGGCAAGGGGAGAAGCGTAGGAAGGGGGCGGCGGCGAACGGGATCTGGATGGCCCCCGAGTCGCCCCTGCGGGGCGACGCGAGGGAGGAGGAGGGGGGAAAGAGAGACACGTCCCTTGCTAAGCAATGGCACGGTGTTTAGGCAAAAGTAGATTCCTTATTAATTAAACATAATTAATTAATTCTAGCACTCCCCCTAATCTACGCTTGTCCATGTAGAATATGTTGGAATTTTGCTAGTAGGCCTTTGGCCCAAAGGCCAACTAAAATTTTGAAATTCTCGTGTCCCATTCATGCACACATGTGAGTTTTGTGAGTGGCACTAAAGTTTAGTCCCACCACAGAAGTTGAGAGAGAGTTGCACCTGTTTATAAGGTGAGCTCTTCTACCACTTGTATGAGTATAAGAAGATAAGACCTACACGCGCGCTCCTCCTCCTCGCCCGCCTCGCCACGCCTCGTCACGATGCGATGCACCGCGGGTTGCGGGAGAGCTATGCTATATTTTTGCTGCTTGGGAATAATTAATAATTAATGGATGCATTGGGGTTGTTACTTGGACGTGGGGTTTTCCCCACAACCTACCCGACCCGCATTATATAGTCAGGCAGATGTCTACCTTAGTCACCGCCACAACATATGGTTTCGCACCACCGTTCCAGATCATTGCGCCGCCACACAAGTCTTCTCCATCCCTCCTTCCGGCGTGCACCGCGAGAAGGGACAGCAGGCCTCCGGAACCCCGCCTCTTGTGATCCTGTACGGGAGAGGGGCGATCAGGTTTTTGGGGAGCGCACTCGCGCGACTGCTGGCAGCGACGACTTCGCCAACGACGACTTCTTCTCCGACCTCGGCAACCTCATCCTCAACGACATGGGCGACAACATCGGCGCCGGCGGTGCTGCTCCCGCTGCACCGTACGTGTTTCTATCCTTCCTGTTCGAGATCATGGTAGAATTCATGTTTCTAGTATGTGCCCTAGATGTGATTTGTTCATCTGCTATGCTAATCAGCTTGTTTAGTACAATCTGTGTTACTGCCGTCATGATTTATTTCCTGTTTATTCAGATTAAATATCGTAGTAATTTGCTCATATTTCCAACAATCCAAAAACCTGATTATAGGCAGTTTACTCCGAGTGGTTTTACTGCGTATTTGAAGCCGCATGCCTTTAATGGGGTGCAATATAAGAGGTGGCTCACGAGAGCAGTCTACTGGTTTCAAACCATGTGCTGCTATGACGCCACTAAGGGCAAGCCTGAGGGATATCTTAATCCAGCACAACTGGAAGCTTTTGAGAAGATCGACACTCTCTTTAAAGGCGCCCTTCTGAGTGTTCTTGATGATTCCATTGTGGATTCCTACATGTCGTTTGACAACGGCAAGGACATGTGGGCTGCGCTTGAGGCCAAGTTTGGTGCCTCGGACGCCGGCAGCGAGTTGTACGTCATGGAGCAATTCTATGACTACAAGATGACTGATGAGCGCCCTGTTGTACAGCAGGCTCATGAGATACAGTCACTCGTCAAGGAACTTGAGTACTTTAAGTGTGTGTTGTCGGACAAATTTGTTGTCGGGGGCATCATTGCCAAGCTTCCACCTTCGTGGAACAATTTTGCTACTTCACTGAAACACAAGAGACAGGAGTTTTATGTTTTGGATCTCATTGGTACTCTTGATGTTGAAGAGAAGGCGAGAGCAAAAGACACACGTGCTCGAGTTGCTGAGGGAGCTTCTAGTGCCCACATGGTACAGAAGAAGAACTTCTAGCCCAACAAGTTAAAAAACAACAAGAACAAAACTCAGGGCAAAGGCAAGTTTGATGCAAAGAACAAGCCGTCACATCTTACCAACTTCAAGAAGAATTCTCATAAGAAGGGGAAGGGACTTTGCCATGTCTGCGGTGATCCTAATCACTGGGCTCCGAAGTGTCCTAACCGCTTTGAGGAGCGCGAACATGAGAAGAGCGGCAAGTCCGCTAATGTTGTCATCGGTGATACTAATATGAAGGAATCTGGGTACGGTATTCTTCTTACCATCCTTTTAGTATTTCAGTCTCCTGATTGGCTAATTGACACCGGTGTCAATGTACATGTTTGTGCTGATGCCTCCATGTTTTCTTCTTACCAGGTCACAGGGACTTCTCCCGTGCTGATGGGGAACGGGTCACATGCTATCGTTCGAGGTGTTGGTACGATCGATCTGAAGTTTACTTCGGGGAAGATCGTGCGTCTGAAGAACGTTCATCATGTGCCCTCCATCAATAAGAATCTCGCCAGCGGTTCCCGTTTGTGTCGAGACGGTTTTAAGTTGGTTTTCGAGTCCAATAAAGTCGTAATTTCTAAGTATGGACAATATGTTGGAAAAGGCTATGAGTGCGGAGGCTTGTTCCGCCTGTCTTTGTCAGATATTTGCACTAAAGTTATTAATAATGTTTGCCACCATAATGAGTCTAATATTTGGCATTCATGACTTTGTCATATTAACTTTGGTTGCATGACGTGGCTAGCCAATATGAGTTTAATTCCAAAATTCACTAATGTCAAGGGCTCCAAGTGCCAAGTGTGTGTGCAAGCTAAGCAACGTCGCAAGTCCCATAAGACTGCAGAGGCTAGAGACTTGGCGCCACTAGAGCTTATACATTCTGATCTATGTGAGATGAATGGCGTGTTGACAAAAGGTGGAAAGAAATACTTCATGACGCTGATTGATGACTTGACTAGATTTTGTCATGTGTATCTCCTGAAATCAAAAGATGAGGCTTTAAATTTCTTCAAGATCTATAAAGCTGAAGCAGAGAACCAACTTGATCAAAAAATTAAATGGCTTAGGTCTGATCGTGGTGGAGAATATTTTTCCAATGAGTTTGATTTGTTTTGTGCGGAACATGGTATAATTCATGAGAGGACGCCTTCCTACTCACCTCAGTCAAATGGGGTGGCCGAAAGAAAGAATCGAACTCTAACTGATTTGGTTAACGTCGTGTTAGACACATCGGGTCTCTCCAAGGCATGGTGGGGGGAGGCGCTAATGACTGCATATCATGTCCTAAACCGAGTTCCCACAAAGCATAAAACCATGACTCCTTTTGAGGAATGGGAAAGTACAAGATTGAGTCTCTCCTATCTACGTACTTGGGGTTGTTTGGCGAAAGTCAATATACCAATTTCCAAGAAGCGCAAGCTTGGACCAAAAACCGTGGATTGTGTTCTTCTGGGCTATGCTTTTCATAGCATTTGCTATAGATTTTTGATAATAAAATCTGAGGTATCCGACATGCATGTTGGTACAATTATGGAGTCGAATGATGCGACTTTCTTTGATGACATATTTCCTATGAAGGGTATGTCGAATTCATCAAATCAGGAGATACCTACTCCATCTAGTGAGGAATTTCCTGTAATTCCTGAGCCCACCATTGCGATGGAACACGTTGAGAATCCTGGTGAGGATGGCAATGAAACTCCTATAAGGAGTAAGAGACAGAGGACTGCAAAGTCCTTCAGTGATGATTTCATTGTGTACCTCGTGGATGACACACCCAGGACTATTTCAGAAGCCTATGCATCTTCTGATGCTGACTACTGGAAGGAAGCTGTCCGCAGCGAGATGAATTCCATCTTAGCTAATGAAACCTGGGAAATCACTGATCGTCCTTATGGGTGCAAACCTGTAGGATGTAAGTGGGTGTTCAAGAAAAAGCTTAGACATGATGGTACGATTGAAAAGTACAAGGCACGGCTTGTGGCTAAGGGTTATACCCAAAAAGAAGGTGAAGACTATTTTGATACTTACTCACTTGTGGCTAGACTGGCCACTATTCGGGTGCTACTATCACTGGCTGCCTCACACGGTATTCTCGTTCATCAAATGGACGTTAAGATAGCTTTCCTCAATGGAGAGTTGTAGGAGGAAATTTACATGGATCAGCCCGATGGTTTTGTAGTACCTGGTCAGGAAGGAAAGGTGTGCAAGTTATTAAAGTTTTTATATGGCCTTAAACAAGCCCCTAAGGAGTGGCATGAGAAGTTCGAAAGAACATTAACTACCGCAGGCTTTGTAGTAAATGATGGTGACAAGTGTGTGTACTATCGCCATAGTGGGGGCGAAGGAGTTATTCTTTGTCTGTATGTCGATGACATACTGATCTTTGGAACCAAACGTGATTTAATCAAGGAGGTTAAGGATTTCTTATCTCGTTGTTTTGAGATGAAGGATCTAGAAGTGGCTGGTGTTATCTTAAACATCAAGATATTGAGAGATGAGAATGGTGGGATTACACTGCTTCAGTCTCACTATGTGGAAAAGGTCTTGAGTCGTTTTGGGTATAGCGAATGCCAACCTTCTCCAACTCCATATGATGCTAGTGTGTTGCTTCAAAAGAATCGACGGATTGCTAGAGACCAACTGAGATACTCTCAGATTATTGGCTCGCTTATGTATTTGGCGAGTGCCACGATGCCTGATATCTCGTTCGCTGTGAGCAAACTGAGTCGGTTTGTGTCAAAACTGGGAGATGATCATTGGCGTGCGCTTGAGAGAGTTATGCGCTACTTGAAAGGCACTGCGAGCTATGGGATTCACTACACCGGGTATCCAAGGGTACTGGAGGGTTATAGTGACTAAAACTGGATATCTGATGCTGATGAGATTAAGGCCACAAGTGGTTATGTTTTTACACTTGGTGGTGGTGCTGTTTCCTGGAAGTCTGGCAAGCAGACCATATTAACGAGGTCAACTACGGAAGCAGAACTCACAGCATTAGACACTGCCACTGTTGAAGCAGAGTGGCTTCATGAACTCTTGATGGACTTACCTATGGTTGAAAAACCGATACCCCCTATCCTGATGAACTGTGATAATCAAACTGTGATCGTTAAGATAAACAGTTCTAAGGATAATATGAAGTCCTCAAGGCATGTGAATAGGAGATTGAAATCTGTCAGAAAATTAAAGAACTCCGGAGTTATTACGTTAGATTATATCCAAACGTCAAAAAACTTGGCAGATCCCTTCACAAAGGGTTTATCACGTAATGTGATAGATAATTCATCTATGCAGATGGGTTTGAGACCCACCGCATGAGTTGTCCACAGTGGTAACCCATTCTATGTGACCGGAGATCCTGTGAAGTAGAAGTGGGAGACAAGCTGTTGGTCAGCTGGGAGGAGAGTATCCTTAGATTAATTATCACATTCCGTGAAGATGCAATACTCTCCTGGTCTGCATGGCAGGTTGATACTTATCTTAATGTGTTCCAAGTGGCTTATTCGGGTAAGCAGAGATGTTGCCATGCAGAGTATCTCCTGAGGAACACACCTATATGAATTTCTGTTAACGTCGCAGTCTGTGAGAATTGGGTATTCTCTAATGAATTCATGAAAGGCCCTGGAGTATGACGTATATGCTCCACCCACGGGGAAGCCTTGCGGCAGCCCAGTATCGGTCAAGAATTTGTGTGAAACTAGTCTCGCGGAAAACTTGTAGTTCAAGGCATAGTCCACTATTCAAGTTGTGATCTAGCATAGCATAAATCTCTGAGTGGAAGTTCAACTTTACAGTCTCCACTGAGCACCGGTATATAAACAATGTTTTGGAACTAAATGATGAGATGTGCCAATGAGACTTTGTGGGGGATTGTTGGATTTTTGCTAGTAGGCCTTTGGCCCAAAGCCCAACTAAAATTCTGAAATTCTCTTGGCCCATTCACGCATACATGTGAGTGTTGTGAGTGGCACTAAAGTTTAGTCCCACCACGGAAGTTGAGAGAGAGTTGCACCTTTTTATAAGGTGAGCTCTTCTTCCACTTGTATGAGCATAAGAAGATGATACCTACAAGCACGCTCCTCCTCCTCGCTTGCCTCGCCACGCCACGCCTCGTCACGACGCGCCGCGGGTTGCGGGAATGAGCTGAGCCGAGGACAGAGCTATGCTATATTTTTGCTGCTTGGGAATAATTAATAATTAATGGACGCATTAATTAGTCAGCGGTTTCCAATCATTTTGGATCGTGGGTCTGGTACTTGGACATGGGGTTTTCCCCACAACCTACCCGGCCCGCATTATATAGTCAGGCACACGTCTACCCTAGCCGCCGCCATAACATATGGTTTTCGCACCATCGTTCCAAATCATTGCGCCGCCACGCAAGTCTTCTCCATCCCTCCTTTCGACGTGCACCGCGAGAAGGGACAGCAGGCCTTCGAAACCCGGCCTCTTGTGATCCTGTACGGGAGAGGGGCGATCAGGTTTTTGGGGAGCACACTCGCACGACTGCTGGCAGCGACGACTTCGCCAATGACGACTTCTTCCCCGACCTTGGCAACCTCATCCTCAACGACATGGGCGACAACATCGGCACCGGCGGTGCTGCTCCCGCTGCACCGTACGTGTTTCCATCCTTCCTGTTCGAGATCGTGGTAGAATTCATGTTTCTAGTATGTGCCCTAGATGTGATTTGTTCATCTGCTATGCTAGTCAGGATGTTTAGTACAATCTGTGTTACTGCCATCATGATTTATTTCCTGTTTACTCGGATTAAATATCGTAGTAATTTGCTCATATTTCCAACAAAAATCTTTATACGCTTGTCCAGGTATGATCATCATCTCCAAGATTGTCCATTGTAGTATCATCACCTCGAAAAGATCCTTCTTAAAAAATTCTTCAATAGGATCCTTGATGAGAACCTGAAACATAAACTCAAAAAGAGAAAGAGTGTAATATGATGCTTCAAACATGTACAGTTCAGGGAGATACCCACCCTGATTCTTGCAAGTCCCGAAGTCGTCGCATACCAATTCCATGAACATATTTCTGGAATGTTGAATTTGGTAGAGACTTGGTAAATAAATCAGCAAGATTTTCACATGATTTAATTTGCTACATGTTTATTTTTTTCCTTTTCTGTAGATCATGAGGGAAAAACCACTTAGGAGAAATATGCTTAGTGATATTACTCTTGATGTATCCTGTTTGCATTTGTGCAACACAAGCCGCATTATCTTCGTAGGTGATTCAATAGAACCAATTCCACATGACTGTTGTATGTGGTTTATCATTCTGCGAAGCCACACACATTCGTGTGATGCCTCAAATAGTGAAATTATTTTAGAATGATTGGTTGATGTTGCCACCAAAGTCTGTTTAGAAGACTTCCATGATATGGTAGTTCCACCGTGTAGGAACACAAAGCCGAACTATGATCTGGCATTATGGGGATCAGATAAATAACCAGCATCGGCGCATCCAGTCATATCATAGTCCTGATTTCTATGGAACTGAAAAATAGACCAAGATCCTTTGTGCCTTGGAGATATCGAAAGATATTCTTAACTCCGGACCAATGGCGTTTGGTGGGAGTTGCGCTATGTCTAGCAAGTAGATTCACTGAAAATGCGAGGTCAGGTCTCGTTCAATTTCCAAGATACATGAGCGCTCCTATGACACTGAGATATGGAACCTCAGGTCCCAATATTTCTTCTCCATCGTCCCATGGCCTGAACGAATCTTTCTCTACGTCTAGAGAGCGAACCACCATGGGAGTTTTAGATGGGTAGGATTTGTCCATATTGAATTTCTCCAATATTTTCTGGATATAAGTAGCTTCATGTACCATGATTCCTGAGGGAAGGTGCTCAAATTGAATACCTAAGCAAAATTTGGTTTTACCCAAATCCTTCATCTCAAATTCCATCTTTAGGTGATCGCGTGCTTCATCAATGTCTTCTGTGTTGCCAATGATGTTGAGGTCGTCGACGTACACTGAAATGATGCAAAATTCTGTAGAGGACCTTTTGATAAAGACACATGGGCAATCACTACTATTGGAGTAGCCTTTTTGTAGAAGGAACTCACTAGGTCGGTTGTACCACATCCGTCCCGACTGTCTTAAGCCATATATTGACTTATTAAGTTTTACACAATACATGTTGCGTTTTGCGCTTGTATTCGGGATAAAGATTCTGCCGGGAACCTTCATATACATGTCTGAATCTAGTGACCCGTAAAGATATGCGGTCATGACGTCCATCAACTGCATAGATAGACAATTTTGCACTGCCAAAGATATAAGGTATCAGAAAGTGGTTCCACTCATTACAGGAGAATATGTCTCATTGAAATCAATGCCGGGTCACTGTGTGAACCCTTGTGCTACGAGCATTGCTTTGTATCTCACCAACTCATTGTTCTCACTCCGTTTCCGGAGAAAGCCCCATTTATATCCCACAGGGAAAACATTGGGAGGTGTTGGTATTGCTTTAGTGAATACCTTTCTTCTGTTAAGCGAGGAAATTTCTGCTTGTATTGTGTCCTTCCATTTAGGCCAGTCGGAGCGCTTTTGGCACTCAACGATGGTCTTTGGATCATGATCAGTGAGAAGGATATCTGCAATTTTTTCAGCAAAAAAAATGTCGACAGTCGTAGACTTACGATCAAAAGATTCTCCAGAATCGATATAGTTGATGGAAATTTCCTGCACCCCTAGTGACTCTTCATGATTTCCCAATACGCATGAGTCTGGATGTTCTGATGGCCCAGCCAGTGTGTGCAAACTGAAGCTGGATTGTGGAGGTTGCCCTTCCACTGGGTGTATACTACCCATAAGGTGTTTGTCATCGTTGAGTTGACTTGCATTTACTAACTCCGAGGTTTTTTTTCTCCTCGATTTCATTTGTTGCTTGCTGGAAGCTTGTTCCAGGTCAGAGGCCGTACTACTCCCCCATTTCTTAGGAACATGGAGTTGAGTGGTTTTTATTGGTACCTCCACTCTTGGGATATGGATCACCACAAGATATAAACCCACTACGATGCACAACTTCCTCGGAAGAACTACCCATCAAACTTAGCCAAATGATACAAATAGATCGGATATCATACAAGGCTATTCAATTACACAACAAATAAACTTCAAAAGATTCAATTGATTCATTAAAAAATATTGACAAATCATCATATCGCAACAACACACACCAGGATTACATAATATGGATCCCGGTCATGTGAGGCAGCTTATGAGAACTTTGTATTGATTCACGAGGGAGAGAGGATGTCGTCTAGCTTCTACCATGGACCCAATGTCCTAAAGGAGAAAATTCACTCGTAGTGTTTTGATAACCCACAAGTATAGGGGATCACAACAGTTTTCGAGGGTAGAGTATTCAGCCCAAATTTATTGATTCGACAGAAGGGGAGCCAAAGAATATTCTCAAGTATTAGCAGTTGAGTTGTCAATTGAACCACACCTGAAAGACTTAATATCTGCAACAAAGTATTTAGTAGCAAAGTAGTATGGAAGTAACGGTAACGGTGGCAAAAGTAACAGTAGCAGTTTTGTAGTAATTGTAACAGTGACAGCGGAAAAGTAACTAGGCAAGGATCAATATGTGAAAAGCTTGTAGGCATTGGATCAGTGATGGATAATTATGTCGGATGCGATTACTCATGCATCGGTTATGACGTAGGGTGACACAGAACTAGCTCCAGTTCATCAATGTAATGTAGGCATGTATTCCGAATATAGTCATACGTGCTTATGGAAAAGAACTTGCATGACATCTTTTGTCCTACCCTCCCGTGGTAGCGGGGTCCTATTGGAAACTAAGGGATATTAAGGCCTCCTTTTAATAAAGTAACGGACCAAAGCATTAACACTTAGTGAATACATGAACTCCTCAAACTACGGTCATCACCGGGAGTGGTCCCGATTATTGTCACTTCGGGGTAGATGGATCATATCACATAGTAGGTGACTATTGACTTGCAAGATAGGATCAAGAACTCACATATATTCATGAAAACATAATAGGTTCAGATCTGAAATCATGGCACTCAGGCCCTAGTGACAAGCATTAAGCATAGCAAAATCATAGCAACATCAATCTTAGAACATAATGGATACTAGGGATCAAACCCTAACAAAACTAACTCGATTACATGGTAAATCTCATCCAACCCATCACCGTCCAGCAAGCCTACAACGGAATTACTCACGCACGGCGGTGAGCATCATGGAATTGGTGATGGAGGAAGGTTGATGATGACGATGGCGACGGATTCCCCTCTCCGAAGCCCCAAACGGACTCTAGATCAGCCCTCCCGGGAGAGATTAGGGCTTGGCGGCGGCTCCGTATCGTAAAACGCAATGAATCCTTCTCTCTGATTTTTTCTCCTCAAAAGTGAATATATGGAGTTGGAGTCGAGGTCGGTGGAGCCTCAGGGGGCCCATGAGACAGGGGGCGTGCCCAGGGGGCAGGCGCGCCCCCACCCTCGTGGACAGGGTGTGGCCCCCCTAGTCTTGATTCTATCGATAGTATTTTTATAAATTCCAAAAATATTCTCCGTGGATTTTCAGGTCATTCTGAGAACTTTTATTTCTGCACAAAAATAACACCATGGCAATTCTGCTGAAAACATCGTCAGTGCGGGTTAGTTCCATTCAAATCATGCTAGTTAGAGTCCAAAACAAGGGCAAAAGTGTTTGGAAAAGTAGATATGTTGGAGACATATCATGTTTTGCGAAATATGTAATTTATAGGCGGAAGAATGGACAAGGAGGTGGCGAGGGGCACACGTGGCCACCAGCGCTGGTCAGCCCTAGCTCCCGCCACCCGGCCACGTAAGGGCCCTGGGTGGGCCCTTGGCGGGTCTCGACACTTTCTGGAATCTTCTGGTAGCGAAAAAAAACCCGTCTTAAATCCTCAAGGTCTTTTGACATTCGTAGATATGGATTTTCTACAAAACTAAAAACGTGAAGAAACCAACAACTGGTCTGGGCACTAAATTAAGAGGTTAATAAAAAATTGATGTAAAAATTATTCAAAATGATATTATAATAGCATGAGATAAAAAATATTATATATTAGATTTGAGATGTATCAGTGTCCGGACACATTCCATGTGCTCGTGTGCATCGGCTACGCCTGCGCGTCCGGGCATGGGTGTGTTACGTATGTTTGACGTGCGTCCAATGGTTTGCAGACTTGTAGTGCTATATGTGGGGGCACTGTTCTTATTCTGCCCCATCGTTATGCTGTTTTCTTTGCGCTCTCGCTTTTAGGTGATTCGAGCTTCTTCCCGTCTATTTGTGGGGAGGTGGTACTTGCCACACCACGACGTGTATACGTGTCGGCATCAATCGCGTCCATGTGCTCGTTAGCAACGACTGAAGGAAATATGCCCTAGAGGCAATAAGAAAGTTATTATTTATATATCCTTATATATCATCATAAATATCTTTTATTCATGCTGGAATTGTATTAACCGAAAACTTGATACATGTGTGAATACATAGACAAAATGGAGTGTCCCTAGTATGCCTCTACTAGACTAGCTCGTTAATCAAAGATGGTTAAGTTTCCTAACCATAGATTATTGGGGAACGTAGTATTTCAAAACATTCCTACGATCACGCAAGATCTATCTACTAGATGTATAGCAACGAGAGGGGAGAGTGTGTCTACGTACCCTCGTAGACCGAAAGCGGAAGCGTCTAGTAATGCTGTGGGGACCCCGACTTAAGAATCGAGATCACCGAATGCACGTGTACAGTGATCCCAGAGATCAATGCTCACTGAACACACAGAAGCTGAATAACAAGAGTCTTACATCCATACATACCGTCTTACACAAATTATGACCATTATGGCCAAGTCTTATATAGATAAAGCCTCATGGGCTGAATAGCAAATAAACTCGAGTAGCGGAAGTCTTCGTAGATAAGTAGAACCCATGCCATCTGCCTTAACCCTACAGGCATTCTGACTGGGAAAGCGTCCTAGTTCGCATGTTCGTCTCCATAGAATTCTTCTTCAAATTCCTGCTCTTCCATGCCTGTCCAATTAAATAACCAGTGGCAAGCCAATGAGTACTTTGAATGTACTCGCAAGCAACCCATGTTTTTGGAACAAGTATGACAAGGTGTGAAATAGTACTAGATAGGATATGTTTGCAGAAAGCAAAATTTGTGAGTGCAATGACATGAGCTATCCGAGGCATGCATCATAGGAATTATAGGTTACAGATATCAACATAGCCAAGTTATGATCTCTTCCATCTTTTCAAGTCCTTTTTGACTTATACCAAACGGAGCTCTCACACCCACACCCACACACACACAGGGTTTCGCAAACATTGGACGTAGCCCAAGAGCGGTTACCCAACTGTCCTTGACCGCGGACACGGCTATTCGAATAGTTTTACACTCTGCAGAGGTTGCACACTTTACCCACTAGATCCGGGGAACTTCCGTGCCATCCACGACCCGCGGTACCTCAAGTACCCGGGGTAAGCACCCGATCACTATCTTTCCCTAGACGACACTAACATGGAGTCCACTCGATTGGTAGCAATTCCCCGTGCCCAATATTTCACATCTTAAAAATTGTGGAGACTTGCTCCCATATTCATCACATACCACTGACACGGGGTACTAACGGTGTGTTCGGTGCCCTGTAAAAACAGTCATGGCCGCCTATCTAAGCACGACCCCGTCCCGAGAGTGACCTCATGTCACCCCCGTCACTAGTAATGCAGGCAGCATGCTAGTATCGACCTAGGTAATCAATAATGCCCTTTCCCATATAAGGGTAGAGTGGTTGCGCATGTAAAGTTGGAATAATGGTCGCAACTTAAACCAATCCGTTTGAAAAACATCACACACACTCTTGTCTCGGTACACCACTTCGTCATCAAGTGGTTACCCATCTCATCACCTCCCTCGGGCATAAGTGACACCCGATGTTTTTTTTGAAAGAGTCCCTCGAAAGAACTACGCTTTCAACATTATGCATATCCCCGCTCCACTTGCATAGCCACTACTATAGCAACATATCTACTCCCACCGGCATAACCCTCATAAGAAGGTAGGGTCATGCACAAATGCAAGTATCAACGACGAAGTACAGTGGCAAACCAACAAGTGGTTTCCACCTCATCATGATTCCGTTGCAACAACAATATGGTGCTATATGACATGCATAAAAAGGGTTCCATAAACATGGTCAAAGGGCTGCTTGCCTTGGTTGGCTGAGTCTTCAAAACCTTCCAGTCCTTCTCCTTCTTCTTCAGCAACCTCATCAAATACGGAATCTAATCGTCGCAATAAATAACAGAAAAATAAGACAATAATAAAAATAGAAAAATCAAAGTGCTGAGAAAAATGTCAACTTATTTTTATAAAATACTAGAGGGAAAACTAAGATGGCAAAAATTCTTAGTTTGGGATTTGGAGTGACAAAATGGGGTACATTAATTTTTGAACAGAGGTTTTAGTGTTCAAATTTAGATTTAGATTTGAACAGAACAGAAAAGGTTCATGAATATGTGTGAAAGTTATATCATTAAATAGGTTGGAATATTATAAGTTTTTAGGAACTGGAATTGTTTTATTTGGATAAATATTTTATCTTGTGGAATTTTTATAAAACAGACAGAAAAGAAAAAGGGAAAGTGGCACTGGGCCACTGGGCCAGAACAGCTGCAGCGCAGCAGGCCCAGCCAGAGAGGCGGCCCAGCGCACTGGTGCCTGCACGCGCGCCAGGTTTCAAACCTGACGGGCGGGGCCCAGGCGTCAGCGAGAGGAGAGAGAGGCGAGGGAGAGGAGAGACTGATAGGTGGGGCCCACCTATCATCCCTAACCCTGCGGCAGAGGGCCGACGAGCTCACCGGCGGCGATGCAGGGCACGGCGAGGTCGGGCGAGGGCACGTCTAGGCTCTGCGTCGAGTCGCCGATCGGGTGGAGGTGGCTGCAGTCGCCGGGGTGGCCTGGTTCGCCGACGGCGAGGTCACGCGGCGGAGGTGCTTTGGGCGGTGGTGGTTCCGGCTGTTTCCGTCAGCTAAAGAGAGGGGAAACAAGGGGGAAACGATTAGTGAGGTCTTGTGGTGCTAGATCGAGTGAGAGGAGCGGCGGAGAGGGTCTGTACCCTGTGGTCGACGGTGACCCGAGGCGGCGGAGCTCGAGCTCGATCTCGAGCTCGGGCCCGTCTGGAGAGGAGTGGGTGGTGTAGGGGGAGGATTGGGTGTGTGAGAGGGTGAGTGGTGAGGAGAGGAGGGAGCGGGGGTGCCCTTTTATAGGCGAACGGCGGGGTGCCGTGGACCCGTGCATTGGCGAGCTTCTGCTCGTTGCCACAAGGCTCGGGAGGGGCTGGAGCCGTGTCTATGGCGTTGCTGGATGCGGTCCAGAGCTGGGGAAAAGAAGAGAGAGAGCAGGGGGAGGCCAGGGCATCGCGCGTGTGTGCATGCCCATTGGAGCTCTTGGGCGGCCGTCGCGCGTGCGATCTGGGGCGAGAGGAGGGAGAAGGAGGAGGGGGCCGACCGGCTGCCGTGTCGTGGACGTCGAGGCGGCCTCGGGAGACACGATCCCGATGCCCTAGGTGGTCGGGGGCCTCGGGCATGTCGCGGCTACAGTGCGGGAGCGCACTGTAGCGCGCTCCAGAGCGCCCATATGGCCGGCATGGCCGTGTCCCACCGTGACCATTGGCTCTAGGGGGAAGTAAACAATGCGGGATGGGCATTGGATGCGAGGGAGAGCTTCTAGAAGAAGAGAGTGCTGAGAGAGAAAGGTGAAAGTTGCTGTCCGGAATGTAAAATGGGGTTTTACCCCTACTCAATCATTGAGCTGAGGCTAGGGGAGAGTTACTGGAGGTGCAAGGTGACTTGAGGAAGCTGTGGTAAAAAGCCTAGCTGAAGGAGAACAAGGAAAGAGGTGAAAGTGGTAATTTTGGAAAATCACCATAAGGTGTTTGATGTGGTTTTGAGCAATCAAATGATTTCCACTAGACGTGAGACTTAACACGATCAAATGGTATATAGAAACAGGGTGTTCCACCAAGTTTGGGCTCATTTTAAGAAACTTGCCAATGCAACTTTGGTGAACCCTAAAAATCAACAGAAATGGATTTACCAAGTTTAAGTTAAGCAAATCATCCCTCCTTGATGCACCACTTGGTGTAGTGTCATCATTTGGGGTTGTGATCATGCCCACAAAGTTTGAGGTCACAAGTAAAAAGTTGGTAATGTAAAGTTGTTCAAATTTGAATCTGAACATAAATGGTTTTGGGGTACTCTGATCAAGTTACCCTTCTCCAAAACTTGTGCCATTTTGTCTAGATGCATTACTAGAACATTCTAGCATGTGTACCAAGTTTGAGAGCATTTGGACAAGTTTGGCAATGTAAAGTTGCTCAAACTTCAAAAATGGACAGAATGGTTTTGAGGGGTTTTGATGAGGTTTTCTTGCTTCCCAAGGCATGGGGCTTGGCAAGATCATCAAATATGCCATATATGACATGATAGAATTTCCCTGGAATTTTTAGAGAATATTTCCTTTGTAAATATTTCAAAAGCTTGAAATATCCAGAAAGGGTTTCTGAGGGATTTGTCCAATATTTTGAACATGACCAAGTGTTGAAACTCTTATATATGGAAAATATATGTCCTAAGAGTCTCCCTGAATTTTGGCAAATATTTTTGAAATAGTTAAATAATTTTTCCCTATTAAATACCATTTCTGGCCTTAATAAAAACTTTTAAATAAAATAGGAAAATAAATTTTAAAATTATATTTTTGTTGTTTATGGGAGTCCTATATCTGCTAGGTTTCAAATATACTCTTTGAAATATTTTTCTCACCCTAAATCAAGCACTTGCAGTGCAAACCTCAATTCAAGGGTTTTTGGAATACCAATTTTTGAAAATACTTTTTGGCCAAATTATTTTTGTAAGAAAATACTATACTGTTATATACACTTGGTATGATCATTGGGCAGAAGTTTGGAGTAAGGAGATGAAATATATAAGAGGGAGTAGTTGACTTTAAAAAGCACTTGAAAATCACAGGGAGAAAAACTTAATTCCAAATAAAAGCCAAATGATGCCAAAAAAAATTGTTGGTCCAAATTTTTCATGCTTTATTAATGCATATGACATGTTACAAAATGCAGGGTGTGAGAGACCTACCCCCCTTACAAGAATCTCGTCCCCAAGATTCCTAAACTAGGTCTTGAAAGAGATCGGGATACTCGGATCTAAGATAGTCTTCACGTTCCCAGGTTGCTTCTGCTTCCGTGTGGTTGCTCCACTGGACCTTGAAGTACTTGATGGTGCGGCTTCGCGTCCGTCGTTCTGCTTCATCCAGAATGTGAATGGGCTTCTCGCGGTAGGTCAAATCAGGCTGAAGATCAATGGCTTGGTGATCGACATCCTTGTAGAGGTCAAGCTTGTCCGGAACTTGGAGGCACTTCCGGAGTTGTGACACGTGGAATACGTTGTGCACATCGGATAGCTCAGGTGGTAGTTCCAACTGGTAAGCCACTTCTCCTCGTCGGTCGGTGATCTTAAAGGGGCCAATAAATCTTGGTGCAAGTTTCCCCTTAACGTGGAAACACTTGGTTCCCTTCAGAGGAGTTACTCGCAGGTACACATGATCTCCAACACGGAAACTCATATCTCGGCGATGAGTGTCGGCATAGCTCTTCTGCCTTGATTTGGCGGCCTTCAAACATTCTCTGACTAGTTGGACTTGCTCTTCTGCTTCGTGAAGAATATCTGGTCCAAAGACTAGCCCTGCTCCAGTCTCTGACCAGTTGAGGGGTGTGCGACACTTGCGTCCGTACAACACCTCAAATGGTGCCATCTGAAGGCTCGATTGATAACTGTTGTTGTACGAGAACTCGGCAAAAGGGAGGCAATCTTCCCACTTGGCTCCATATGCCAAGACACAGGCTCGGAGCATGTCTTCGAGAATTTGATTTACTCGCTCCGTCTGACCTTCGGTCTGCGGGTGAAAAGCGGTGCTGAAAGATAACTTGGTTCCCAAGGCTTCTTGGAATCTTTTCCAGAACCTTGAAGTAAACTGGGTGCCTCGATCTGACACAATCTCCTTTGGAACACCATGGAGGCTCACGATTCGATCGATATAGAGGCTGGCTAGCTGGTTTCCACTATAGGTTGTTTTGACGGGAATGAAATGGGCTACTTTGGTCAAATGGTCGACTATGACCCAGATGGAGTCATGTCCTTTATTCGACCTTGGTAATCCAGTGATGAAATCCATTCTGACTTTATCCCACTTCCACTCAGGAACCTTGAGTGGTTGGAGCAATCCAGCGGGTCGCTGATATTCAGCCTTGACCCTTTGGCACACATCACACTTTGCCACATAGGTGGCAATCTCTCTTTTCATCACGTGCCACCAAAATCTTTCCTTCAAGTCTTGATACATCTTGGTTCCTCCGAGGTGGATGGAATACGGAGTGTCGTGGGCTTCTTGCAGGATCAAGTTCTTCAGCTCCATCTTGTTTGGTACGCAGATGCGGCCTTTGTACCAAACAATCCCGTGCTCGTCCTCGAAGAATCCTGGGGCTTTGCCTAGCTTCATCTTCTTCTTGATGCCTTCAATGCTTGCGTGCCCACCTAGTGCTTTCTTGACTTCGTCCATCAGGGTTGGTTTGACTTCCAGATGGTCTAGAAATCCATGGGTGACCAATTCCAAGCTGAACTGTTCCAGCTCTTCAAACAGGGTTGGCTGCCTTCTTAGAATTATGGCATTCAGGGAGCAAGCCTTTCTACTTAAGGCATCCGCTACCACGTTAGCCTTCCCGGGGTGATATTGAACGCTGAGGTCATAATCCTTGATTAGCTCCAACCATCTTCGTTGCCTCATGTTCAATTCCTTCTGGGTGAAAATATACTTCAGACTTTTGTGGTCTGTGTATATCTCACACCATTTCCCTAGGAGGTTGTCGCCATGTCTTCAAGGCATGAACTACTGCTGCTATCTCAAGATCGTGAGTAGCGTAGTTCTCTTCATGAGTTCGTAGATGCCTTGAGAGGTAAGCTATGACTCGTCCTTCTTGCATCAGAACGCTTCCCAATCCGGTTCGAGAGGCATCACAATATATCACGAACTCTTTGTGAATATCTGGTGTTGCCAGAACTGGGGCGGTGGTCAATCTCTTCTTGAGCTCTTGGAAGCTTACTTCGCATTTTGGCATCCATTCAAACTTCTTGTCCTTCTTCAGGAGCTGACTCATTGGCCCGGCAATGCTAGATAATCCTTCCACGAATTTGCGGTAATAGCCCGCAAGTCCGAGGAAGCTTCTGACTTGCTTGAAGGTCGTTGGAAATTGCCATTGGGTCACAGCTTCGATCTTCGCGGGATCAACTGACAATCCTTCCTCGGTCAAGACATGACCTAAGAACCCAACTTTATGCAGCCAAAACTCACATTTGCTGAATTTAGCATATAGTTGGTGCTCTCGAAGCTTGTCTAGGACCATCCTCAAATGTTGCTCGTGCTCTTCCTCCGTCTTCGAGAAGACAAGAATGTCATCAATGAAGACAACAACAAACTTGTCCAAATATTCCATGAAGACTTTATTCATGAGATACATGAAGTAAGCTGGGGCATTGGTTAATCCAAAGGACATGACCGTGCACTCATACAGGCCATATCTTGTTACAAATGCCGTCTTCGGGATATCTTGGGGTCTGATCTTCAGCTGGTAGTACCCGGATTTGAGGTCGATCTTGGAGAACACCTTGGCTCCGCTAAGTTGATCAAACAGATCTTCAATCTTGGGAAGTGGATACTTGTTCTTGATTGTAACCTCATTGAGGGAGCGTGTCGGTGTATTTGGATCGACACCTATGGGATCACAATAATCCCTACTATGGTTGCGGGGCGCGGGGTTGAGAGAAGAGCGGATCTAATAGTCAGGACACGGTTCCTTTACCCAGGTTCGGGCCGCAAAGATGCGTAAAATCCTACTCCTGCTTTGGTTGATTATATGTTTGTGTTCTTCAGCTAGTGAGGAGCTCCAAAAGAGTCGTGAGGAGTTCTAAAAAGCCGAATCCTCCTCCTGGTCGCCTTGGGCCTCCTTTTATAGGAAAAAGGGGTCGCCACAGTGGCACACAGGAGGTGGAAAGGGTACAGTGATGCGAGGTTATCCCTCGCATTACAGGACAAGGCGCATTTAATGCGCTTAGGTTAGGTGTCCTTACTTTATCGGGGACGAGGGGAGACGTCCGTCTTGTCCGTCGCCGCCCCTCCTCGTGTTGACACGCGCCCTGGCCAGCAGTGCCTGAGGTGCCATGTAGGCAGACAGGCAGCTGAGGTGGCGCAACGATGGGTCTCCACGAAGATCTGTGGGTTGCCACGCAGGAGCCTGTCCAGCTGGTCGGGTCGGCAGCTGCGTGGGTCGGTGGAAACCCGGTTGGTGCGGGCCTAACGGTGGCCCCGCGGGTGCCCTCGGCAAGGGCCTTGCCGGGGCTCCGGCAAGGGTCCTGCCGTGGCGCCTGTTGTCATCCCCGGCAAGGTGCTTGTCGGGGGCTTTGTCGTTCTCCTTGGCTGGGATCCCGCCAAGGGTCGTCGTCTTCTTAACTTGTATCTGATCTTGGATGTCTTCACAAAGATCTGCATGCCACCACGGGGATATCTCCCGAATCCTGGCCCCATGGGGGCGGTGGACTCAAGGGTGATCCGCTCCGTAGGCGTGGGGCGAGCTGCCGCGGCAAGGGTCTTGCCGGGGCTGCCAGAGCTGGCCCCGGCAAGGATCTTGCCGGGGAGAGCCGCTTCGTCGCTTTGCTCTTTGTGGTCTTGTTCTTGGCGTTGTTCCAGTCTCCATCAAGCTTCGGTCTTACCCCGGCTCGCCTCCCTCGCCATGCTTGGTGTGGTGGTGCCCGTGGCTCAGACTACCCGTGCACAGTCATAGGGGTACAAAAAGATTACCCCTCTTTTTGTACACCGATAGGAGCCCTGGGCCTGGGCCACACATAAGCGCGACACGTTGTTGGGCCAGGCCCAGAACGGTGCGCGGGCAGGCGGGGTGGCTTTCACCGTGGTAAAATTTTCCGCGCGCTGTGCCTTCCACGACCTGTGCGCGCGGCGCGGGGTGGAGGGGCGTGCGTGACGTGGGCGGCATGCGTGGGGCGGTTTCCGCAGACATGCGTCACATCGCAGTAAATGCGAAGGGAGGCGGCCCGCGCCTTCCCCGTAAACGGGGGGAGGCGTGGAGGCGCGGCCCGCTTACTGGATGGGGCCGAGGCACGGTCGTCTAGGCGTCCACTCCCCACGATCACGAGGTGGGGAGAGGTCGCCTCACCCGTCCCTTCGGTCCTGCACGTTCGCCACATGCCTTCCATGCGTTCGAGGTGGCGAGTGGTGGAGGCGGGAAACCGAGCCATCGCTGGTTGGGGCGGCGGGTCGGTCCCGGCCCCCCTCGCCTTCTGCGTCTTGATTGGCCGAGCGGGGCGGTCGAGCTCCAGCCCTGCCCCTTTATAAAGGGTGGAGGGAAGGGACGGCGCCCCGCACTCCTCCATCTTCTTTCTCCTTCAGCTTCTGCTCCTCTCTTCTGTCCGCCATGAAGAGAGAAAATCCTGGCTCCTCAACGGTGGCGGCGAGGGTCGCTGCTCGACAACGCGTCCCCCCTTCTCCTGCACCTGTAGTAACCAGCCACGAGGGGAAGAGGGAGGGGGCTGGGCCGTGGGCGAGGCCGGGGCGCTCGGGGAAGAGGAGGACGGGGCGGCCCGCCGGCCTCGCCCCCGCCAGCAGCTCCTCCTCCAATGGAAGGTCATATTGGAGATGACCCTTGTGAGTTCTTCGTTAGGATGCGGCGGGAGCCGCGTCGTCGCCTTCGTCTCCCGACTCCATTTGCGCGGGAGATGGAGGTGGATCCGCCGGAGTCGCTGCGACTGCATATGAGGGGCTGCGGGATCAGTGGCACGCGGGTCCGCGTCGACTTCCCTGCCCCTCACGTGATGTATCTTCGTCAAGGATGGAAGACGTTCGCTCGCATCCACAGCTTGACGGATGGGCTCACCCTCCACTTCAAGTTGACGGAGGACGGCCATCTCTCCATCAAGGTCTTCGGGCACCTCGGGACTCGCGCGAGGTGCTGCGTGGAGAGCTCCTCCGATGACGAAGACTCCTCCTGAAACGAGGGTGACGAGGAGGACAGCGGCAGCGACGACGAGGGCGGTGGACGCCAGGATGACGGGTTCGACTAGGTGTCGGGCGCCGCTTTTGGTGGCACCGGCGACCCCATCATCCGCGTCGCCGGCTCCTTGAACTTCTCGGGGCCGTCTCCTTGGCGGCTGGCATAGGGATGCTGCGGAAGAGGAAGAGGAAGAAGGCGGGCGGCAAGGTCGTCATGTCGGAGTACGCGGGAACCGACGCCTTCGACGCGTACTGACGTCCTGCCGCCTCGTCTTCGAGCTCTGCCTCCGGCGCCGTCATCACCGTCCAGCCCTTGGGAGGCCGCCGAGATGTCTTCTTGGTGTCTTCTGCCACCCGTAGCTCGCCTAGGCGCCCCTTTTGCCCTTCTCGCCTCCTTGACCTACCTCCTGAGGAGAGGGACAAGAAAGGCATTACGACCATCTTATCTCTTTTTAGTATGTAAGCCTTCGGGCATCTGTTAAGTTTTAAACTTGTAATCTCCTTGTTCATGTTTTCCATTCCCTATGGACTATACCTGAATGGAATGTTTTTAATGAAAAAGGAATGTTTGCCGGGTCATTTGTTCGTAGGTAAAAACCCACAACAGGGAATAAATCCCTGATATCTCTAAGATAAACATTTTCTCGCCCGGCAACAGGCCCTGCCGTTTCCCTACCCCGCTCGACCTTTCTCACGCCTTTGGCGGAGGCAGGGATGAAGTGGGCTCAGGCTCCTCGTTTCATCCTTCCGCTGCCGCGACTATGAACAAACTTAGTCCCAGGAACGAGCCCTAGGGCCTAGAGTTGTGGGAGCACGGTAGCTTTAAGGAAAAGAACGAGGTTTCACATACCTCAGTCCATAATGGAATGCATGATAAGGGATAAAGAACTTATCTGAAGCTGCAGCCCCCCGACAACCCTGGTCTGCCGTGGGCGAATTCTTGCCCTTGCAGCCTCTGGCAACACTGGCTCGCCGGGGCCTAGGCGCTGGTCTATTCTTCTTTCTTTTCCCCAAGTGGCTTCGGCAAGGATGTCTGCGTGTCCTGTGAACCAAAGAAGACAGAGGAAAGACAAAGACTCGACCTCTAAGCTAGGGGTTAGCCGCCGCTAAGCACTATCAACCCTAACCAAGGACGAGACTCGACTCAGCATGCATGCTATAACTTAGGGCGCCAGTGCTTCATTTATTTATGCTCAGGGTATGCGCCTGGCTTTGTACAAAGGGTTACATGCCTTGCCGGCAAGGCTTGTACAAAAGGGTGGCTTGCCGGGGGGCCCGGCAAGCCGCGCCTTATGGGTAAAACTTGCGAAGATGCTCGATGTTCCAGGAATTACTCACCGGAACGGCAACCTCGGTCTCCAGGCGGACAGCGCCAGGCCTGGTGACTCGTATTACCCAATAAGGGCCTTCACACTTTGGCGTCAACTTGTTCGTATTCCTGGCCGATTGAACGCGCCGGAGAACAAGGTCGCCTTCCTGAAAGCTTCGGGCACGGACCTTGTGGCTATGGTAGCGGCACAAGGCTTGCTGGTAGCGCGCTGCTCTCACAACCGCCCGAAGACGATCTTCCTCAAGGAGCATTGCGTCATCTTGTCGCAGTTGCTCTTGCTCAAGCTCATCATAAGCGAGCACTCGAGGTGACCCGTATATGAGTTCTGTGGGGAGAACTGCTTCTACCCCGTATATCAGGGCAAAGGGCGTCTGGCCGGTGGCTCGATTTGGCGTCGTTCTGATTGACCAAAGAACCACCGGCAATTCATCAATCCAGCGCCTCCCGCTCTTGTGCAGCCTATCAAAGGTCTTTGTCCTTAATCCTCGCAGCACTTCAGCATTTGCCCTCTCAGCTTGACCATTGCTTCGGGGGTGAGCAACGGAAGCGAAACAGACCTTGCTGCCGAGGTCTTGGGTATATTGCATGAAGGTGCGGCTTGTAAACTGTGTGTCGTTGTCGGTGATGATCTTGTTGGGTACACCAAAACGGCACACTAGTCCCTTGAAGAACTTGACGGCTGACTGAGCTGTGACCTTCCTTACTGCCTCCACTTCTGGCCACTTTGTGAACTTGTCGACTGCAACGTACAAGTACTCAAAGCCTCCGACGACGCGGGGAAAAGGGCCCAGTATGTCGAGCCCCCAGACCGAGAAGGGCCAGGAGAGGGGAATGGTTTGATGGGCTTGAGCTGGTTGATGAAGTTTCTTTGAATGGAACTGGCACGCTTCACACCTGGTGACTAGTGCCGTCGCATCCTGGAGGGCAGTGGGCTAGAAGAAGCCTTGCCGGAATGCCTTGCTGGCAAGGGCTCTCGACCCTATGTGGGATCCACATATGCCTCCATGTATCTCTGCCAACAGCTCCAGTCCTTCCTCTCGAGGGATGCACTTCAATTTCACACCGTTCGGTCTCCTCCTGTACAGGACGTCATCGACGAACTGGTACATGGCAGACCGACGGGCTACTTTCTCCGCTTCTTCCTGCTCCTCAGGAAGTTCCCCAGTCTGAAGGAATCGGACGGTATGTTGTGCCCACGCTGGAGCCTGGGGCTCGACGGCGAGGACCAAAGGCATTTCCTCCGCCAAGGGAGCGGCCATCTCGACGGCAAAAGCTTGACGCTCCGCCGGAGTTAGCCCTCCGGTGGCGGGCTCAGTGTCTCCGGCAACATCCTTGCCGGCGGCTCCGGGGAGCTCGGCAGGAAAGTACTTGTCGGGCCCTAATCTCCTCCTCTTGTTCTGCTCTGTTGATGGATCAACGGATGGCTGAGAAAGCTGAAGCACAAAGGTACCTGGTTCCACAGGTAGCTTGAGGGCAGCGCGCTTTAACAGGTAATCGGTAATGTCGTTCTCCGCTCGGGGAACGTGCTCCGCCTGTATACTGTCAAAGCGCTCTTCCAACTTTCTCACTTCATCGACGTAGGCCTTCATCAACGGGCTCTGGTAATCCTTGTTGACTTGTTTGACGACAAGCTGCGAGTCGCCCCTAACAATGAGTTTCTTGATTCCGAGGTCTGCCGCGATCCTAAGACCAGCAAGCAGCCCCTCGTACTCAGCAGTGTTGTTTGTTGATACCTCCCTAGGGAAGTGCATCCGGACCACGTACTTGAGGTGCTCTCCATTCGTCGAGTTTCCCCGTAACGGGAGGAAAGTCACGGAGCAACTGCGCGCGCGCCAAAGCTTCTGCCGGTGTCAACGGTAGCGAAACCTGCACAGACCGTGACGCGCTTCGACCCCTGACCGTGTCAGGGGGAGCTCCATCATGATCCCGCGGCCGCCTATCGTCTCCACCAGCGCTTCGGCGGGCGGGCAGGTCTTCTACGTCCCGGGAGCGGCGCTCGGGGCCCTTCCCATGGCGACGTCCGGGATCTTCGGGGTGACGACGCCGTTCGTCGCGCGCTGCTTGAGAAGAGCGCGCTGTTGGTGCCGGCGTGGGAGTTCTGGAGGCCCTTGCGTCACCTTCGGGTGATGCAGCCGTGACCTTGGAAGGCCCCGCGCCACCCGCGGAGGGCCGGGCTCCATCTTTGGAACTGGCGGTGTGTGGCCCGTTACCAGGCGCACAAACATCGCCACCTCCCAAACTCCGGCTGCCGGGATGGCGTTGGTGTTCGCGATCAGCGCCCCGGGTTCTTTCCGCGACCGGTCCGCTGCTCGCACGCGTCGGGACGGGCTTCCGGCTTCCGACTGGCCAACCGCCACTGTCGTCTTCTTCTTGGGCGCCATGACAATGAAGAAGCGTCGAACTGACTGCCAAAGCCGATTCTCACAACTATGCCCCCCTGATACGTCCAAAACGTATCTATAATATCTGCTTGCTCCATGCTTCTTTTGTGTGATATTGCTATGATATTGATGCACTTCCATACACTTTTGATCATATTTGGACTAACCTATTAACTCAGTGCACCACAGTGCGATATCCTGTTTTCTGCTATTTTTCTATTTCAGGTTTCCCCCATATTAAAAGTGCTCCAAAAATTCCAGGAAAAATATAGGAAAAATCAGCGTACAGGAAGCTTCGCGAAGAACCAAAGATGGGCCAGAGGGGAGCCAGGGGAGGCCCAGGCGGCCACCTGGCGCGGCCCCACCCCTGGCCGCGCCAGGGGGGCGCCTGGGGCCCCTGCTCCGCCTCTGGCTGCCCCCCTTCTCCTATATATCCCTCTCGTCCAGAAACCCTCGAGGACAGAACCCTTTTTCGCGATCTCGCCTCTGTTCCGCCGCCGCAGCGCTTCCAAGATCGGGAGCATCAGGAGAACTCTTCCCGGCACCCTTCCGGAGGGGAGAACCACCACCGGGAGCTTCTCCACCACCATGGACGCTTCCCGGATGAGTCGTGAGTAGTCCACCTTGGACCATGGGTCCATGATCAGTAGCTATGTGATGTTCTCCTCCCCTCTTTGCTCTTCATGGTTTAGACCTCGTGAGCTGCCCTACATGATCGAGGCACATATGTAATCTTTCTGCTGTTGCTTTGTTGAGTTTGCTTGGATCTAATGGATTATGAGACTATGTTCAGATTGTGTTTGAGTAATATATTTGATTCACCTCTTTTATATCTTTGTTCTTGAGTAATTCTTGCATGTTCTCCGTTGCTGTTTATTGCTTTGGCCAAGTAGTAGGTAGTAACTCCAAGAGGGAGCGTTATGCTTGATTGTGGGTTCATGCCCCCTGATGACTAGCTTGAGTGACAGAAACATGAGTCTAGGGGATGTGCTGTTGCCACAAGGGAGAAAACAACGGTGCTTGTACTTGCGGGTGCAAGGATTGTTTACTTTACGCAAAGTTCTTTTAATGCAGTTGTCTGTTGCTTTGAGTTTACACTTTGGGTGGGATTCGCAACTTAATACCAGCGAGATGTTCTGGATAGATATCTCAAGGTGGATGATTAGTATTAGATGCAGATGGATTTCGGTCTACTTGCCTTGGCGTACCGCCCATGCTTTTGAGCCTCTACCTTTCTTTGCAGCATAGTTAGCATTGGTTTGCGCACATAATCCTGTTAATTGCCCAGCTGTAATTTGTTTACCCTGCTTTGCTGTTTTATCGTCTTTTGGGAGAGAGACATCACTAGTGAACATCATGGGACCCCGGTCCATATTACCACCGCTGATCACACCTTCTATTTACTTCCTGTTTTTATTTACTAGTTGCAGTCATAGCTATCATTATTATCTCTTGTGTTTGATCCTTTGTAAACAACAAGGCCGGAGGGATTGACAACCTCTCTGTACTCATTGGGAGCAAAGTTATTTGTATCTGTGTGCAGGTCCCGTCAACCGCTAAGTTTATGGCGCCGTTGACACCTACCTGTCTACCCTCGGAGTCTCACGGGATTCGATCCTTGGTATCTTTGCCAAGGGAAATTTGCCGCTACGCTACATCTCAACCTTCCACTTGGGGTAACCAACGAG
This sequence comes from Secale cereale, assembly GCA_902687465.1. NCBI lineage: Eukaryota > Viridiplantae > Streptophyta > Magnoliopsida > Poales > Poaceae > Secale > Secale cereale. Next base: position 137,616,132 of record LR738713.1, read on the forward strand.
GGACGAGAAGCCATCAAGCAAGTTTCTGGCGCCGTTGCCGTGGACTCCACTCTTCAAGATAGGGGAGTTGCACGCTATCTTTTATCTTTGCTTTTTAGTCTTGTTAGTTTACCTTTCAGTTTTTGCCTTAGTGTCCCTTACAAAAAATCACAAAAATAGTTATCTTGCTTGCTGCTGCTATTGGTTCCACCAAAAACACTAAGTGGGAGGAGTACACCCCTTCTTCCATCATGCCAATCACCACTATCGGGATCTACAAAAGTAATAAACCTTGTGATTATGTTAGTTTTAATGGAGAGTTATGCCCATGGCATGGTCTTCCAGGAAAAAAGTATGAGCCTCTGTTTAAAGTTGCTCCCACACTTCCCCAAACTTGGGAAGACGTCCAAACTCTTATAATAGAGAGCAATTCAAACAAAAAAGATGACACTACAATTCTGCTCAATAATGATAAAATTGATTTTGATAATTGCAGTCTCTCAGAAGTTGTCACCTTTTTACAAAGAATGGCTAAAGACCCCCACACTAGCACACTTAACCTTGCCTTCACACTAGCATATCACTAATGCTCTCATCAAAGCTAGGGAGGAGAAGCTTAGGGTAGAAGCCTCCATACCTAGAAAGCTAGAAGATAGTTGGGATCCTATAGTCAAAATTAAAGTGAACAACTTCTCTTGCTATGCTTTATGTGATGTTGGAGCTAGTACCTCCGTTATGCCCAAAAGAATGTACGATATGTTTGAATTGAAACCTTTTGATCCTTGTTCTTTTGGTGTTCGTCTTGTTGATTCTTCCGTAAAGAAACCTTTGGGGAAGATCGACGATGTTCTTATCATTGTCAATGACAATTATGTTCCTGTTGATTTTACTATTATGGATATTGAATGTGAACCTTCATGTCCAATTATTTTGGGACGTCCTTTTCTTCGCACCGTTGGTGCTATCATTGACATGAAAGAGGGGAATATAAAATTCCAATTCCCTCTCAAGAAAGGGATGGAACACTTCCCTAGAAAGAAGATTAAGTTGCCTTTTGAGTCCGTTACACGGGCTAGCTATTCTCTTACTCTTGATAAAACTTGATCTTCTCTTTTTGCATCATGCCTAGCTTAAAGGCATAAAAGAAAGCGCTTTTGGGAGGCAGCCCACAATGAATTAGGTTTTATTTTGCTTTTGTTGTGTCTTTGTAGGATCGAAAGTATGTCTAGAGGGGGGGTGATTAGACTACTTGTAAATATAAAAATTCTGCCTTTTGATCAAGAACAGTTTTTGGCAGATTCACAATTATGATCAAGTCAAGCATCACCCTACACATGCAATTCTAGAGTATAAGCAGCGGAAAGTAAATTGCACATGTAGTAAAGAGAGGTGGAGAAAATCAAACGCAATTTGGAGACGCAATGATTTTTCCCGTGGTTCCGATAGGTAGTGCTATCGTACATCCACGTTGATGGAGACTTCAACCCACGGAGGGTAACGGCTGCGCGAGTCCACGGAGGGCTACACCCACGAAGGGTCCACGAAGAAGCAACCTTGTCTATTCCATCATGGCCTACGCCCACGGAGGGCTAGCCTTACTCGGGGTAGATCTTCACGAAGTAGGCGATCTCCTTGCCCTTACAAACTTCTTGGTTCAACTCCACATCTCGATGACGGAGGCTCCCAAGCGACACCTAACCAATCTAGGAGGCACCACCCTCCAAAAGGTAATAGATGTTGTAGATGATGATGAACTCCTTGCTCTTGTGCTTCAAATGATAATCTCCCCAACACTCAACTCTCCTCACTGATATGGCTGTGGTGGAAGAAAGGATTGAGTGGAAAGCAACTTGGGAAGGTTAGAAATCAAGTTTCATATGATGGGAATGGAGCAACTTGATCTCAACACAAGGGTAGGTAGTTCTCTTCTCAGAAAGTGTAAGGTAGGAGTGGTAGTTCTTTCTGATGGCTCTCTCCACGAATGAAGAGGGGGTGGAGGGGTATATATAGCCTCCACACAAAATCCAACCGTTACACACATAATTGAACAATCTCGGTGAGACCGAAGTGGAAACTCGGTCAGACCGAAAGTTCAAATATAGTGAACGTTGGGGTTTTCGGTGGGACCGAAAATACCATCTCGGTTTGTCCGATTTGAGTCAAGACAGGAACTTGCCAATTTTGGTGGGACCGAAATCATTAACTCGGTTATTCCGATTTGAGGACAAACGGTTACAGAAGCTTGGCAGCCCATGTTTCGGTGAGACCGAACTCAAACTCGGAATGACCGATTTTTCTAGGGTTTGGCTTATGGCTGAGGTGGTTCATCTCGGTGGGACTGAGTTTGGAAAATCGGTTTGTCCGAGATTACTTATGAGTGTGTATTGTAGTGAAAGTTGCTGATAGTTAAAGGAGATATATCACTAAGCACTTGAGCAACCAGATCATCAACACAACCTCATCCCCTTTTAATAGTATTGGCTTTTCCTATGGACTCAATGTGATCTTGGATCACTAAACCAAAAATGGAGTCTTGAGCTTTTGCCAATGCTTGCCTTAGCATTTTGAGGGGTCCACTTCTTCAGTCATTGCCATACCCATATCACTGAACTTCTCTGAAATGATTCTCAAGTAACTATTAGTTCAATGATATATATGTTGTTATTAATTGCCAAAACCACCCGGGGATTAGTTGCACTTTCAATCTCCCCCTTTTTGGTAATTGATGACAACATATAGATCAAAGCTTCGACAAAGGATATAATCAATGAAAAATATCGTCGCTTTGAAAAGTATGTGATAAGCAAGAGCTCCCCCTAAATTTGTGCATTATTTAAAATTTGCGTTTGAATGCAAATGCACAATCAATTAGGATCATGGGTCACTCTTCCATGTCACATACATCTTGGTGGAGCGCACAAAATGATAAGAATGAAAAGCATGCACCCAATCACCAAGACATGAGTAAATAGCCATACAAGATAGGAATAGCATATGATAAGAATTAAGCACACATTAAAGCATAGTATGACTAAGCACTCATTAAGGTAGCATCAAACGTAGTATCAAGCACACTGAAAGTTTCAAGAACCAAAAGAACCAAATGTATCTCAAAGAAACCGCAAAAGAACGAAAGAGCACTCTCTCTCTCGAAGCCCTATGATCTATACAATTTCTCTCCCTTTGGCAACAAGTTACCAAAAAGTTTGAAAAAGCATAGAGCTAAACGTCACTGTGGGCTCTGCTGGCGGCTCCCGTCTGGGTAGATGTCGGAGTAGATATGACGGCATCGGCGAAGACTTCAGCTGATGTCTGCGCTGGAGGAGTGGATACTGGAGCTGTGGCTGGAGTAACTGCTGGAGCTGTAGGAGGTGCTGAAGTGGTAGCCCTGGAGTCAGTCACTGGAATAGCAGCTGATCGAGATCCTCTGGGAACCTGAACAGTCTGGCGATGAGAGTCCTCGACTAGGTCATCCTGCATAAGCTCTGCCCTGTCCTGCCTTGCTTCCTCCATGTCTGCCTCAAGCTTGTTGACGGTCACTTGAAGTTCAGTCAGCTTCACGTCCAGAGCGTGGACCTTCTCGTCAACAATCCTTTCCAAGCTCTCCTGAGATTGTTCAATGCTGGCCAGGCGTTGTTCAATCCTCTGGGTAGCTTCAAGAATCTGCTCTCCGAAGCTCTTTGGTTTAGCTGCTGCTGCTGCTGCCTCTTTATCAGCTTTGGCTTTCCTAGCAGCTTCAATCTTGGCTTGACCTTCAACCGAAGTTGGATCCTCCTCATCCATCACAACAACATTGTCTTCATGCTCTGGCTGCAGTGGTAAGTGTTTCCTATCCAACAGGAATTTGCCCGTGCCAAACTTGGCATTGATAAGCATCTGAATCTGTGGGGCAAATCCACATGACCTCTTCTGGTCAGCTGCAGTCCTCTTAATGGTCTCTACCATTAAGTCCATCACCTTGAAAGGTGCCTTCTCATCAAGTATATGCAGCATGTTGATAGAATACCCTCTGATCATGCGATGGTCTCCAGACTTGGGCATTAGGGTATGCCTCAGAATAGTGTTAGTGGTAGGTAGACCTGCCTGGAGATAGTACACTGAGCCAAGCTTCCACACTTCCAAATCTGCTGCGGGGATCTCCTTGTACATGTTCTTCATGGAATCATGGTTCTTCTTAGGAATCCCATAGACATCAATGTCGTCCTCTCTTTGCACTGGAGCATTCAGAAGTTCTGCCCATTCTTCAACAGA
>LR738713.1:137620630-137656135 GCA_902687465.1 Secale cereale
GAAGAAAACCTTTGACCTTCAGTCATCCAGGTGATCTTCCCATCAGGATAGAAGTGGGCTGTGGCATAGAACTGCATAATCATCTCATCGTTCCAATCTGTCAGTTTCTGACCCACAAACTCATCAACTCCACATGCAGTGAAGCTTTCATGCACATGGGGAAAGAAGTCTATGTGCTCTTCGCTATCAATGTACTTCCAGTCAACGTATCTGGTATCTGCAACTATAGGCTTCTTGTCCATCAACACAGTCTCATAGAAGTCCTGCTGCTCTCTGGTGTGGAATCTGGGGTCCACAGTAGTCCTTCTCCTCACGGCATATGGATCAGACTGTCTCCATAGCCTGAGACCTATATCTTTCCTTGCCTTCATATCCTCGGCTTGAGGATGAGCATCGTTGTGAAGTGGCAGTTTTGGATGGAGTTTCAGCAACACATGTTCTTCTTCATCAGACTCAGACGGTGGCACATCACCCTTGTTCTTCTCAGAGGTTGGAATGTTCCTGGTAGTCCTCTTGGGCTTGGCAGAAGGCTTTGTTGGAGCTGCCTTTGCTTGAGCAGGCTTCTTGGGCTTTGAAGTGGCTCCAGCCCTAATAGCATCACCCATGAGTTTCTGCTTCTGAGGAGCAGGCTGGGGTGCTTCTTCTTCTTCTTCTTCAACTGCTGCATCTGCATGAGGTTCAGCATACACTACCCTCTTCCTCTTGGAAGTTTTCTTCACTTTGCTTGGGGCTGGCTCTCCCAAGTTCAGCTTCTTGGCAACAGCTGATTGCTTGACCTTGCTGGTGCCTTTCTTTGACTGCTGCCCTTGTTGCTCTTTGGCAACAACCTTTCTCTTGGGCTTGGAGGACACTTCTTCTTCAGCAATGAAATCAGAATCCTCATCATCAGAATTCCTCTCCTTTCTGGTTCTGGTGGCTGCAGGAGGCAAGCCACTAGGTGTACTCCTCTCACCATCATAAATAGGGCTACTAGCCTCAGGACTAGTATCTGCCTCAGGAATCTCTGCAAAAGGTGATTCTGACCTGTTCTGGCTGTCACTGGCATCTGACATGGCTGACAACCTATGAATAGATAAGGTATAGGCAGAGTAGAAGAGTTATCACAAACTGCAGAGGTTTTTGCAAAAAAATGAGTTCAAACTTTAGTTTTAAGTTTTCACAGAATGCATTTTGGTCAAACCGATTTTCAGTTTCGGTGAATCCGAAGTGTATAACAGAAACTTTACACACCACTTTCGGTTGGACCGAAATGGGTTTCGGTCCTGCCGATAAACTAGGGTTTCACTAAAACCATACTTCGGTCACACCGATTTGCACAACTCGGTTGGACCGAAAGTGCAGTGCAATGGCCAGAGGCCGAATCGGTCACACCGAAAATTTAAAATCGGTTTCACCGAGATGTGTTCCGTGGAAACCTAACCCTAAGAATTTTACTCGAAACTAGAACCGATCTGATGTTAAGGAAGATTTCAAACGTGGCTAGATATAGGGCAAACCAATCGTGCAATGAATCGGATGGGAGCACGAGAGGGATCGAGACTCACCCTAACTTGGTAGAGTCCCTCTACGGCGGCAACGGCGCGGAGAAGAAGTCCGTTGACAGCGGCGGAGACCTGCGGCGAGGGCGCACAGGCGACGACGGCGACGATCCGGAGATCAGGGCGACGGCAGCAGGGGACGTGGGAGCGAAACGTTTGAAGGAATAATCAACGCGCGCTGCCCTCAGTATTTATATCCCCTTGCTGTCGGTGGGACCGAGTTGAAAAACTCGGTGACACCAAGATGGATAACTGCTATGCAGTTACGCATTTCGGTCACGCCGAGATTTCGAACTCGGTTTCACCGAGATGAAACCTAGATCAGTCTAAGTGCTTTCGGTTTGACCGAGTGGGAATGAGTTGGTCTGACCGAAATTTACTTAGAAGGTTTTGGAAGTCAGCCTTAGACGGATTGGTGGCTCCGAGTGCTCCTCACTCGGAGGGTCCGAAAATGACTTGTTCAAAGTTTGTGATATAAGCATGAATATAATTTGAGACAAGAAATCATAGATAGCTAGGGGAGGTACTTAGGCATTCTTGTCCATCCATTTGGCCAGAAAAATCAAAACAACCAAAACAACAAATGGATGTCCTCGAATGGATAAAATCATGCATTCAACATGCTCACACAATAAGATAGCAAATGAAATATTTGTCAAACATGCACAACCAAAACTCTAGCTACTAGCACACAATTTGTCGATGACTAGGTCATCTTTATATGAGTATTTTGACTTAGGAGCCAAATGAGAACATTTGATCATAGGTCATACTCATCGTTTAAGCACAAGTGGGGTTACCACTTTTACATAAAGCATTGATGTGTTCACATCATTTGGAGATGCTTTAGCTCATTTTTAGAGCAAAGCTCCCCCTAGATGTGAGAACCCCTTTTAAAGGGTCAAACTAACCTTGGGTTGTCGTAGAAGACTTCATGTAGATGTTGAAGATGTGGATGCTCAATGTTGATGTAGATCATCAAGAGTTGGGAGCTATCCTTTGGATTAGGGCACTTTCAATACCTACATGGGTTAGTCCCACAAGGAACAAACAAGGATATCCATAGACATAGATTGAAGTTCACAATAGATGATGTCCATGAAAACAATGATTACCTTGTCCCTTGACTTACCAACAAGAGGGTTTGTGACTCCATGAACTAGTGCATGATGTGGAAGTTGATTGCACAAGTTGCCAAAATGAATATGAGTGAAGTATGTTGGCGGAGTCACCCTCAAGAACCTTCTAGTTCTTCTTCTTTGGGATCCACATCATCTTGATGGGAATCCTTGGGGTTGTAGTTGAGCTTGACGAAGTAGAACTTGACGTGTCCTTGGGAACCCACTTGACCATGGCTTGAGGTGCTTCAATGAATGCATCAATCTCCTCTTGAAGCTTGTCCTTGGCCTTTAGCTTGTGGTCTTGTGGTGGAAGGTCATCTTGAGCTTGTTCCACATTGGAAGAAGTAGGATCATACTTCTCCTTTTGAGAAACAAACTGTGGAGTAGGGTATTGACCTTCTTCCCACTCAACACCTTCGGCATTGAACTTTCGCTCAAAACCAATCCCTTGATTCTTCCGGTGCCTTCCTTGTTTGCGAACAATTTCCTCAAAGTTCTTGCTTCCGGCAAGACTTTTGTAGACACCTTTCTCTATGATTTCCTTCAATAAGCTATTCTCTTGCTCAAGTGTAACTTGGCTTGAAACATTGTTAGTGGAATCAAGAGAACTACTAGAAGTAACAACATTAGATTTAACATGGTTATTGTTACTACTAGAGGAAGAATTTTTCTTATGCTTGTCATGCTTAGTCTTAATAGGTGGCAAGAAATTAGACAAGAGAAGTCGTTTGGCAAGATATGAAGAACTCTTCTTTCGAAGATCGTCATTGATCGCTTTTAGAAACTCATGTTCTTGCTCTAGAGTGAGCTTCTCGAAGCGTAGCTTCTCATGAGATCTTAGGAGCTCTCTATGATCTTCTTGAGTTGTTTCATGAGCTAACTTAAGAGTTTTTAGTTCTTTAGTTAGACGCTCAATCTCCTTCATAGCATTGTCATTCGACTCTTCTCGACTATAAAGACTACTAGCATTTTCATCGTTACTAGGCTCACTAGATTTATCATGCAAGAGATCATCTTCACCAAGTAAGTCATCCTCATCACTATTGAAGTCAATGAATTCAGGGTGTGATACCTTGGGGCCTTTAGCCATGAAGCATCTTCCAATTCCCTCATTTGGTGAATCACATAAGTCGTAGGAGTTGGAGTTGGAGGATACGAGTGCAAGACCGGCAACACCTTCATCTTGACTGTAGTCGGAGTCGGAGTGATAGCTTCCATCGGATTGATTGTCGGAGTCGGAGCCGGAGACCCATTCACCTACATGAGCTTGATGTCTTCTTCTTGTGTAGCTCCTTGATGACTTGTCTTTCCTCTCCGAATCCTTGCTTCTCCGAGAGGGTCTTCGTTCATAACGATCATCTCTACTCCTTCTCTCTTTCCGAGGTGACTCATCTCTTGATCTTCTTCTTGGAGATTCTTCTCTTCTCTTGTGGGGAGCCGTACACTCATTTGAGAAGTGTCCGGGTCTTCCACAATTGTAGCAGTTTCGATCACGACTAGAAGATCTCTTTTCATCATATGATCTAGACTTTGAGCTTCTCTCTTTGCCTCTATTCTTGTAGAATTTGTTGAAGTTCTTAACCATTAGGCTTATCTCTTCATTGGAAATTAACTTGTCACTTGAGGTTGCGGGAGCATCACTTGTAGCTTTGTAAGCACCACTTGACTTGTTGTGAAGCTCTTCCTTATCCTTAAGTGTCATCTCATGAGCAACAATTCTTCCAATGACTTCAGTTGGCTTGAGAGTCTTGTAGTTTGGCATCATTTGGATCAAAGTGCACACGGTGTCATATTTTCCATCCAAAGCTCTGAGAATCTTCTTAATGATGAATCGGTCGGTCATTTCTTCGCTTCCTAAGACGGCAATCTCATTTGTGATGAGAGCAAGCCTAGAGTACATTTCAGCGACTCCTTCACCATCCTTCATCTTGAACTTGTCAAGTTGACCTTGAAGAATATCTAGCTTTGATTCCTTCACAGACTCGGTACCTTCGTGCATTTCAACCAAAGTATCCCAAATCTCTTTAGCATTCTCAAGACGGCTGATTTTGTTGAACTCCTCGGGACACAAAGCATTGAAGAGAATGTCACAAGCTTGAGCATTGTTTTGCAACATCCGCAACTCTTCCGGTGTAGCTTCGCGATCCGGAACTTTTCCTTCCTCGAAGAATTCACCTTGCATACCAACACAAATAATGCCCCATGCGGCTGGCTTATGACCAAGAATATGCATTTTCATTTTATGCTTCCAACTAGCAAAATTTGTACCATCAAAGTAAGGACCTCTACGATAATTACCCTCACTAGACGCCATACTCTCCTAGGTTGTGAAACCAAGCTTATGGAGTCCAATGCAATGGAAACCAAAACAATGGAGACCAAAGCTCTGATACCACTTGTAGGATCGAAAGTATGTCTAGAGGGGGGTGATTAGACTACTTGTAAATATAAAAATTCTGCCTTTTGATCAAGAACAGTTTTTTGGCAGATTCACAATTATGATCAAGTCAAGCATCACCCTACACATGCAATTCTAGAGTATAAGCAGCGGAAAGTAAATTGCACATGTAGTAAAGAGAGGTGGAGAAGATCAAACGCAATTTGGAGACGCAATGATTTTTCCCGTGGTTCCGATAGGTAGTGCTATCGTACATCCACGTTGATGGAGACTTCAACCCACGGAGGGTAACGGCTGCGCGAGTCCACGGAGGGCTCCACCCACGAAGGGTCCATGAAGAAGCAACCTTGTCTATTCCATCATGGCCTATGCCCACGGAGGGCTAGCCTTACTCGGGGTAGATCTTCACGAAGTAGGCGATCTCCTTGCCCTTACAAACTTCTTGGTTCAACTCCACATCTCGATGACGGAGGCTCCCAAGCGACACCTAACCAATCTAGGAGGCACCACCCTCCAAAAGGTAATAGATGTTGTAGATGATGATGAACTCCTTGCTCTTGTGCTTCAAATGATAATCTCCCCAACACTCAACTCTCCTCACTGATATGGCTGTGGTGGAAGAAAGGATTGAGTGGAAAGCAACTTGGGAAGGTTAGAAATCAAGTTTCATATGATGGGAATGGAGCAACTTGATCTCAACACAAGGGTAGGTAGTTCTCTTCTCAGAAAGTGTAAGGTAGGAGTGGTAGTTCTTTCTGATGGCTCTCTCCACGAATGAAGAGGGGGTGGAGGGGTATATATAGCCTCCACACAAAATCCAACCGTTACACACATAATTGAACAATCTCGGTGAGACCGAAGTGGAAACTCGGTTAGACCGAAAGTTCAAATATAGTGAACGTTGGGGTTTTCGGTGGGACCGAAAATACCATCTCGGTTTGTCCGATTTGAGTCAAGACAGGAACTTGCCAATTTCGGTGGGACCGAAATCATCAACTCGGTTATTCCGATTTGAGGACAAACGGTTACAGAAGCTTGGCAGCCCATGTTTCGGTGAGACCGAACTCAAACTCGGAATGACCGATTTTTCTAGGGTTTGGCTTATGGCTGAGGTGGTTCATCTCGGTGGGACTGAGTTTGGAAAATCGGTTTGTCCGAGATTACTTATGAGTGTGTATTGTAGTGAAAGTTGCTGATAGTTAAAGGAGATATATCACTAAGCACTTGAGCAACCAGATCATCAACACAACCTCATCCCCTTTTAATAGTATTGGCTTTTCCTATGGACTCAATGTGATCTTGGATCACTAAACCAAAAATGGAGTCTTGAGCTTTTGCCAATGCTTGCCTTAGCATTTTGAGGGGTCCACTTCTTCAGTCATTGCCATACCCATATCACTGAACTTCTCTGAAATGATTCTCAAGTAACTATTAGTTCAATGATATATATGTTGTTATTAATTGCCAAAACCACCCGGGGATTAGTTGCACTTTCAGTCTTGATGTTTGTTACTACAGTAGCATCATCATTGTATCTTTTCTTTTCAGCTTTGTGCCAAGTTTAGCCTCTGATTGCAAGAAAGTTCAAAAGTTGTGACGTGCTGTCCAGAAAACAGATTCTGTCCTTGGACAGAAAAATTCGAATAAAATCACCAGATCATATTTTTGATCTGAATTCTTTTGACAGCGTGCTCTATACAATTGGCTTTCGAGCGTCTGTTCTGAGTTTTTTTATTTGAGTTGCAGAAGTGCCCCGAAAAAATTATTTACTACCTGCTGGTCTGTTTTTCACAGATTCTGTCCTGTTTTGCCTTTTCTTCGTTTTGCAAACCTTGAGCTTGCTTTTTCTTTGCAAAAACCTTTTGGCAATCTTGAGAAACAGTAGCTCTTCAAGATTATCTTTATTTCCAGTTGGGAAAAAATTATTTTATTGTGGGTACTAACCTCGCTAATCAGATTATGATGAGTTATGTATGAAGGGAGTTTTCAAGTGTGCGAGGGAAGATGATAAAAGAAGATTCAGGAGGGTCAAATGCTCAAGCTTAGGGATGCCCCCGTGCACCCCCAAGAAATATTCAAGAAGACTCAAGCGTCTAAGCTTGGGGATGCCCCCATGCATCCCCTTCTCCATCAACAATTATCAGTTCGTCTTTCGTTCCACTATATTTTTTCACTTCATGCGTTATGTGCTATGCTTGGAGCGTCTTGCTCTTAGTTTCTTTTTTTAGTTTTCTTTGGCTTTGCTTGCTGTTCATAACAAGTTAGAACCCAGCTTTCTTTGTGTGGGAGAGAAACACGCTCCACTTCAACCTAGAACACAACATAGGATTTTCATGCTTATCTTTGCTGTGTGTGTTCTTTGTCTTTCCATAGCTGATGTCATGTTTAGCTCTTAGTTTTCATGCTTTTCTTTTTAAAGAGCTTTTGTTTAGTTGGTTGCTGAACTCTCTTGAGTTTTCATGTTTATCTTGTTAAGAGAGTTTGCCTGTTGCACTGAGTTGTGTGTCTTAACTTAAAGTAGGTAATTGAGGTTGCTATTTAATTTTAGTAGTAACTTGTAATAGTTTTGAGGTATTGCCATGAGTAATGTCTGAACTTTTGGTGTCAAGAGCTTTAGCCTATTAGTGATAGATTTTGTATTTTGGGCAATCCGTGTTTATTTTCGAAAACCTACAAAATAGTTGAGAACTTTAGCTACTAGATGGATCACTAATCTTTGGAGGGATCGAATATTAGAGTACACTCACGTACCATGAGTCGAGGATGCGCAAGGATAACCAAACCCCCATACACTCCTCCTCGGGGTACTTGTCTCTTTGTGAACCTCCTAATTAGATTGAGAGTTACCGATAATAAGTGCATGAGTTCTTCGGACTAATGTGAGTATTAGAAAGTTGACACTTCCACCTAGCCATATTTTTCTAGCCTCTTCGGTACCGTGCATTGCCCTTTCTCACCTCGAGAGTTGGCGCATACTTCGCCGGTGCATCCAAATCCTTGGCACGATACGCTCTGTCATCATAAGCCTCATTATATCCTTCCTCAAAACAGCCACCATACCTACCTATCAAGGCATTCCCATAGCCTTTCCAAGATACATTGCCATGCAACATCCATCTTCTCATGACTTGATCTTCATGTCATACGTGCCTTTTGCTTGATCGATGAGCCACATGCTAGTTGGACCTTGCCCTAATCATTGCTACATGACGCGCTAGTATCATTGCATATCCTGCTACACCGGCAGAGGCATACATTTGCATACATCATGATAGTTTCATTTTCTTTATGTTGAGTACTTTTGTAAAGTGTGAAAGATCTTCTATACTTCTTGTAATACATAGAGTGTTGCCCCTAAAGTGAGGAAAAGATCCCAAAGAGGAAAAAAATCAAAAGATCCCAAAGAGGACAAATGAGAGTTAAATAGAAAGAGCCATTGAGGCCACAAAAAAATAAAAATAAATATAGAAAAAAGAGAAGAAGAAATAAAAAGGGAGAAGGGGGCACACTACTATTCCTTTTGAGAGATCCACACTCGTACTTCATCTTATACCTTGTACTCCATAGAGATTATCATTCATGCATATAGCTATGTGGGGACCTTCACACTATAGAATTTGGCTTGTATATTCCAATGATGAGCCTCCTCAAAAGAGCTCTAGGTCTTCTTGAGCGAGCAAGTTGGATGCACCCCCACTAGTTCCATTGGAGAGCTTACCTTAGCTCATATGTGCATCCGTTGCATGGCAATCCCTACTCCTCACATCATATCTATCATTTGGCTTTCTCTTGCCTATGATTGTCCTCATTGATGTGAGCCTTTCACACCTTTTTTGTCTTCCCCCTTCATCATTTTTCTCTCTTTGCCATCCTAAGTGTCAACTTTCTTGCTTACGCTCATCCATTGCATGAGTGCTCAAAATATCGAAAGGGAGTGGATCATTTTGACTTGTACCTGGCTAGTGGTCTCGGGATGAGTCAAGATAAGATTCCAAAGAAGACCAAGTGTGAAACTTTAGTAGATTAAGTTCTCAACAATACAAAAACTATGTTTTACTCTCTCGTATATCCCTATCCCCTTTCTTGCACGCAAACACCATTTGGAGACATTCGAGTCACGGACAACGAGAGCTCTTGCACCTTTATGTTCTTATGTTGCTTGTTACAATGCTAATATAGACTCTTGCTTGTTATGACTTGAATTGAATTACATGCCTTGATTGCTTTACTTAAAAAGTTCTTATATGGTTGGTAGCATGTCACCACAGAAATTATGCTTGTTATCATTTACCTACTCGAGGACGAGCAGGAATTAAGCTTGGGGATGTTGATACGTCCAAAACGTATCTATAATTTCTGCTTGCTCCATGCTTCTTTTGTGTGATATTGCTACGATATTGATGCACTTCCATACACTTTTGATCATATTTGGACTAACCTATTAACTCAGTGCACCACAGTGCCAGTTCCTGTTTTCTGATGTTTTTCTATTTCAGGTTTTCCCCATATTAAAAGTGCTCCAAAAATTCTAGGAAAAATATAGGAAAAATCAGCGTACAGGAAGCTTCGCGAAGAACCAAAGATGGGCTAGAGGGGAGCCAGGGAGGCCCAGGCGGCCACCTGGCGCGGCCCCACCCCTGGCCACGCCAGGGGGGCGCTTGGGGCCCCTGCTCCGCCTCTGGCTGCCCCCCTTCTCCTATATATCCCTCTCGTCCCGAAACCCTCGAGGACAGAACCCTTTTTCGCGATCTCGCCTCTGTTCCGCCGCCGCAGCGCTTCCAAGATCGGGAGCATCAGGAGAACTCTTCCCGGCACCCTGCCGGAGGGGAGAACCACCACCAGGAGCTTCTCCACCACCATGGACGCTTCCCGGATGAGTCGTGAATAGTCCACCTTGGACCATGGGTCCATGATCAGTAGCTATGTGATGTTCTCCTCCCCTCTTTGCTCTTCATGGTTTAGACCTCGTGAGCTGCCCTACATGATCGAGGCACATATGTAATCTTTCTGCTGTTGCTTTGTTGAGTTTGCTGGGATCTGATGGATTATGAGACTATGTTTAGATTGTGTTTGAGTAATATATTTGATTCACCTCTTTTATATCTTTGTTCTTGAGTAATTCTTGCATGTTCTCCGTTGCTGTTTATTGCTTTGGCCAAGTAGTAGGTAGTAACTCCAAGAGGGAGCGTTATGTTTGATTGTGGGTTCATGCCCCCTGATGACTAGCTTGAGTGACAGAAACATGAGTCTAGGGGATGTGATGTTGCCACAAGGGAGAAAACAACGGTGCTTGTACTTGCGGGTGCAAGGATTGTTTACTTTACGCAAAGTTCTTTTAATGCAGTTGTCTGTTGCTTTGAGTTTACACTTTGGGTGGGATTCACAACTTAATACCAGCGAGATGTTCTGGATAGATATCTCAAGGTGGATGATTAGTAGTAGATGCAGATGGATTTCGGTCTACTTGCCTTGGTGTACCGCCCATGCTTTTGAGCCTCTACCTTTCTTTGCAGCATAGTTAGCATTGGTTTGCGCACATAATCCTGTCAATTGCCCAGCTGTAATTTGTTTACCTCGCTTTGCTGTTTTATCGTCTTTTGGGAGAGAGACATCACTAGTGAACATCATGGGACCCCGGTCCATATTACCACCGCTGATCACACCTTCTATTTACTTCCTGTTTTTATTTACTAGTTGCAGTCATAGCTATCATTATTATCTCTTGTGTTTGATCCTTTGCAAACAACAAGGCCGGAGGGATTGACAACCTCTCTGTACTCATTGGGAGCAAAGTTATCTGTATCTGTGTGCAGGTCCCGTCAACCGCTAAGTTTCTGGCGCCGTTGACACCTACTTGTCGACCCTCGGAGTCTCACGGGATTCGATCCTTGGTATCTTTGCCAAGGGAAATTTGCCGCTACGCTACATCTCAACCTTCCACTTGGGGTAACCAACGAGGGGCGAGAAGCCATCACCCCCTACCTGGCGTGCCAAAGATGTCGGAGTATTTGGATCGACATCTATGGGATCATAAAAATCCCTACTATGGTTGCGGGGCGCGGGGTTGAGAGAAGAGCGGATCTAATAGTCAGGACACGGTTCCTTTACCCAGGTTCGGGCCGCAAAGATGCGTAAAACCCTACTCCTGCTTTGGTGGATTATATGTTTGTGTTCTTCAGCTAGTGAGGAGCTCCAAAAGAGTCATGAGGAGTTCTAAAAAGCCGAATCCTCCTCCTGGTCGCCTCGGGCCTCCTTTTATAGGAAAAAAGGGTCGCCACTGTGGCACACATGAGGTGGAAAGGGTACAGTGATGCGAGGTTATCCCTCGCATTACAGGACAAGGCGCATTTAATGCGCTTAGCTTAGGTGTCCTTACTTTATCGGGGACGAGGGGAGACGTCCGTCTTGTCTGTCGCCGCCCCTCCTCATGTTGACACGCGCCCTGGCCAGCAGTGCCTGAGGTGCCATGTAGGCAGACAGGCAGCTGAGGTGGCGCAACGGCGGGTCTCCACGAAGATCTGTGGGTTGCCACGCAGGAGCCTGTCCAGATGGTCGGGTCGGCAGCTGCGTGGGTCAGTGGAAACCTGGTTGGTGCGGGCCTGACGATGGCCCCGCGGGTGCCCTCGGCAAGGGCCTTGCCAGGGCTCCGGCAAGGGTCCTGCCGTGGCGCCTGCTGTCATCCCCGGCAAGGTGCTTGTCGGGGGCCTTGTCGTTCTCCTTGGCTGGGATCCCGCCAAGGGTCGTCATCTTCTTAACTTATATCTAATCTTGGATGTCTTCACAAAGATCTTCATGCCACCATGGGGATATCTCCCGAATCCTAGCCCCATGGGGGTGGTGGAATCAAGGGTGATCCGCTCCGTAGGCGTGGGGCGAGCTGCCGCGGCAAGGGTCTTGCCGGGGCTGCCAGAGCTGGCCCCGGCAAGGATCTTGCCGGGGAGAGCCGCTTCGTCTCTTTGCTCTTTGTGGTCTTGTTCTTGGTGTTGTTCCAGTCTCCATCACGCTTCGGTCTTACCCCGGCTCGCCTCCCTCGCCATGCTTGGTGTGGTGGTGCCTGTGGCTCAGATTGCCCGTGCACAGTCATAGGGGCACAAAAAGAGTACCCCTCTTTTTGTACACCGACAGAACGATAATCAATGCATAAGCGGATGGTACCGTCCCTTTTTGCCACAAACAGAACAGGTGATCCCCAAGGGGAGGCACTTGGGCGAATAAATCCCTTCCTCAGCTGCTCTTCCAGTTGCTTCTTTAACTCGGCTAACTCTTCCGTCCCCATTCTATAAGGCTTCTTATAGATGGGTCCTGCCCCGGGCATGAGCTCGCTGATGAACTCAATGTCACGGTCAGGGGGCATTCCCGGTAGCTCATCCGGAAAAACATCGGGATACTCGCATACTACCGGCACTTGCTCCAGCCCAACTTCAGACAGACAGTTGACTTGAGAGGTTTGACCAGAAGGGGAGTTGGAGGCAAACTTAACTGCGACTCCTTGGTCATTGGTCACAGTGTATGGGGACCCCGACTTAAGAGTCGAGATCACCGAGTGCACATGTACAGTGATCCCAGAGATCAATGCTCACTGAACACACAAAAGCTGAATAACATGAGTCTTACATCCATACATACTGTCTTACACAAATTATGGCCATTATGGCCAAGTCTTACATAGATAAAGCCTCAAGGGCTGAATAGCACAAAACTCGAATAGCGGAAGTCTTCAATGATAAGTAGAACCCATGCCATCTGCCTTAACCCTACAGGCATTCTGACTGGGATAGCGTCCTAGTTCGCATGTTCGTCTCCATAGAATTCTTCTTCATATTCCTGCTCCTCAACGAGTCAAGTCACCACCTTGACTCATCACACACACATACTTTCACCGATATAGTAAAATTCTGGACATAGTTTAAGTAGCACCACCGAACTGTCCATGACCGTGGACACGATTATTCGAATAGTTTTACACTGTGCAGAGATTGCACACTTTACCCACAAGATCCGGGAAGCTTTTGTGTCGCCCACGATCCCGCAGTACCTCAAGTACTCGGGGGAAGCACCCGATCATTATCTTTCCCTAGACGACACTAGCATAGGGTCCACTCGTTGGTGCACGGCCCTCGAGTACAAACAATAGATCATGGGACTTGCCCTATTTTCAATGTCACGCGTACACGAAGGGACCAACGATGTGTCCGGTGCCCTGTAAAAACAGTCATGGTCATCTATCCAAGCACGACCCCGTCCCGGGAGTGACCTCAAGTCTTTCCTGTCACTAGTAATGTGGGCACCATGCTAGTATCGGCCTAAGTAATCAATAATGCCCCGTCCCATAAGGGGTAGAGTGGTTGCACATGTTTGGTTGGGACGGTAGTCACACATAAATCTAATCCATCATTTCACCCACACACAAGATCTTTATTGGCACATCACTTCTTCCTCAAGTGATGACCTAACTCAACATCACCCTCGGGCATTAGGGGCACCCGATGTTTTTTTTGAAAAGAATGCAACCATGAAGGTTTCATGGCACACATGCATCTCTAAGCATCACTACTAATCATTTGCATTGCATCTAAGCATATAGTAAGATCATGAGTAAAACATGCATCATGTGGTGGCTCTCAACTAGGTCACCACCGTCTCTCTTATCATCATGCATTCGGAAATAAATGGGTTCCGAGGAACACAAGGGTATCATGGTCAAAGGGCTGCTTCCTGGATTGGCTTGGTCTTCAAGGTCTTCAAATCCTTCCCCTCTTTCTTCTTCAGCAACCTCGTCAAACACGGTATCTAATCGTCGCAATAAACAACGGGAAAATAAGACCACAATAAAAACGGAAAAACCAAAGTGCTCAGAAAAATGTCAACTTATTTTTATCAAATACTAGAGGGAAAACTAAGATGGCAAAAATTCTTATTTTGAGTTTTGGAGTGACAGAACGGGGTGCATGAACTTTTTGAACAGAGGTTTTAATGTTCAAATAAGAGTTTAAATTTGAACATAACAGAAAAGGTTCATGGATATGGGTGAAAGTGACATTATTAAATAGGTTGGATTTTTACAAGTTTTTAGGAACTGGAATTAATTTGTTTGGATAAATATTTAATCCCGTGGAATTATTTGAAAATCCACAGAAAAGAAAAAAGAAAAAGGGCCCTGTGCCACTGGGCCAGAACGGCCACAGTGCAGCAGGCCCAGGGCGAACAGCCCACCACACGGGCGCCAGCGCGCGCGCCAGGGTTTTCAAACCTGACGGGCGGGGCCCGGCGTCAGTGAGAGGAGAGAGGGGCGAGGGCGAGGGGAGGCTGACAGGCGGGGCCCGCCTGTCATCCCTAACCCTCCGGCAGAGAGCCGGCGAGCTCACCGGCGACGTTTCGGGGCACGGCGGGGCGAGCTAAGGGCAGGGATGGATTCAGCGGAGTGTCACCGATCTGGTGGAGGTGGTGCAGGTCGCCGGAGTGGCCTGGGTCGCCGACGACGAGGTCACGCGGCCGAGGGGCTTCGGGTGAAGGCTGCTCCGGTCGATTCCGGCAGCTGCAGAGAGGGGAAAGCGGGGGAAACGAGTCAGTGAGGTGCCGTGGTGCTAGATCGAGTGAGAGGAGTGGCTGGGGCGGCCTGTACCGAGCGGACTACGGCGAGCCGCCGCGGCGGAGCTCAAGCTCGATCTCGAGCTCGGGCCTGTCTGGAGTGGGGTGAGTGGCTCCGGGGGGAGATTGAGTGAGCGAGGGAGCGACTGGTGAGGAGAGGAGGTGCTCGGGGGGGCCTTTTATAGGCGAACGGCGGGGTTCCGTGGACCTATGCGCCGGTGAGCCTCTGCTCGTTGCCACAGGGCACGTGAGGCGCTGGGGAGGTGTTTGCGGGGTTGCTGGACGAGTTCCAGGGCTGGGGAGGGGAAGAGAGGGAGCGGGGGAAGCTTTCAGAGCTGCGCGCGTGTGAGGCCGAGGACTGGAGCTCGCGGGCGGCCGGTGCGCGTGCGAGGGCATCCACTGGAGGGAGAAGGAGGAGGGGGACAGCTCCAGGGAGTGTTGCGGACGCCGAGGCGCATCGAACGACGCAAGGGGGGAGCACGAGGTGGTCGGGGATGGCTGATTGGGCGAGGCTACAGTGCGGGCGTGCATTGTAGCGTGCTCTGGAGCGTGCCTTTTGCATGCCAGGGCATGCCGTTGGCTAGCTGGGCGCGTCCACCGTGTCTGGGGGGTCAAGCACAAAGTAAAGAAACGGGCTGAGGCCTTGGATGCCTTGGCTATCCAATGGAAGAGGCGGGAGGCTGAGGGAAGGTAAGAACTGGGCTGTCCAGCAAGGTAAAATGGGGATTTCACCCTTCAATTATTGAACTCTGGTCATGGGGAAGTTATTGGAGGTAGAAGGTGACTAGGTGATGCTGTGGTAAAAAGTTGAGTCCAAGGAAAATAGTAAAAGGGGGGCAAAACAGTGGTTTTGGTAAAATGGCAGAAGGTGTTTGATGATGATTAGAGCAGTCAAATGATCTTCACTAGCCATGACACTTAACATGATTAAATGGCATATGGAAATAGGGTCTTTCACCAAGTTTGGGCTTGTTTGAAGAAACTTGCCAATGTAACTTTGGTGAACCCTAGAAATCAACAGAAATGGTTTCACCATGTTTAAGTCAAGCTAATCATCTCCCCTTGATGCACCACTTGGTGTAGTGTCATCATTTGGGGTTATGATCATGCCCACAAAGTTGGAAGCCCCAAGTAAAAAGTTGGTAATGTAAAGTTGTTCAAATTTGAATTTGAACAGAAATGGTTTTGGGGTACTCTGATCAAGTTACCCTTCTCCAAAGCTTGTGCCATTTGGTCTAGATGCCTTATTAGACCATTCTAGCATGTGCACAAAGTTTGAGAGCATTTGGACAAGTTTGGCAACGTAAAGTTGCTCAAACTTCAAATATGGACAGAATGGTTTTCAGGGGTTTTGATGATGTTTTCTTGCTTCGCAAGGCATGGGGCTTGGCAAGATCATCAAATATGTCATATACGACATGACCGAATTTCCCTGGAATTTTTAGAGAATATTTCCTTTGTAAATATTTCAAAGGCTTAAAATATCCAGAAAGGGTTTCTGAGGGATTTGTCCAATATTTTGAACATGACCAAGTGTTGAAACTCTTATATATGGACAATATATGTCCTATGAGTGTCCCTGAATTTTGGCAAATAATTTTGAAATAATTAAATAATTTTTCCCTATTAAAGACCATTTCTGGCCTTAAGAAAAAGCTTTTAAATAAAATAGGAAAATAACTTTTAAAATTATACTTTTGTGGTTTATGGGAGTCCTATGACTACTAGGTCTCAAATATACTTTTGAAATAATTTTCTCACCCTAAATCAAGCACTTGAAGTGCAAACCTCAATTCATGGGTTTTTGGGATACTAATTTTTGAAAATACATTTTGGCCAAATTAATTTTATAATAAAATACTATACTGCTATAAACACTTGGTATGATCATTGGGGAGAAGTTTTGGGGTAAGGAAATGAAATCTACAAGAGGGAGTAGTTGACTTTAATGAGCACTTGAAAAACACAGGGAGAAAAACTTAATTCCAAATAAAAGCCAAATGATGCCAAAAAAATTTGCTGGTCCAAATTTTCATGCTTCATTGATGCAAATGACATGTTACAAAATGCAAGGTGTGACACAGTGATAGTTCGATTGGCACATTCTAATAAGCCTTGGTGCTTGCTGAGCCAATTCGTGCCTAGGATCACATCCAAGCCTTGTGATCTCTGGATAATAAGGTCTACTAGGAAATCTACCCCGTTAATGATGATATTGACTCCCTTACAGCCTATCTTGGCTCTCATCTCTGCTCCGGGGGTTTGTACCACCATCGGGTTATTCAAGGGTGTAGGGGTCATGCCACTTTTTAATGCAAATCTTTGAGTGACAAATGAATGTGTGGCTCCAGAATCAAACAAGACAGTTGCAGGTGCTGAGTTGACAAGGAACGTACCTAGCACGACGTCCGGGTCTTCCTGGGCTTCTTCAGCAGTGACGTGATTCACACGCCCCTTCCCATGGTTGGGCGGGTTGCGAGGAGCTTGGTTCCTTGGTGGCATCCCGCGGCCTTGTCCTGGGTTCTGCGCATTGGGGCGCGTGGCATCGGGCTTCTTGTTGGGGCACACCTTAGAAATATGTCCTGACTGGCCACAACCAAAGCAAGTGACTTGGTTTGGGTTGTTGATTTTGTTGCCACCACTGTTATTGGGGTTGAAAGCTGGTCTTGGGTTGGCATACTGCTGAGGCTGATAGTTGGTGCGAGGTGTAGGAGCTCTTGGCTGCTGATAGGTTGGCTTGACCGGGGCTGGCTGCCACGGGCGAGGCTTCTGGTTGCTGGAACTTCCCTTGCTGATCATCTTGCGCTTGCGAGTGTCTTCCAGAGCACGCCGCTTGTCTTCAAGCATGAGTGCTTTGTTCACCAGATCAGGAAAGGTTGGACAGTCACACACGACAAGTGAGTACTGCAGAGTCTGATTGAGGCCTTCCATGAAGTGCTCCCTTTTTGCAGCATCTGTGCTAACATCTTCAGGGGCATACCTTGATAGAACACTGAACTTCTGCATGTACTCCTTGACAGTGCCACTTCCTTGCTTCAGGGCTCGAAACTCACGCTTTTTGATAGCCATGATTCCGGAAGGAATATGGGGCTTGCGGAATTCTGCCTTGAAGTTAAACCAAGTGATGTCCTGCCCAGCATGCATGACCTTGAATCCATCCCACCAAGCTCTAGCAGTCCCCCCGAGGTAGTGGGCGGCATAAGCCACCTTCTCGCGGTCTTCGGTGCATCCGACTAGTTCCAGCAAGTCCTCAATGGTGCGGACCCAGTCGTCTGCATCCAGGGGTTCAGCAGTCTCGATGATGGTTGGTGGCGCATGCTTCTTGAACTCTGCCAACGTGGAACGTCCATTGCCATTCCCCGCCGGCTCGCGGTTGTTGGTGATAGCTTGAGCAATCATGTGGAGGGCTGCGGTGTTGGCTTGGCGTTCCTCTCGGAAGGCTTGGAGAAGCTGAGCCATATCCATGTTCGGGGGAGGTGGAGGTGGAGCCTCGCCGTGGGTTTGGTCTTGGCCGGCCTCTGCTTGGGCGGATGCTCCGGCTTCGGGCTGCTGGGTAGAGGTACCAGTACGAGTTACACCAGGCATCCTGTTGGAGCGGTAAAGGTCTCATGATTTGGAATGAAGAGGGAAAGCAATAAAGATGGGTGCCTAGTAAGGGGTGGTGTGACACTAATTATTTTCATGCAAGGGCCAAAAGGGCCAAACACATTCATTAAAATCCAAATGGGTGATGCAGTCGTTTACATATTCCCGAAGGGGAGATACGACATGCATCCAAACACAACAAAAGCAAACCCTAGATGGATTCATATGAACCATACAAGGACTCGACTTCGCATAGGGGTTACACGACCTATCCTACCGTAGAGGTCACGAGCTGGCATATCCGAGTTGCGAATAATGCCTAAGCGGCGGAATGCTCGGTAGCGTATTCCGGCTCTTCTGGGTCTTCCTCCTTGTCTTCATTTGTCTGGGCCCCCCATCACTTGAGGGTGTGGGGGAGTGGAGGAGTTGGATATGGCGGTGTTTTGTCGGTGGTGTAGGGAAAAGCTTGCGATATTCCCTTGCCGTCATACGGCGTCACTGGGGTGGCTCTTCATCCTTGGAAGATACAACTCCTGAGGCCCTTCTGCCTCGATATGCGATAGCGGGTTGGCCGGGAGGCGCACCTTCCTTCTTGATCCTATCCGTCTTCTCTTGTGCTCGCCGAAGAAGTGCCTTGGTTCTGTGGAGTTCTTCTCGGAGCTTCATCGATTCCGAGGCCAGATCTTGGGCCAAGCTGTTGGCACAAAGGCTGAAATAGATCTGGAATCGAAGTGGAAGTCCTTCCTTCAGTGGAGGGGCTTGCGCGCTGCTTTCATCTTCACCTTCCTTCCGGTAAGGCAAGAAGTGGGTTGTCATCTTGGCTGCCATCTCCGGAGAAGTTCTCGGAGGCGGGTTAGTGCCTTGAGTGCAGCAGCCTCGACAGCGAGGGGTAGTGTTGCCATCTGGGGTCCCTCGAAGAACCAACTTGTGGGAGGATCGTTTCCCTTCACGATTACTTCCACATGGTACTCCACCTCAGTGTCGCTAACCCAATGCTCATGGTTAGGGATGGCAACGGGGCCCCATACCCGCCAAACCCATGGGGATTTCATCTATTAGGGGATGGGGATGGGCGAAAAACATCCCCACGGGGATATTTACCAAACTAATTTATTCCCCATAGGGTACAATGGGGATGGGGACGATATCCTATTCCCCAGACCCAATACCCATCGGGGACCCGGTTAGTAACTGTGACACTGCGGTCAACCTTAAAATATTCATAAACAAACTTGCGAAAACAAAAAAAAGCTCTGGAAAATAACCTTAGCCCTATCTCACGTCCTCATCTCAGATGCCACCATGACCAAGGAGTTAGTACGACCTAGATATGCATTAGCAGGACAAGGACAACATCATTTATGTATGTTGATTATAGGGTGTCATATTATGTATATGAGTATTTGTTTATGGGGATGGGGACCCTAATGGGGCCCCGTTCCCCAATGGGGCATGGGTATGGGGTAATTTCATCCCCAGTCATGTAAACGGGGATGGGGATGGGATGATGGGGAATAGATGGGGATGGGGATGTTGTAGGTATCCCCATAGGGTATTGTCCCCATTGCCATCCCTACTCATGGTAGGTGAGGATGGGTGCTCGGTGGAACTGGCACTCCTGGAGGCTATCCTCGAGAAGCAAGGGGAACCCAGCGGTCAGGTGCTCTTCAGGTACAGCGGCCATCTACAAAGGTTGAATAGGAGAGGTTAATAAGTTGATGATATCTCAGGTTTGGTAAGGTTTAGAAAAGAAGAGAGGTTCAGAAGGTTTATGAAAAGGGTCTCAACCTAACTAACGCCCATGCTAACTAAGGCTTCCTACAGTCAGGATGGCTCTGATACCAGCTCTGTGGGGACCCCGACTTAAGAGTCGAGATCACCAAATGCACGTGTACAGTGATCCCAGAGATCAATGCTCACTGAACACACAGAAGCTGAATAACAAGAGTCTTACATCCATACATACCGTCTTACACAAATTATGAACATTATGGGCAAGTCTTACATAGATAAAGCCTCATGGGCTGAATAGCAAATAAACTAGAGTAGCGGAAGTCTTCGTAGATAAGTAGAACCCATGCCATCATCCTTAACCCTACAGGCATTCTGACTGGGAAAGCGTCCTAGTTCGCATGTTCGTCTCCATAGAATTCTTCTTCAAATTCCTGCTCTTCCATGACTGGCCAATTAAATAACCAGTGGCAAGCCAATGAGTACTTTGAATGTACTCGCAAGCAACCCATGTTTTTGGAACAAGTATGACAAGGTATAATAGTACTAGATAGGATATGTTTGCAGAAAGCAAAATTTGTGAGTGCAATGACATGAGCTATCTGAGGCATGCATCATAGGAATTATAGGTTACAGATATCAACATAGCCAAGTTATGATCTCTTCCATCTTTTCAAGTCCTTTTTGACTTATACCAAACGGAGCTCTCACACCCACACCCCCACACACAGGGTTTCGCAAACATTGGACGTAGCCCAAGAGCGGTTACCAACTGGCCTTGACCGTGGACACGGCTATTTGAATAGGTTTACACTCTGCAGAGGTTGCATACTTTACCCACTAGATCCGGGGAACTTCCGTGTCACCAACGACCGCGGTACCTCAAGTACCCGGGGTAAGCACCCGATCACTATCTTTCCCTAGATGACACTAACATGGAGTCCACTCGATTGGTAGCAATTCCCCGTGCCCAACATTTCACATCTTAAAAATTGTGGAGACTTGCTCCCATATTCATCACATACCACTGACACGGGGTACTAACGGTGTGTTCGATGCCCTGTAAAAACAGTCATGGCCGCCTATCTAAGCACGACCCCGTCCCGAGAGTGACCTCATGTCACCCCCGTCACTAGTAATGCAGGCAGCATGCTAGTATCGACCTAGGTAATCAATAATGCCCTTTCCCATATAAGGGTAGAGTGGTTGCGCATGTAAAGTTGGAATAATGGTCGCAACTTAAACCAATCCGTTTGAAAAACATCACACACACTCTTTTCTCGGTACACCACTTCGTCATCAAGTGGTTACCCATCTCATCACCTCCCTCGGGCATAAGTGACACCCGATGTTTTTTTTGAAAGAGTCCCTCGAAAGAACTACGCTTTCACCATTATGCATATCCCCGCTCCACTTGCATAGCCACTACTATAGCAACCTATCTACTCCCACCGGCATAACCCTCATAAGAAGGTAAGATCATGCACAAATGCAAGTATCAACGAGGAAGTACAGTGGCAAACCAACAAGTGGTTTCGACCTCATCATGATTCCGTTGCGACAACAATATGGTGCTATATGACATGCATAAAAAGGGTTCCATGGACATGGTCAAAGGGCTGCTTGCCTTCGTTGGCTGAGTCTTCAAAACCTTCAAGTCCTTCTCCTTCTTCTTCTTCAGCAACCTCGTCAAACACGATATCTAATCGTCGCAATAAATAACGGAAAAATAAGACAATAATAAAAACAGAAAAATCAAAGTGCTTAGAAAAATGTCAAGTTATTTTTATAAAATACTAGAGGGAAAACTAAGATGGCAAAAATTCTTAGTTTGGGATTTGGAGTGACAGAATGGGGTACATGAATTTTTGAACAGAGGTTTTAGTGTTTAAATTTGAACAGAACAGAAAAGTTTCATGAATATGTGTGAAAGTTATATCATTAAATAGGTTGGAATATTACAAGTTTTTAGGAACTGGAATTATTTTATTTGGATAAATATGTTATCCTGTGGAATTTTTATAAAACAGATAGAAAAGAAAAAGGAAAAGTGGCACTATGCCACTGGGCCAGAACAGCTGCAGCGCAGCAGGCCCAGCCAGAGAGGCGGCCCATTGCACTGGTGCCTGCGTGCGCGCCAGGTTTCAAACCTGACGGGCGTGGCTCAGGCGTCAGCGAGAGGAGAGAGAGGCAAGGGAGAGGAGAGACTGACAGGCGGGGCCAGCCTGTCATCCCTAACACTGCGGCAGAGGGCCGACGAGCTCACCAGCGGCGATGCAGGGCACGACAAGGTCGGGCGAGGGCACGGCTAGGCTCCGCGTCGAGTCGCTGTTCGGGTGGAGGTGGCTGAAGTCGCCGGGGTGGCCTGGTTCGTCGGCGGTGAGGTCACGCGGCGGAGGTGCTTTGGGCGGTGGTGGTTCCCGCCGTTTTCGGCAGCTAAAGAGAGGGGAAATAAGGGGGAAACGATCAGTGAGGTCTTGCGGTGCTAGATCGAGTGAGAGGAGCGGCGGATAGGGTCTGTACCCTGAGGTCGACGGTGACCCGAGGCGGCGGAGCTCAAGCTTGATCTCGAGCTCGGGCCCGTCTGGAGAGGAGTCGGTGGTGTAGGGGGAGGATTTGGTGTGTGAGAGGGCGAGTGGTGAGGAGAGGAGGGAGCGGGGTGCCCTTTTATAGGCGAACGGCGGGGTGCCGCGGACCCGTGCGCCGGCGAGCTTCTGCTCGTTGCCACAAGGCTTGGGAGGGGTGCCGCGGACCCGTGTCTGTGGCGTTGCTGGATGCGGTCCAGAGCCGGGGAAAAGAAGAGAGAGAGCAGGGGGAGGCCAGGGCATCGCGCGTGTGTGCATGCCCATTGGAGCTCTCGGGCGACCGTCGCGCGTGCGAGCTGGGGCGAGAGGAGGGAGAAGGAGGAGGGGGCCGACCGGCTGCCGTGTCGTGGACGTCGAGGCGGCCTCGGGAGACACGATCCCGACACACTAGGTGGTCAGGCGCTTTGGGCAGGTCGCGGCTACAGTGCGGGAGCGCACTGTAGCATGCTCCAGAGCGCCCATATGGCCGGCATGGCCGTGTCCCACGCGCTCTGGGCGCGGCCACCGTGTCCATTGGCTCTAGGGGGGAGTGAACAATGCGGGAGGGGCATTGGATGCGAGGGAGAGCTTCTAGAAGAAGAGAGTGCTGAGAGAGAAAGGTGAAAGTTGTTATCCAGAATGTAAAATGGGGTTTTACCCCTACTCAATCATTGAGCTGAGGCCTTGGGAGAGTTACTGGAGGTGCAAGAGGACTTGGGGAAGCTGTGGTAAAAAGCCTAGCTCAAGGAGAACAAGGAAAGAGGTGAAAGTGGTAATTTTGGAAAATCACCAGAAGGTGTTTGATGTGGTTTTGAGCAATCAAATGATTTCCACTAGACATGAGACTTAACAGGATCAAATGGTATATAGAAACAGGGTGTTCCACCAAGTTTGGGCTCATTTGTAGAAACTTGCCGATGCAACTTTGGTGAACCCTAGAAATCAACAGAAATGGATTTACCAAGTTTAAGTTCAGCAAATCATCCCTCCTTGATGCACCACTTGGTGTAGTGTCATCATTTCGGGTTGTGATCATGCCCACAAAGTTTGAGGTCACAAGTAAAAAGTTGGTAATGTAAAGTTATTCAAATTTGAATCTGAACAGAAATGGTTTTGGGGTACTCTGATCAAGTTACCTGTAATGCCCAGGATGGGAGTATATATCTCCTACGTGTCGAGGCACGACTTAAAGATATAAGCCCATTCTGGAATGATCGCAAGTTTGGTACCTTTGCACATCTCATGTAAAAATAGGGATGAAAGCTGAAAAGATAGTTGGCTTACACTCGCCATGTCACCCAAATACATTACATGTTCAATCATCATTCAAATAAACATCATAGCCCATCTAAGGGTAAGATCCAAATGAAAGATACCAAACATAACATTAAACCACAGGTCTAGATCGAATCCTAGTAGAAGCTCTACTAATCAATCGGATAGTTCACATAGTAACGGCTACGCTCCTCCTCGTACTCCCAGTCTAGCTCGGTGCCATCACCTGTGTAGCTCACCATCGTACCTGCATCTGGTGTGTTGAAGTAACTGTGAGCCACAGAGGACTCAGCAATCCCGTTCCCGGGTAACACGACTATCCAAGCCTTGGGTGTGGAACAAGGCTGAAGAAAGAACAAGAGTCTGCAGCAGCACTAGCCTAGCTTACGTAAAAGAGAGCGAGAAGAGAAGGTGCCTCTGTCGAGAGATGATCACGAGTGATCCTAACTAAAGCAAGTCAAACATAACCCCACCGTGTTCATCTGCCGAATCCCTTTCGGAAAATGACTTTCCCGGTACTCACGCTGGTAGTGTATTCTGAACATTGGTGTCAAGTTTTCTACAACCGGATATTAACAAATTCCCATCTGCCACATAACCGCGGGCACGACTTTCGAAAGTTCATAACCCTGCAGGGGTGTTCCAACTTGGCCCATGACAAGCCCACGATCCGCGGAGTCGCAAATCCAAAGTGGGAAGGCCCGAGTATCCTCGGAATTCCGTGCTCAAGATACTCCGACTAAGGTAAGGCTAATCCAGCAAATCCTCCCGGCGTGCCGACACCCTGATAGTAGCCGCGCGTATCTAGTCTCAGGCCACGACCGGATGAGCACAGCGTACAGTGACCAAAAACCCAAGTTGCCAAGGGGGGTACCGCACACGACTCAAGTTTGGACCAACACTTAAATCAAGCACTGGCCCATGGGGGGTTGATTAATTAATCCTCGGGTTAATTACTCCCTCGGCAAGTTTTTAGTTGTTTAGGCAAATAGTACCAATGTTGTGACTTGCTGGAAAAGACTTAGCACTTAGCGGTTTATCGAGGGGGTCCCATAACCCCAACCGTGTGAGGAACACAAAATCAAGGAACATAACACCGGTTTATACGGTTCCTAGGGCGGCATGAGTGGAACAAATCACCAAGCAAAAGGCTTAGCCTTCCACCCATTACCAATATATAGATGATTTCATTTAATAATTAATATAGTGTGATATCCCAACAAGCTTCAACAAGAAGCAAGAATCTTCAATCTTCTCCTGCAACTAGCAATGCTATAAGAGGGGCTGAGCCAAGCGTACTTAGCCAATCAAAGGTTTGCATAGGGAGGATGGTTAAACAGGTTCATGGTTACAATAGGAGGTTGACAGGAAAAACATGGGCATCGAGGCAAAACTATAGAACGAGACTTCTAGCAATATGCAAATATAGTAATGTTATCGGGGTTCGGTCATCTTTCCTGAAGAGTTGTCGATGGGATCGTAAGATAGCTCCTCGTTCTCAACCTCGGTAGTAACCTCGTTCTCGTACTCGTACTCGGTCTCAGCTTCCGGCTCTACTCAACACAAACACACAAGGCACGAAATCAAACAAGATGTAATGCGCAGAAAAGTTACTGGATGCATGACTGATGCACTATGGAAACAATGCAGATGCACTATGGAAGCACAAAAAGTCTACATAGGAAGCACAGTGTTACAGCACAAAGGAGCATGACAATGTGCATTCAAGCAAAATACTTCAAAACATGATAACATGAGGATATTATGAATCTACATGCAAAAACACACAAGTTACATATAGGACTTGCACAAAACGGAGCAACGGGCTAAAAGTTACACCCGAAACAATAAACATGCACAAGCTGAAATAAACAACCACATAGCAACTTCGGAGCAAGAGATAACTAGTCTACAACACTCAAACATCATGGCAATGAGCATCAACATAAACTAGACATATCCTACAGCAAACAAATCCATTGGAGCATCTCCAAAGGAGCCATGGATCAATAGCAACAAGCTATGACATTTTGAACTTGACAACAAAATCATGACAACAGTATTTTGTTGCAACTTGGGAGCAAGAGTTAAATATGCTACAGCCACCCAAATAATCATGTGAGAGCATGAATGGATAGTCAACAACTTATACAACAAGGAATCATCAATATTCACCCCCAAACTAACATGGATTTGCCTAGAACAACAAGCAAACATGGCATCTGGATATTACAGATTCCAGACTTAGTGAAATTTCCCTAAGTACAGATTCCAGACTTAGTGAAATTTCACTAAGTGTTAAAACAGTAGTTTCATCATGGCATCTTTGTGAGCAAGTTTAAGTCACCTCAAATCATGGCATGGCAAGTGGTAAGCACCACAGCAAAGGACACATGATGGTGAATCCAAAACATCTAAGCATGCATCAAGGGGACAAACACATCAATAGCAACGAGCTCCTCAACTAGGCCTCTCGTAACAAGTTTAACAACCTAACAGCCACTAGCACTTTTGCAAAGGAGATAAACATGGCAAGATGAAATCTATCATGCAAGCTAAAGCAACCAACATGTAGAGCATTTCATGATGAACACGTGGACATATCATTTGCTTCATTTGGATAAACATGCACCAAGTTATCACATTGCAAAGATGGCATGAAAACAACTACAAACAGCAGTTTATAACAAGTAGCACTCTTCTCATGAAGATTAAGACATCTAGATGACCTCAAACATGCATGGCACAAAGGAACAAAACGTAGTACAAGTCTCCACGGTCATTTTGACATATCAGTTGCTCAAATTGGACAACCACACAAAAAGTTATCATCAAAACAAAACAGCATCAAACATCAATATTAACAGGGACTTAGTGAAAAAACAACCTCCTCCCAGATCTGGTCAAACGCGGGGTCAACGGCGGCGGGTCAACGGGCGCGGCCCACCAGGTAACGGGCTTCGGGCCCGCGGCGGAGCAGATCGGGCGCGCTACCGGGCCGCCGATCTGGCCCGTTAGGTCTGGCTCGACTGGATCGGGCGGCCGGCTCCCGAGCTCCTCGAGCGGCGGGGCGGCCTGGCGAAGACCGCGGCGGCGGCGAGGGGGGAAGCCGGGGCGGCGGCGACTGGAAGACAGCGGGGCGGTGAAGGTGCGGCGGCCCGGCCGATGAGGCGGCGGCGCCGGCCGGCGGCGGAGGGGCCGGCGGCGCAGGGCCCCGCGGCGGCGGCGACCGGAGAGGGTGGCGAAGGGCTGGCCGGAGCGCGGCGGGGGGGGAAGAAGCTCCGGCCGGCGGCGGAGGAGCGGCTGGCGGCGGAAACTCCTGGCGGCGGCGGACTGAGGTAGGTGAAGAAGGAGCCTCGGGCGGACCCACGCGTCGGGTCGGAAGCACAGATCTGGCACAACGGAAGCACGGACACGGTGCGGTGGAAGCACGGCTCGCTGCACGTCGGAAGCACGGCGGCTCAACGGTGGAAGCACCGCGGATCAACGGTGGAAGCACCGGCGGCGCACTGTGGAAGCATTAGGGTTTCAGACGCGAAAATTGGGGGAGATGGACGTTTATATAGGCACAAGGAGCTAGGGTTGTCCAAATGAGGTGAGGTTTTCGGCCACGCAATCACAATTGGATGGCCTAGATGAAGGGAGGGGTTTGGGTTGGTTTGGTGGGCTGTTGGAGGGGTGTCTTGGGCCTCAAAGAGGGGGTACTTTCAGCCCACGAGAATAACTGTTGGAGCATCAAACGAACTCCAAACGCGATGAGATTTGACAGGCGGTTAACACACATCAAAACAATATCGCACGACAAGTCTCACACCAAAACGGAAACGTTACACGGCCAAACACCAAAGTAGGCCTCGGGGATGCCACGGACACGTGAGAGAGCTCCGGAACTCGAAACGGACAACGGAAAGGAACGAGTGGGACCGGATGCAAACGACAACACAAAAGCAATGCAATGCACATGACTACATGATATGGATGAATACTACACACGCACACGACAAAAGACGAAAACCCGAAAGACGAAGAACCCATAATGGAATTGATGAAGCCAGAAATATATATATTGCCCAAAAGGGAAAGTATTACATCCGGGGCGTTACAAACTCTCCTCTACTACAAAAAGATCTCGTCCTGAGATCCAGGACTGGAAAAAGGAAGGGTACTCGGAACGAAGGTGATCTTCTCGTTCCCACGTAGCTTCTCGGTCGGTATGGTGTGACCACTTGACATTCAAGAATTTGATGGACTTGTTGCGGGTCTTGCGCTCGGTTTCTTCGAGAATAGCAACTGGATGCTCTCGGTAGGACAAGTCTTGTTGAAGATCAATCTCCTCAAACGGAATGGTGCGTTCAGGTGTCTTGAAGCACTTGCGGAGTTGAGACACATGAAACACATCATGAACATTGGCGAAGTTGGAAGGTAGCTCAAGTTGATAGGCTAGATCGCCTCTTTTGCCAAGGATCTTGAAAGGCCCGACATATCTAGGAGCAAGCTTTCCTTTGATACCGAATCTTTGGGTGCCTTTCATAGGAGAAACACGGAGATAGACATGATCCCCAATGTTGAAGGCCAAATCGCGATGCTTGCCGTCATAGTAGCTCTTCTGACGCGACTGAGCGGCCTTGAGATTCTCACGTATGACTTTGCACATATCTTCGGCTTCTGAGATCAAGTCATTGCCAAGAAGTTGACGTTCACCTGTCTCGGACCAGTTGAGAGGGGTACGGCACTTTCTGCCATAGAGGATTTCAAACGGAGCTTTGCCGGCACTTGCTTGGAAGCTGTTGTTGTAAGAGAACTCGGCAAATGGAAGGCAATCTTCCCATTTCATGCCAAAAGATATGACACAGGCTCTGAGCATGTCTTCTAGAATCTGATTCACTCTCTCGACTTGACCACTAGTCTGAGGGTGAAAAGCAATGCTGAAACGAATCTTAGTGCCCATGGCAGACTGAAAGGAGTCCCAGAACTTGGAAGTGAACAAACTTCTACGGTCTGAGGAGGTAACTTGAGGAATGCCATGTAAAGACACAATTCTGGAAGTGTACAACTCTGCCAATTGAGCTGCATTGATTTATTCTTTGACTGGAAGGAAGTGAGCGACTTTGGTATGCTTTTCAATCACCACAAAGATAGAATCATTCCCTTTCTTGGACTTAGGAAAGCTAGTGACGAAATCCATTTCAATGTGGTCGAATTTCCACTCGGGAATAGGAAGAGGTTGGAGAAGACCGGCTGGACGTTGATGCTCTGCCTTCAATCTTCTGCAGACATCACATACATTCACGAATTGGGCAATCTCCCTTTTCATGCGAGTCCACCAGTAAGATTGCTTGAGGTCTTGGTACATCTTGGAACTGCCAGGATGAATGGAAAGGAGGGAATCATGTGCTTCTTCCATTATGAGCTTCCTGAGATCACCTTTGGGAACCACAAGTCTGTCCTCAAAGAACAAGGTATCTCTCTCATCAACGCGATAGCACTTGTATTTGGGAGTACCCTTTGAAATACCATGTTTCACTTTCTGCACCATAACATCACTGAGTTGGGCCTCACGGATCTGATCTTCCAAGGTAGGAGCAACTTGAAGATTTGCAAGAAAACCTTGCGGAACAACTTGGAGGTTGAGTTTCCTGAATGCTTCACAAAGCTCAGGCTGAAACGGCTTGATAAAGAGGCTGTTGCAATATGCCTTTCTGCTCAAAGCATCTGCAATCACATTCGCCTTGCCAGGTGTGTATTCGATGCTTGGATCATACTCTTGGATCATCTCGACCCAACGAGTCTGGCGGAGGTTCAGATTCGGCTGTGTGAAGATGTACTTCAAGCTCTTGTGATCGGCGAAGATGTCGACTTTTCTGCCCAACAGAAGATGTCTCCACGTAATCAAAGCATGTACCACAACTGCTAGTTCAAGATCATGTGTGGGGTAGTTCTTCTCACTTGGCTTCAGTTGACGAGAAGTCTATGCCACAATTCTCTTGTCCTGCATTAGCACACCACCAAGTCCTTGAAGAGAAGCATCACAGAATACTTCATAGGGCTTGGACTCATCTGGAGGAGTAAGAACTGGAGTAGAGACGAGCTTTTCTTTGAGAGTTTTGAATGCCACTTCACAATCTGGAGACCAGTAGTACTTGACATTCTTCTGCAGCAAGTTGGAGAGAGGCTTGGCAATCTTGGAGAAGTTCTCAACGAACCTTCTGCAATAGCTGGCAAGACCAAGAAAACTTCGGAGTTGCTTAACGTTCTGAGGAGGTTCCCAGTTGACAATTTCTTCAACTTTCTCGGGGTTCACCGCAATACCGTCAGCGGAGATGATATGGCCCAGATACAAGACCTTATCGAGCCAAAATTCGCACTTGGAGAACTTGGCATAGAACTTATGTTCACGGAGTCTGTCAAGAACCAGACGGAGGTGCTTTTCATGATCTTCTTCATTCTTGGAAAATACCAAAATGTCATCCAGATACACAAGCACAAACTCGCCGGTGTAGGGGTTGAAAATGTAGTGCATCATTCTCGAGAAGGTAGGTGGAGCATTAGCGAGACCAAAGGACATGACTGTATACTCATATGAGCCGTAGCTCGTTCTGAAGGCAGTCTTGGGGATATCTTCTTCTCGAATGCGAATCTGGTGATAGCCCATTCGGAGATCGAGCTTAGAGAACACTTTAGCTCCTTTGAGCTGCTCGAACAGTTCGTTGATGTTGGGGAGCGGATACTTGTTCTTTATTGTCTTCTTGTTCAATGGCCGGTAATCGACGCAAAGGCGCCGTACCATCCTTCTTCTTGACAAATAAGACACCACAGCCCCAAGGAGACGTACTAGGCCTGATCAGACCCAAACGTTCTTGTTCATCAGGCTGCTTCTTCAACTCCTTCAATTCTTTAGGAGAGAGCTTGTACGGACGACGGCATGCTGGCTCAGTACCAGGCTCGAGTTCAATGACGAATTCCACTTGACGATGTGGAGGCATGCCTGGAAGTTCTTCAGGAAAGACGTCTTCGTATTCGTTAACCACCGAAATTTGAGATATGGCATTCATTTCGCCCTTGTCATTGAGAGAGAAAAGCCTGATTGTGTTATCCCTGGAGGCGAAGATAATCACATCTTCATCGGAATGAGTAATCTTGACTTCCTTATTTGCACAATCAATGTGAGCATCATGCTGAGAAAGCCAGTCCATTCCGAGGATGAGGTCAATGTCGAAGTTGCCGAGAATAACCGGATTAGCCAGAAAGCGATAATCACCCATGCAAATAGATACATTCGGAGCAAAGTTATTGGAGTTCATAAGCAAACCCGGAGAAAGCACAGACATCGGTCTAGGCAAAGCTTGCAATGGCATATCATGTGACAATGCAAAAGGTCTTGACATGAAAGAATGTGAAGCACCTGAATCGAACAAGACTTTTGCAGGAAAAGAGTTAACTGAGAGGTTACCCAAAATCACATCAGAAGAATTCTCCGCTTGCGCTGCATTCATCAGATTCACCCTTGCAGACTTTGGATTTTGCTTGACAATAGCTGTGCTGACAGGTGGAGGAGGCGGAAGACGCCTTGGGTTGGGGCACTTGTTAGCATAATGACCCTTCTGGCCACACTTGTTGCACACCACTTCTAAGAGAGGACGAAAATGAGAACCACTTGACTTGGAACCTTGAGACTGAAACTTTGACTGGTTGCTTGGGTTGGGTGTGTGGGAGAAACCACGGCCACTAGAGTTCTTGTTGTTGTTGTAGGGAGCTCGGATCACAGGAGGAGGTGGAAGCCAAAATTTCTGTTGCTTCGCGACCACTTGAGAAGATGAGGAGGAGTGAACAGCATCTCGGATCCTCTTTTTGGAAGCCTCCATCTTGAGCCGGGCTGCCTCTTGCTTAAGCGCCATGTTATAGAATTTGTCAAACTCATCAGGCTCGAACAAGGTGAGAGCAAGTTGAAGTTCATCCTTCAGACCTCCACGGAACTGATAGATCTTGCTCTTGGCATCTGGGATGTATTGCTTAGCATAGCGGGCAAGGTTCTGGAACTTGACATTATACTGGTAAACAGTCATAGAGCCTTGCTTCAGGTTGCGGAATTGCTCACGCATACCCTCGATGACACTTGTTGGAATGTGGTGAGAGCGAAAGTCCTTGCAGAAATCATCCCAAGAGATCACACGCCCTTCTCTTGAGTCTTTGTACTGCTGCCACCAATCAGCTGCTTGATCCTTGAGTTGGAAGGCTGCAAATTTCACATAGTCCTCAGGCCTTACGTTGCTGCACTCAAAATGCTTCTTGATATCAGTAATCCAATCTTCAGCATCGAGAGGTTCGACACAGTAACTGAAAGCCTTTGGTTGATTAGCCAAGAACTGGTTGAGCGTAGCATGGTGCTGTTGGTTGAAGAAATTGCCTTGGTTCCCTGCAGCACCCTGATTTGCTTGATTTGCTTGCATTTGCTGCATCATCTGCATCAACATCTAGGTGTTCTGGTTTGTAGTCTGCATAATCGCTCTCCAGGCCTCAGACGGAGGAGGAGGGGAAGGAGGACGGTCTGGAACCTCTTCACCCTCTGGGTTATCGTTGGGAACCCGTTTCGGAGCCATCCTGAAAGAGATGACCACCAATCAGCAATTTGATTGAAAGAAGATATAAGCTGAACAACGGCTAGAATGCAACATAGTCTTCATAAGAATCATTCGAACAAGAGGAACGAATGAAATTCTCAGTTCCATGATAACAACAATCTTCACGAGAAGCCACTTGGGGACAAAAGGTAAAAAAGAATACAACAAGGTACAGATAGAACAAACACAAGATAGGAGCTTCGTTCGACATCTTTGTGCTGAAAGCTTATGACACGTGTTACGAAAGGGTTTTGCAATCCCCGGAACAGCATAGACAAGGACCCTTTAAGATGCAACTCCCGATCGGAACATCGGCCATAAAACCACTTCACTCAATGTAGAACCCCGAACTCCGTAACCTGCATTCGTTGGAAGAATGCCTACGATCTACTAGATGAACCCACCTATGAATTTCCGAAAGTTTCCAGTTATGCAATCAGGTGTTGGGGATACAAGGGAAGCATCACGCACACAACTCTAATCCTACATCCAGCTGTATCCATCCTTCAACACATAACCAATTGTTCTCGGAAACCGTCTACCTCGGACCTTCGAAACGCATCTACTATACAAGCTATGGCAATACTCCCGAACTACCTCCCTAGTACTGGGTGATGTCGGGGTTATCTTGCCACTAACCGTATAGGAGATTTTTCGTTGTCGGCCGTCTTAAGTATTCTAGTACTGCCACGATATGCTTGTGACGACAATACCCCGAAGCTCAACTCCCCGGGACACTGCCACAACCCCTAATGTCAGGAGGCATTGAGAACAATATTCTCGTCACAAAGACATTGAAACAATCCAACAATACTCGCGAGATTCCTAAAAAAAATTGGTGCAATTTTTGAAAGTAGAAGAGGCAAGAGTAGTCGTCAGGAGTCCTTACCAGAATGAAAAGAGATGAGGAGCAAAGAAATCCTATTCTCCGATATAAATATAGGACTCAAAACATTTTAAGTGTGTGCCTAGACTCGACCGTCAACGATTCGATCAATCAGTGGGTGCTTCTAGGTCGGAGAAGGCTCTGATACCAACTTGTAATGCCCAGGATGGGACTATATCTCCTACGTGTCGAGGCACGACTTAAAGATATAAGCCCATTCTGGAATGATCGCAAGTTTGGTACCTTTGCGCATCTCATGTAAAAATAGGGATGAAAGCTGAAAAGATAGTTGGCTTACACTCGCCACGTCACCCAAATACATTACATGTTCAATCATCATTCAAATAAACATCACAGCCCATCTAAGGGTAAGATCCAAATGAAAGATACCAAACATAACATTAAACCACAGGTCTAGATCGAATCCTAATAGAAGCTCTACTGATCAACCGGATAGTTCACATAGTAACGGCTACGCTCCTCGTCGTACTCCCAGTCTAGCTCGGTGCCATCGCCTGTGTAGCTCACCATCGTACCTGCATCTGGTGTGTTGAAGTAACTGTGAGCCACAGAGGACTCAGCAATCCCGTTCCCGGGTAACACGACTATCCAAGCCTTGGGTGTGGAACAAGGCTGAAGAAAGAACAAGAGTCTGCAGCAACACTAGCCTAGCTTACGTAAAAGAGAGCGAGAAGAGAAGGTGCCTCGGTCGAGAGATGATCATGAGTGATCCTAACTAAAGCAAGTCAAACATAACCCCACCGTGTTCATCTCCCGAATCCCTTTCGGAAAATGACCGTCACGGTACTCACGCTGGTAGTGTATTCTGAACATTGGTGTCAAGTTTTCTACAACCGGATATTAACAATTCCCATCTGCCACATAACCGCGGGCACGGCTTTCGAAAGTTCATAACCCTGCAGGGGTGTTCCAACTTGGCCCATGACAAGCCCACGATCCGCGGAGTCGCAACTCCAAAGTGGGAAGGCCCGAGTATCCTCGGAATCCCATGCTCAAGATACTCCGACTAAGGTAAGGCTAATCCAGCAAATCCTCCCGGCGTGCCGACACCCTGATAGTAGCCGCGCGTATCTAGTCTCAGGCCACGACCGGATGAGCACAGCGTACAGTGACCAAAAACCCAAGTTGCCAAGGGGGGTACCGCACACGACGCAAGTTTGGACCAACACTCAAATCGAGCACTGGCCCAGGGGGGTAGATTAATTAATCCTCGGGTTAATTACTCCCTCGGCAAGTTTTTAGTTGTTTAGGCAAAAGTACCAATGTTGGGACTTGCTGGAAAAGACTTAGCACTTAGCGGTTTATCGAGGGGGTCCCATAACCCCAACCGTGTGAGGAACGCAAAATCAAGGAACATAACACCGGTTTATACGGTTCCTAGGGCGGCATGAGTGGAACAAATCACCAAGCAAAAGGCTTAGCCTTCCACCCATTACCAATATATAGATGATTTCATTTAATAATTAATATAGTGTGATATCCCAACAAGCTTCAACAAGAAGCAAGAATCTTCAATCTTCTCCTGCAACTAGCAATGCTATAAGAGGGGCTGAGCGAAGCGTACTTAGCCAATCAAAGCTTTGCATAGGTAGGGTGGTTAAATAGGTTCATGGTTACAATAGGAGGCTGACAGGAAAAACATGGGCATCGAGGCAAAACTATAGAACGAGACTTCTAGCAATAGGCAAAGATAGTAATGTTATCGGGGTTCGGTCATCTTGCCTGAAGAGTTGTCGATGGGATCGTAAGAGAGCTCCTCGTTCTCAACCTCGGTAGTAACCTCGTTCTCGTACTTGTACTCGGTCTCAGCTTCCGGCTCTACTCAACACAAACACACAAGGCACGAATTCAAACAAGATGCAATGCGTAGAAAAATTACTGGATGCATGACTGATGCACTATGGAAACAATGCAGATGCACTATGGAAGCATAGAAAGTCGACATAGGAAGCACAGTGTTACAGCACAAAGGAGCATGACAATGTGCATTCAGGCAAAATAATTCAAAACATGATAACATGAGGATATTATGAATCTACATGCAGAAACACACAAGTTACATATAGGACTTGCTCAAAACGGAGCAACGGGCTAAAAGTTACACCCCGAAACAATAAACATGCACAAGCTGAAATAAACAGCCACATAGCAACTTCGGAGCAAGAGATAACTAGTCTACA
>LR738713.1:137657168-137685027 GCA_902687465.1 Secale cereale
CATATCATTTGCTTCATTTGGATAAACATGCACCAAGTTATCACATTGCAAAGATGGCATGAAAACAACTACAAACAGCAGTTTATAACAAGTAGCACTCTTCTCATGAAGATTAAGACATCTAGATGACCTCAAAAATGCATGGCACAAAGGAAGAAAACGTAGTACAAGTCTCCACGATCATTTTGACATATCATTTGCTCAAATCGGACAACCACACAAAAAGTTATCATCAAAACAAAACAGCATCAGACATCAAAATTAACAGGGACTTAGTGAATAAACAACCTCTTCCCAGATTTGGCCAAACGCGGGGTCAACGGCGGCGGGTCAACGGGCGCGGCCCACCAGGTAACGGGCTTCGGGCCCGCGACGGAGCGGATCGGGCGCGCTACCGGGCCGCCGATCTGGCCCGTTAGGTCTGCCTCGACCGGATCGGGCGGCCCGCTCCTGAGCTCCTCGAGCGGCGGCGCGGCCTGGCGAACCCCGTGGCGGCGGCGAGGGGGGAAGCCGGGACGGCGGCGACTGGAAGACGGCGGGGCGGTGAAGGTGCGGCGGCCCGGCCGATCAGGTGCGGCGCCGGCCCGCGGCGTAGGGGCCGGCGGCGCAGGGCCCCGCGGCGGCGGCGACCGGAGAGGGTGGCAGAGGGCTGGCCGGAGCGCGGCGGCGGGGAAGAAGCTCCGGCCGGCGGCGGAAACTCCTGGCGGCGGCGGACTGAGGTAGGAGAAGAAGGAGCCTCGGGCGGACCCACGCGTCGGGTCGGAAGCACAGATCCGGCACAACGGAAGCACGGACGCGGTGCGGTGGAAGCACGGCTCGCTGCACGTCGGAAGCACGGCGGCTCAACGGTGGAAGCACCGCGGATCAACGGTGGAAGCACCGGCGGCGCACTGTGGAAGCATTAGGGTTTCAGACGTGAAAATTGGGGGAGATGGACGTTTATATAGGCACAAGGAGCTAGGTTGTCCAAATGAGGTGAGGTTTTCGGCCACGCGATCGCAATTGGATGGCCTAGATGAAGGGAGGGGGTTTGGGTTGGTTTGGTGGGCTGTTGGAGGGGTGTCTTGGGCCTCAAAGAGGGGGTACTTTCAGCCCACGAGAATAACTATTGGAGCATCAAACGAACTCCAAACGCGACGAGATTTGATAGGCGTTTAACACACATCAAAACAACATCGCACGACAAGTCTCACACCAAAACGGAAACGTTACACGGCCAAACACCAATGTAGGCCTCGGGGATGCCACGGACACGTGAGAGAGCTCCGGAACTCGAAACGGACAACGGAAAGGAACGAGTGGGACCGGATGCAAACGACAACACAAAAGAAATGCAATGCACATGACTACATGATATGGATGAATGCCACACACGCACACGACAAAAGACGAAAACCCGAAAGACGAAGAACCCGGAATGAAATTGATGAAGCCAGAAATATATATATTGCCAAAAGGGAAAGTATTACATCCGGGGCGTTACATTACCTTTCTCCAAAACTTGTGCCATTTAGTATAGATGCAATATTAGACCCTTCTATCATGTGTACCAAGTTTGAGAGCATTTGGACAAGTTTGGCAATGTAAAGTTGCTCAAACTTCAAAAATGGACAGAATGGTTTTGAGGGGTTTTGATGTGGTTTTCTTGCTTCCCAAGGCATGGGGCTTGGCAAGATCATCAAATATGTCATATATGACATGATAGAATTTCCCTGGAATTTTTAGAAAATATTTCCTTTGTAAATATTTTAAAAGCTTGAAATATCCAGAAAGGGTTTCTGAGGGATTTGTCCAATATTTTGAACATGAACAAGTGTTGAAACTCTTATATATGGAAAATATATGTTCTAAGAGTCTCCCTGAATTTTGGCAAATATTTTTGAAATAGTTAAATAATTTTTCCCTATTAAAGACCATTTC
The DNA here is from genome assembly GCA_902687465.1 of Secale cereale. Lineage (NCBI taxonomy): Eukaryota > Viridiplantae > Streptophyta > Magnoliopsida > Poales > Poaceae > Secale > Secale cereale. The sequence continues at coordinate 137,659,089 of LR738713.1, forward strand.
TGGCCTTAATAAAAACTTTTAAATAAAATAGGAAAATAACTTTTAAATTTTTATTGTTGTGGTTTATGGGAGTCCTATATCGTAGACACATATAGAGCATCTTTATAATCACCCAGTTGCGTTGTGACGATTGATAGCACACAAGGTGTTCCTCCGGAATTCGGGAGTTGCATAATCTCATAGTCATAGGAACATGTATAAGTCATGAAGAAAGCAATAGCAGTAAAACTAAACGATCATAGTGCTAAGCTAACGGATGGTTCTAGTCCATCACATCATTCTCCTAATGATGTGATCCCGTTGATCAAATGACAACTCATGTCTATGGCTAGGAAACATAACCACCTTTGATCAATGAGCTAGTCTAGTAGAGGCAAACTAGGGACACTCTGTTTTGTCTATGTATTCACACATGTACTAAGTTTCCAATTGATACAATTCTAGCATGAATAATAAACATTTATCATTATATAAGGAAATAAATAATAACTTTATTATTGCCTCTAGGGAATATTTCCTTCGTAGACATGTGTTGTCATTTGATGAACGGGATCACATCATTAGGAGAATGATGTGATGGACAAGACCCATCCGTTAGCTTAGCATATTGATCGTTTAGTTTTATTGCTATTGCTTTCTTCATGACATATACATGTTCCTCTGACTATGAGATTATGCAACTCCTGAATACCGGAGGAACACCTTGTGTGCTATCAAACGCCACAATGTAACTACGTGATTATAAAGATGCTCTACAGGTATCTCCGAAGGTGTTTGTTGAGTTGGCATAGATCGATAATAGGATTTGTCACTCCGATTGTCGGAGAGGTATCTCTGGGCCCTCTTGGTAATACACATCATAATAAGCCTTGCAAGCAAATGACTAATGAGTTAGTCACGAGATGATGTATTATGGAACGAGTAAAGAGACTTGCCGGTAACGAGATTGAACTTGGTATGAAGATACCGACGATCGAATCTCGGTCAAGTAACATACCGACGACAAAGGGAACAACGTATGTTGTTCTACGGTTTGACCGATAAAGATCTTCGTAAAATATGTAGGAGCCAATATGAGCATACAGGTTCCGCTATTAGTTATTAACTTGAGATGTGTCTTGGTCATGTCTACATTGTTCTTGAACCTGCAGGGTCCACACGCTTAACGTTCGATGACGATTTGTATTATGAGTTATGTGTTTTGGTGACCGAAGTTTGTTCGGAGTCCCGGATGAGATCACGGACATAACGAGGAGTCTCGAAATGGTTGAGAGGTAAAGATTCATATATTGGAAGGTTGTATACGGACACCAGAATGGTTCCGGAGAGGTTCGGGGATTATCGGAGTACCGGGAGGCTATCGGAACCCCCGCGGAAAGTTAATGGGCCTATTGGGACATAGTGGAGAGAGTAATGCTGCCACAAGAGGTGGGGCACCCCCCCAGCCCAAACCGAGTTGGACTAGGGTTGGGGGGCGCGGCCCACCTTTCCTTCTCCCTCTCCCTCCCTTTCCTCTTTCCCCTATGCATTAGAAGGAAGGGGGCCAAATCCTACTAGGTTTGGAGTCCTAGTAGGACTCCTCCCATGGCGCGCCACCCCTAGGGCCGGCCTTCTCCTCCTCCCCTCCTTCATATACATGGGCAAGGGGCAACCCCAAAGGACACACAAGTTTCTCTTAGCCGTGTGCGGTGCCCTGATATGTCTCCAACGTATCTACTTTTCCAAACACTTTTGCCCTTGTTTTGGACTCTGACTTGCATAATTTGAATGGAACTAACCCGGACTAACGTTGTTTTCAGCAGAACTGCCATGGTGTTATTTTTGTGCAAAAATAGAAATTCTCGGAATGACCTGAAAATCAACGGAGATTTATTTTGTAATATATAAAAAATACCCGCGGAAAGAACCAGACCAGGGGGCCCACACCCTGTCCATGAGGGTGGGGGCGCCCCCCTGCCTCGTGGTCCCCCTGAGGCTCCACCGACATCAGCTCCGACTCTGTATATTCACGTTCGGGGAGAAAAATCAGAGAGAAGGATTCATCGCATTTTACGATACGGAGCCGCCGCCAAGCCTAAACTCTCTCGGGAGGGCTGATCTGTAGTCCGTTCGGGGCTCCGGAGAGTGGAAACCGTCGCCGTCGTCATCATCAACCTTCCTCCATCACCAATTCCAAGATGATCACCGCCGTGCGTGAGTAATTCCATCGTAGGCTTGTTGGACGGTGATGGGTTGAATGAGATTTACCATGTAATCGAGTTAGTTTTGTTAGGGTCTGATCCCTAGTATGCATTATGTTCTAAGATTGATGTTGCTATGACTTTGCCATGCTTAATGCTTGTCACTAGGGCCCGAGTGCCATGATTTCAGATCTGAACCTATTATGTTTTCATGAATATATGTTAGTTCTTGATCATATCTTGCAAGTCAATAGTCGCCTACTATGTGTTATGATCCGGCAACCCCGAAGTGACAATAATCGGGACCACTCCCGGTGATGACCGTAGTTTGAGGAGTTCATGTATTCACTATGTGTTAATGCTTTGGTCCGGTACTCTATTAAAAGGAGGCCTTAATATCCCTTAGTTTCCAATATGACCCCGCTGCCACGGGAGGGTCGAACAAAAGATGTCATGCAAGTTCTTGTCCATAAGCACGTATGACTATATTCGGAATACATGCCTACATTACATTGATGAACTAGAGCTAGTTCTGTGTCACCCTATGTTACAACTATTACATGAGGAATCGCATCCGATATAATTATCCATCACTGATCCAATGCCTACGAGCTTTTCACACATTGCTTGTTGCTTATTTACTTTACCAATGCTATTGTTACAATCACTACAAAAAATGCTATCGTTACTTTGCCACTGTTACCGTTACTTCCATATTACTTTCCTACTAAATACTTTGCTGCAGATATTAAGTCTTCCAGGTGTGGTTGAATTGACAACTCAACTTCTAATACTTGAGAGTATTCTTTGGCCCCCCTTGTGTCGAATCAATAAATTTGGGTTGAATACTCTACCCTCGAAAACTGTTGCGATCCCCTACACTTGTGGGTTATCAAGACTATTTTCTGGCGCCGTTGCCGGGGAGCATAGCTATATTCTTTAAGTCCCTTGGGATTTATATGTGTTGATCACTATGAAGAACTTGAAACACTCAAAAACCAAGATCTTTCCCTAAACTACGAGGGGAGGTAAGGAACTGCCATCTAGCTCTGCACTTGATTCACCCTCTGTTATGAGTAAATTTGCGACACCTACTTCTGCTATTGAATCTGATATGTCGCATGTTCTTGATGATGCCACTTCTGCTATGTATGATGAAACTACTTCTATGCTTGATAATACTGTGCCACTAGGTGAATTTCTTGATGAACAAATTGCTAAGGTTAGAGAGAATGCAATTAACGAAACTGATAATATTGATGAAAGTGATGACGAAGATTCTCCCCCTAGATATGAATTGCATGTTGTGCCTGAGGTTATGTTATGGATGAAGAAACTGCTAGAGACTTTCTTACTTGCAATGATAGATATGATCTTAAGAAATTATTAGCTAAGCTGAAAGAAAAGTCTTTGAATGCTAGAATGAAATATGACCCTGCTTTTGCTACTTCACCTATCTGTATTTCTGATAAGGATTATGAATTCTCTGTCGATCCTGAGTTAATTACTTTGGTTGAATCTGATCCTTTCCATGGCTATGAATCTGAAACTGTTGTGGCACATCTTACTAAGTTGAATGATATAGCCACCCTATTCACCAACGAGGAAAAAATTCGTTACTACTATATCCTTAAGTTATTTCCGTTCTCGTTGAAGGGTGATGCTAAGACATGGTTTAATCTCTTGATCCTGGTTGTGTGCGTAGTCCCCAGGATATGATTTATTATTTCTCTGCTAAATATTTTCCCGCTTATAAGAAACAAGCTGCCTTACGGGAAATATATAATTTTATACAAATTGAAGAAGAGAGTCTCCCACAAGCTTGGGGGGGCTTCTCCGATTACTTAATGCTTTGCCTGATCATCCTCTTAAGAAAAATGAAATACTTGATATCTTTTATAATGGACTAACCGATCCTTCCAGAGACCGCCTGGATAGTTGTGTTGGTTGTGTTTTCAGGGAAAGAACTATCGATCAAGTTGAATTGCTATTGAATAATATGTTGACCAATGAAAACAATTGGACACTTCCTGAACCAACTCCTTAGCCAACTCCGAAGAAAAGGGGTGTTCTGTTTCTCAGTCCTGAAGATATGCAAGAGGCAAAGAAATCTATGAAAGAAAAAGGTATTAGAGCTGAAGATGTTAAGAATTTACCACCTATTGAAGAAATACATAGTCTTGATAACCCGACACAGGTAGTAAAGGTAAATGCTCTCTATAGATTTGATGAAGGTGATATTCCTCGTTATAAGTCTGCTAGCCAATGCTTAGATGAGTTTGACAATTTTATTGTTAAACAAGAAAACTTCAATGCTTATGTTGGTAGACAATTGAAACACAATGCTTATATGATTGAATACTTGAGTGATTATATGTCTAGAGTTAAAGGTGAATTGAAACTCATCAGTAAACATGCTTCTATGGTTACCACTCAAGTAGAACAAGTACTTAAGGCACAAAATGATTTGCTCAATGAATTAAATAGTAAGAAAACTGATAATGCTATTAGAATTGTGACTAGAGGTGCTCTGTATCCTGAGGGCCACCCTAGGAGAATTGATCAAGATTCTCAGTGGGCTAATGTAGATGCACCTAGTTCTTCTAAGAAGAAGAAAAGGAAAAATGATAGGACTTTGCATGCTTCTAGTGAACCTGTTATTGACACACCTGAGAATCACAATGATATCTCTATCTCTGATGCTGAAACACAATTTGGTAACGAACATGAACCTAGTGATAATGTTAACGATGATGTTCATGATGATGCTCAACCTAGCAATAACGATGATGTAGAGATTGAACCTGCTGTTGATCTTGATAACCCACAATCAAGGAATCAACTTTATGATAAGAGAGACTTTGTTGCTAGGAAGCACGGTAAGGAAAGAGAACCATGGGTCCAGAAACCCATGCCTTTTCCTCCTAAACCATCCAAGAAAAAGGATGATGAGGATTTTGAGCGCTTTGCTGAAATGATTAGCCTATCTTTTTGCGTATGCGTTTGACTGATATGCTTAAAACAAATCCTTATGCAAAGTATATGAAAGACATTATCACAAATAAAAGAAAGATACCTGAAGTTGAAATTTCCACCATGCTTGCCAATTATACTTTTAAAGGGGGAATGCCAAAGAAACTAGGAGATCCAGGAGTAGCCACTATACCATGCTCCATTAAAAGAAACTATGTTAAAACTGCTTTATGTGATCTTGGAGCTGGTGTTAGTGTTATGCCTCTCTCTTTATATTGTAGACTTGATTTGAATAAGTTGACACCTACTGAAATATCTCTGCAAATGGCCGACAAATCAACTGCTATACCTGTTGGTATTTGCGAGGACGTGCCTGTTGTGGTTGCAAATGTTACTATTTTAACGGACTTTGTTAGCCTTGATATTCTTGAGGACGATAGTATGTCTATTATCCTCGGTAGACCCTTTTTGAATACTGTAGGAGCTATTATTCATTGCAACAAAGGCAATGTCACCTCTCATGTCAATGGTAATGAGCATACGGTACACTTATGAGGAAACTACCTCAGGTCCACAGTATCAATTCTGTTGGAAAAAAATCAATGATTACTATTGGAGGTTCTGAATTTCCTCTTCCTACTGTCAAGAAGAAATATGATATTCTTATTGTTGGGGAGATACATATCCCCATTGAGGTAACCTAGTGTCATTCGAAAATTCTCCGGTTTCATGTTATTCGGAAATAGTTTATTAACAAGACCTGATCAACCTTGTTAAGGGATTCCTTTCGATGAGCATGAGATGGTTGAATCTAGAAAGCACAACTTTCTGTATCCTCCTTCTACTTTCTGTTAATTAGATTAAATAAAGCAAAAATAGTATTTTCTGTCTGTTTTCTGAGTTATCTGTGCAATAAAAAAACCCGAAAATAAAAGTTCTCCAAATGCCCCGAAAATGAAATATGATTTTTTCTAGAATATTTGGCACCAAGAACATAGCAGGGGGAGCCACCACCTGGCCACGAGGGTATAGGGCATGCCCACCCCCCTAGGCGCGCCCCCTTGCTTCGTGGGCCCCACGTGGCCCCCCTCCACTTACTCCAGCACCTACACACTCCTTCTTCCTCCCAAAAAAATCACCAACCAGCTCAAGCACGAGTTCTAGCTCATCTTGCTGGCATTTTCGATCTCCTTGCTAAAAGCTCCATTCACAAAACTGTTTGGGGAGATTGTTCTTCGCTATGTGACTCCTCCAATGGTCCAATTAGTTTTTGCTCTAGTGCTTTTTTTGTTGCAAAATTTTGCTGCTAAGGTGACCATGTTCTTGAGCTTGCATGTCAAATTTATGTGGTTCCAAGTAGTTCTAATGCATGATATAGTCTCTAGGCACTTGTGGGAGTAGTTTCTATCAATCTTGTTGAGTTTGGTTCACTTTTATTTTGAGTCACTAAAATTTTTAGAAATTTCCAGAGGAAGAAAATGATGAGGAGATTGTTGAGAGACTCTTCTAGTCAAAGCTCAAAGGATAAGCAGAAGGAGGAGAATAAGAAGCCCAAATACAATCTTCCTCACACTGCGGAAGTTCGGCCATGTGAATGGCCTTGCAACGAGTTCTTGGAAGCCGCCGAGATTTATAGAGACTTCTATTATTTGGTTGAGAATGCAGGCCTCATCGACTTCCTCCACGACCAGCGCGAACAATATCTCTTGCTCACTAATATTTTCACGCAAAACTTTCATTTTCATGCTAAGAAATCACCACCTTCAGTGGAGTTTCATTTATATGGTGAGGTTAAGGAGATGTCGTTCTATTAATTTTGTCAAGTATGTGAGATACCCTTTGCTGGTAACCTAGAGGAACCACATTGTAAGGATGTTGAGGGGTTTATCGATATGATAGTTGTAGGGGGGACAAGGCAAGTTTCAGGGGCAAGAATTACTAGTATACATTTTCCTGTTCTACGCTACTTTGCGATATTTGCTAGTAGATGATCAATTGGTCGTGGGAACAGTGGAAATCTTAGTGCCCCTAATCACTACAAAAAAAAAGACACATCTGTGACATTTGGGCCGAAAAAAAAATAATTCTATCATACGTATGACACTTCTATGACGATAATTGTGACAAAACCCGGTATCATCATAGATGTGGTGGGGTCCTACTTCTATGACAAAAAATCATGACAGAAAATGGGCTTTTCGTCCTGGGCGGGCCGGAGACGCAGCTGCATGATATTCTTTGGGCCGTCCATGATGGAAAATACCGTGGTAGAAGCGAGGGCGAGGAAAATATCGAGGTGTTCTCGGTTACGGTGGGTGGTAGGGGCCGAGCGATGTGCGTTTCACTCGTACACGCATACGCGTGGGTGAGAGGCATTGGTCTCTAACTATACACGAGCGAGGCGTTGGGCACTAACTGAACCCGAGTGATTGCACTGCAGGCTACGCGGTACTGAACCCGAGCGATCGATCGATGGCTGTTAACTAAACCCGATCGAGCGATTCCTTCGCTACTGCTGCTAACTGAAGCCGATTGATGCTGCCTCTGGATGAACAGTGAGCATTGTTGGGGGGTTTGGATGAACAGTTCCCTGTGGGGTGGATGAACAGGACCCCGTGTGTTGCCTCTGGATGAACAGGACCCCAATCGACCGAGACGGTTGGGGCTGGATGAACATGACCCCGTGGAGGGCTGGTTGAACAGGGCCACCCCGTGGAGGGCGGGATGAATAGTAGACGGTGGAGGGCTGGATGAACAGTAGCCCGTGGAGGGGTGGTTGAACAGGAGCCTGTGGAAAGGGTTAGTTGAACAGTAGCCGATGGAGTAGCGCGCGGTGGAGGCTGGAAGAACAGGAGCCCGTGGATGAACAGTCGCAGGTGCAGGCTGGAGGAGGTCGACGGTGGATGAACAGTAGCCCGTGGAGGCTGGAGGGAGTCGACGATGGAGATGAACAGTATCCCGTGGAGTCCCGTTTTGCGGTACGCCACACCCCTCCCGATGAACAGGACCCCCGTTTCGACCGTAGCGCTCCAACACAAGTCCGTTTCCTTCGTTTTGCGGTACGCCACACCCCTCTCGATCAACAGGACCCCCGTTTCGACCGTAGGAGGTTCGTTTCCTCCGTTTTGCGGTACGCCAGACCCCTCCCGATGAACATGATCCCGTTTCAACCATGGTCGGTCGAACACAAGGTTGTTTCCACCGTTCTACGGTACGCTAGGCCTCGTTTCCATCTGTTGTTCCATCCAAGCCCTCCCGATGAACACGACGACGCATTCCGTTCCGACCCAGCCGGTTGGATCTCCATGAACATGACGATGACGTTGTTTCTCCATTCTGACCCAGCCATGTACACAAGCCCTGGCTGTACGTATGCGCGAGTAGGCGTTCGAGACCCTGCCCGTATGTACGTACGTGGCTGTATTTTCTTTCTTGCACACTTGCCGTTGTACGTACGTGTACATGCTACGTGCGCGCCTCTACTACGACACGTGCGCGCCTCTACATCGACCAGTATGTACGTACACATTCGCGACTAGAATGACAATGCTACGTACGCTTCGACCAGGTGGGTCCCGATTGTCACACACTTCCTTGCTTGCGAAGATGTATCTGGTGGGTCCCAGCAGTCAGGGGGGCGAATCGTTTTTGTTTTGCCCGGACGCACTACATGCGAAGATGTAGCTGGTGGGTCCCGACAGTCAGGGGGAAACATTTTTTCCGTGAAATACTGTGGCCCGTCCAGTGGGTCCCCACTGTCAGGTGGAGGAATAATTATTTTGCGCGTAATAAGGAGGCACCTCCTTGCTGCGATCGTGGACCCAGTTGTCAGCCTCTCCACGTACAGTACTCTTTCGATGGAAGTCGTTCCATGACCACGTTGACCGCGCTGCGCCGAGAGCACCAGGGCGATGGACGACGGCGAGGCCTAGGAAGGGGACGACACGGAGCCGGGGAAGACACGGCAGTGGAAGCCCGCGCGTAGAGGAGTATGAGGGTTCACTGGTTTGGCTGCGGTGTGAGGCTGTCGTCGCCGCAGGGCCTGGCCAGCAGTGGGAATAGTAGGGGGCGGTGAGGCCTCCGTGGCAGCACAGCCGGCCACGGGAGGCAGGAGCATGCGGCACGATCGGTGATACGTCTCCAATGTATCTATAATTTTTTATTGTTCCATGCTATTATATATTCTGTTCTGGATGTTTAATGGGCTTTATTATACACTTTTATATTATTTTTGGGACTAACCTACTAACCCAAGGCCCAGTGCAAATTGCTGTTTTTTGCCTATTTCAGAGTTTCGCAAAAAAGGAGTATCAAACGGAGTCCAAACGGAATGAAACCTTCGGGAGAGTGATTTTTGGAACCGTATCTACCTAGAAGACTTGGAGTACACGCGAGGGAATGAAGGAGGTGTCCACGAGGGTCCTGGGCGCGCCCCCACCCTCATGGGCCCCCTATGGCTCCCCCGATGCCCTCCTTCCTCCTATATATATACATGTACCCTGAAAACATCGAGGCAACAGAGAAAACCCTAATTCCACCGTCGTAACCTTCTGTTCCTGTGAGATCCCATCTTGGGGCCTGTTCCGGAGCTCCGCCAGAGGGGGGATCTACCACAGAGTGCTTCTACATCAACACCATAGCCTCACCAATGAGGTGTGAGTAGTTTACCACAGACCTTCGGGTCCATAGTTATTAGCTAGATGGCTTCTTCTCTCTTTTTGGATCTCAATACAAAGTTCTCCTCGATCTTCGAGGAGATCTATTTGATGTAATCTTTTTGCGGTGTGTTTGTCGAGATCCGATGAATTGTGGGTTTATGATCAAGATTATCTTTGAACAATATTTGATTCTTTTCTGAAATCTTTTATGTATGATTATAATATCCTTGCAAGTCTCTTCGAATTATTGGTTTGGTTTGGCCTACTAGATCTATAGTTCTTGCAATGGGAGAAGTGCTTGGCTTTGGGTTCAATCTTACGGTGTCCTTTCCCAGTGACAACAGGTGCAGCAAAGCACGTATTGTATTGTTGCCATCGAGGATAAAAAGATGGGGTTTATATCATATTGGTTGAGTTTATCCATCTACATCATGTCGTCTTGCTTAAACCATTACTCTGTTCTTATGAACTTAATACTCTAGATGCATGCTGGATAGCGGCCGATGTGTGGAGTAATAGTAGTAGATGCATAATCGTTTCGGTCTACTTGTCACGGACATGATGCCTATATATAATGATCATGCCTAGATATTCTCATAACTATGCACTTTTCTATCAATTGCTCGACAGTAATTTGTTCACCCACCGTAGAATTCTGCTATCATGAGAGAAGCCACTAGTGAAACCTATGGCCCCTGGGTCTATCTTTATCATATTACTTTACTCCAATTTCTGCTGCCGTTGCTTATTTGCTTTATTTACTTTCTGTTCTTATACCAAAAATACCAAAAATATTATACTATCCTATCTATCAGATCTCACTTTCGTAAGTGACCGTAAAGGGATTGACAACCCCTTATCGCATTGGCTGCGAAGTTCTTATTTGTTTCTGCAGGTGCGAGGGACTCGCGTGTGCTCTCCTACTGGATTGATACCTTGGTTCTCAAAAACTGAGGGAAATACTTACGCTACTATGCTGCATCACCCTTTCCTCTTCTAGAGAATACAACGCAAGCTCGAGAAGTAGCGAGAAGAATTTCTGGCGCCGTTGTCGGGGAGGCTTACGCAAAAGTCACATACCAAGTACCTATCACAAACCCTTATCCTTCGCATTACATTATTTGCCTCTCGTTTTCCTCTCCCCCACTTCACCCTTGCCGTTTTATTCGCCCTTCTTTTTCCGTGCGTTTACCGTTCACTTTGTCTTGCCTTCATGGCTAGTCCCTTATCCGCTCCTTTGTCTCCTGAGTTTGAAGTTCTTCACTTCAAACAAAAGCAAGGAGAAAACTTAAAAGAAGCTTGGTTTAGGATGATGGATTCTTATTGTAATTGCACCTTAGAGGTGAATTTTAGAATTTTACTTTGCAATTTTTATGTTGGACTAAATATGTCCCATAGACAACTCTTGGATTGCGTTGCCAAAGGGAATTTTATCGAAATTGATCCTAGTATTGCTCATGAAATTATAGAGGGAATAGTGGGAACACTACCTCAAAAAAAGGGTTACATCAGGCCCAGGAAGAGACACAAGTTTTTGAGAAAATTTGTGAAGTTACAAAAATATTACAAAAGTCTCTTGAACCTCTTAAGAGTGTTAGTGGAAATCTCCACCACATGAATATGTTGATCACCCTTTGCAATAAGTGGTTGGATTCGTTAGATCTAAAGATTTCCGAATATGAAGGGAAACATAAAGAACCTCCCAGATTCGAACTTGACACTGTCAAAAGGGTAAAAACCAAAGATGGCAATACCAAGATCTATTCTTGTATCATGCCTAGCTAGGGGCGCTAAACGATAGTGCTTGTTGGGAGGCAACCCAATTTTATTTTATTTGTTTTTGCTTCTGTTTAGGAATAAATATTGCATCTAGCTTCTATTTAGATGTGGTTTTGTGTTTTAATTAGGGCGACTGCTACGGATCAACCGACTGATTTTCCATGAAAATCAGTCGGGTCAGCAGCCATCGGATCCTCTCCCTTGCAGCCCTTGGATAGGTCAACGCCTGCCTGTGTGATTCTGCTTAAATCACAACGTCGCCGCCCGGCTCATAGTCGAAGCTCCGCGCAGGAGCCACAGCCCCGTCTCCTCTGCAGCAGTCGCCGGCCACACAACATCATCGCCAGCCACGCAGCAACTCCCGTGGCAGCACCAACAACGCCCGGTGGCGCTCCATTGCAGCACGGACGTTGATTCAATGCAACCCCGGCGAAGCTTCAACAGCTCCGGCGGTGCTTCATTGCAGCGCGGACGTTGCTTCAATGCAACCCCGGCGAAGCTTCAACGGCTCCGGCAGCGCTTCATTGCAGCAAGGACGTTGATTCAATGCAACCCCGGTGAAGCTTCGACAGCTCCGGTGGCGCTTCATTGCAACCCCGGCGAAGCTTCAACGACCCCACAGCGATTAAATGCAGCTCCGGCGGTCCGGCGATGATGCACTGCTGTAACGTGCCTGGCGAGCTCCATGGCAGGACCGGCGCCGGCGGATGCTGCAACGCAGCGTGCGACGGCGACCGAGGATGCAGCAATGCCGACGAATGCTTTGATGTAGCCATAACAACGGTAGCACGCGGCCGGGAGGAGAGAACTTGCAGCAAGGCGCGGCCAGGAGGCGAGAGTTTGCAGCAAGGCGCGGCCGGGCATCGCCTCTAGAGTCTCCATGCGCACAAGTGCGTTGGCTGGCTTGCTGCCTTTGTGAGGCCTGAGGTAGATGAAGAAGAGAGATGTGGATGGATAGGATGAGACGAAGGGGAAGAAAGAGCGAGAGGATAAGGTTTCAGTGATTGGGAGACTGCTTGCATGCGGCTGGGCCCGAGCGGAACACGCGTCAATCAAGCGAGGAGGTTTACGAAGCTGCTGGATCAGTCGGTCAATTTTAATCGTTTTCCTTTAATTAGTGTTTGTGCCAAGTAGAACCTTTGGGAAGACTCGTGTGAAGTTTATATGATCATGTTGTAAAAAACACAAACTTTAGCGCTCACGAGATTAGCTGCCATATTTTACTGGAGATTGCTATTTAGTTGATTCTTTTTGCAGATGATTAATACACAAATACCTCGCATTTACCATTTTTTTCAATTTTTTTGGAGTTACATAAGTATTCCAAAGTTACAGACTACTACAGACTGTTTTGTTTTTGATAGATTCTGTTTTTCGTGTGTTGTTTGCTTATTTTGATGAATCTATGAGTAGTATTGGGGAATATGAATCATAGAGAAGTTGGAATACAGTAGGTTTAACACCAATATAAACAAATAATGAGTTCATTACAGTACCTTTGAGTGGTGGTTTGTTTTCTTATACTAACGGAGCTCACGAGATTTTTGGCTAAGTTTTTTGTTGTGAAGTTTTCAAGTTTTGAGTATGGCTTTGATGGACTATGGAATAAAGAGAGGCAAGAGCCTAAGCTTGGGGATGCCCAAGGCACCCCAAGGTAAAATTCAAGGACAACCAAAAGCCTAAGCTTGGGGATGCCCTGGGAAGGCATCCCCTCTTTCGTCTTCATCTATCGGTAACTATACTTGAGACTATATTTTTATTCCCCTAATTATATGTGTTTTGCTTGGAGCGTCATGTACGATTTGAGTCTTTGATTTTTAGTTTGCCACAATCATCCTTGCTGGACACACCTTTTGAGAGAGATAAATATGGTTTAGAATTTATTAGAATACTCTATGTGCTTCACTTATATCTTTTGAGCTAGATAGTTTTGATCTAGTGCTTCACTTATATCTTTTAGAGCATGGTGGTGGTTTTATTTTGTAGAAATTTTTGATCTCTCATGCTTCACTTATATCTATTTGAGTGTATTTTAGAACAGCATGGTAATGTGCTTTGGTTATAAAACTAGTCCTAATATGATACGCATCCAAGATGAGTATAGTAAAAACTTTCATATAAAGTGCATTGAATACTAAGAGAAGTTTGATACTTGATGATTGTTTTGAGATGTGAAGATGGTGATATTAGAGTCATGCTAGTAGAGTAGTTGTGAATTTGAGAAATACTTGTGTTAATGTTTGCAAGTCCTGTAGCATGCACGTATGGTAACCGTTGTGTGACAAATTTGAAGCATGAGGTATTTCATTGAGTGTCATCCTTTGTGTGGAGGTCGGGGGCGCGCAATGGTTAACTCCTACCAACCTCCCCCTAGGAGCATGCGTGTAGTACTGTGTTTTGATGACTTGTAGATTTTTGCAATAAGTATGTGAGTTCTTTATGACTAATGTTGAGTCCATGGATTATACGCACTCTCACCCTTCCACCATTGCTAGCCTCTCTTGTACCGCGCAACTTTCGCCGGTACCATACACCCACCATGTACCTTCCTCAAAATATCCACCATACCTACCTATCATGGTATTTCCATAGCCATTCCGAGATATATTGCCATGCAACTGTCCACCGTTCCGTTCATATGACACGCTTCATATTGTCATATTGCCATGCATGATCATGTAGTTGACATCGTATTTGTGGCTAGGCCACCATGCATAATTTTTCATACATGTCACTCTTGATTCATTGCATATCCCGGTACAACGCTGGAGGCATTCATATAGATTCATACTTTGTTCTAGTATCGAGTTGTAATATCGAGTTGTAAATCAATATAAGTGGGATGATCATCATCATTAGAGCATTGTCCCAAAGAAAGAAAAAAGGCAAGGCCAAAGAAAAAAGAAAGGCCCAAAAAAAGAAGAAAAAGAAAAAAAAAGAAAAAAAAGAAGAAAAAAAGGGGAAAAGAAAAGGGACAATGCTACTATCTTTTTCCACACTATGCTTCAAAGTAGCACCATGATCTTCATGACAGAGAGTCTCTTGTTTAGTCACTTTCATATACTAGTGGGAATTTTCATTATAGAACTTGGCTTGTATATTCCAACGATGGGCTTCCTCAAATGCCCTAGGTCTTCATGAGTAAGCTAGTTGCATGCACACCCACTTAGATTCTTTTGTTGAGCTTTCATACATTTTTAGCTCTAGTGCATCCATTGCATGGCAATCCCTACTCACTCACATTGATATCTATTGATGGGCATCTCCATAGCCCATTGATACGCCTAGTTGATGTGAGACCATCTTTCTCTTTTGTCTTCTCCACAACCATCATTCTATTCCACATAGTGTTATGTACATGGCTCACACACATATATTGTGTGAAAGTTGAAAGAGTTTGAAAAAAATGAAGTATGAAACAAGTGCTTGGCTGAAACCGGGGTTGTGCATGATTGGAGTATTTTGTGTGACGAAGATGGAGCATAGCCTAACTATATGATTTTGTATGGATGAACTTTCTTTGGCCATGTTATTTTGAGAAGACATGATTGCTTTGTTAATATGCTTTAAGTATTATTATTCTTATGTCAATATAAACTTTTATCTTGAATCTTTTGGATCTGAACATTCATGCCACAACAAAGAGATTACAAGAATTATGTTAGTTAGCATTCCACATCAAAAATTCTATTTTTATCATTTACCTACTCGAGGACGAGCAGGAATTAAGCTTGGGGATGCTTGCTACGTCTCCAACGTATCTGTAATCTTTGATTGTTCCATGCTATTATATATTCTGTTTTGGATGTTTAATGGGCTTTATTATACACTTTTATATTATTTTGGGACTAACCTACTAACCCAAGGCCCAGTACAAATTGCTATTTTTTCCTATTGCAGAGTTTCGCGGAAAAGGAATATCAAACGGAGTCCAAACGGAATGAAACCTTCGGGAGAGTGATTTTTGGAACCGTATCTACCCAGAAGACTTGGAGTACACGCGAGAAAACGAAGGAGATGGCCACGAGGGTCCAGGGCGCGCCCCCCACCCTCGTGGGCCCCCTCTGGCTCCATCGATGCCCTCCTTCCTCCTATATATATCCATGTACCCTGAAAACATCAAGGCAATAGAGAAAACCCTAATTCCACCACCGCAACCTTTTGTTCCCGTGACATCCCATCTTGGGGCCTGTTTCGGAGCTCCGCCGAAGGGGGGATCTACCACGGAGTGCTTCCACATCAACACCATAGCCTCACCAATGAGTTGTGAGTAGTTTACCACGGACCTTCGGGTCCATAGTTATTAGCAAGATGGCTTCTTCTCTCTTTTTGGATCTCAATACAAAGTTCTCCTCGATCTTCGAGGAGATCTATTTGATGTAATCTTTTTGCGGTGTGTTTGTCGAGATCCGATGAATTGTGGGTTTATGATCAAGATTATCTTTGAACAATATTTGATTCTTTTCTGAAATCTTTAATGTATGATTATAATATCCTTGCAAGTCTCTTCGAATTATTGGTTTGGTTTGGCCTACTAGATCCATAGTTCTTGCAATGGGAGAAGTGCTTGGCTTTGGGTTCAATCTTGCGGTGTCCTTTCCCAGTGACAGCAGGGGCAGCAAGGCGTGTATTGTATTGTTGCCATTGATGATGAAAAGATGGGGTTTATATCATATTGCTTGAGTTTATCCCTCTACATCATGTCATCTTGCTTAAACCATTACTCTGTTCTTATGAACTTAATACTCTAGATGCATGTTGGATAGCGGTCGATTTGTGGAGTAATAGTAGTAGATGCAGAATCGTTTCAGTCTACTTGTCATGGACGTGATGCCTATTTATAATGATCATGCCTAGATATTCTCATAACTCTGCGCTTTTCTATCAATTGCTTGACAGTAATTTGTTCACCCACTGTAGAATTCTGCTATCATGAGAGATGCCACTAGTGAAACCTATGACCCCGGGGTCTATCTTTATCATATTACTTTACTCCAATTTCTGCTGCCGTTGCTTATTTGCTTTATTTACTTTCTGTTCTTATACCAAAAATACCAAAAAATATTATACTATCCTATCTATCAGATCTCACTTTCGTAAGTGACCGTAAAGGGATTGACAACCCCTTATTGCATTGGCTGCGAAGTTCTTATTTGTTTGTGCAGGTGCGAGGGACTCGTGCGTGGTCTCCTACTGGATTGATACCTTGGTTCTAAAAAACTGAGGGAAATACTTACGCTACT
Organism: Secale cereale; assembly: GCA_902687465.1. NCBI lineage: Eukaryota > Viridiplantae > Streptophyta > Magnoliopsida > Poales > Poaceae > Secale > Secale cereale. The sequence continues at coordinate 137,675,922 of LR738713.1, forward strand.
GTGCTACATCACCCTTTCCTCTTCGAGGGAATACAACGCAAGCTCGAGAAGTAGCAACTGCACTGCTTTGGGCGGCTGGAGCAAGAAGACCAAAGGTTGAAGAAGCACTACGGCCATTGGATGGACATTGTACGGTCACTGGAGCTAGAATCGTTCATATTGACTAAGTTGACAAAGCACTCCGTCCGCGTTAACTTAGTAGGCCCACAAGTCAGCCACCCACCAAGGTGGTTCCCAACTAGTAGGGGGAGTATTCATTTTTTTGTGCGTAATAAGGAGGCACTTTCGGTGGGTCCGAGCTGATAGTGGGGGGAACGTTTTTTTCACGAAATACGGTGACCCGTCCGATGGGTCCCAGCAGTCGGGGGGGAAACATTTTTTTCGCAAAATACGGTGGTCTGTCCGATGGGTCCCCGCTGTCAGGTGGTGGAATAATTATTTTGCGCGTAATAAGGAGGCACTTCCTTGCTGCGGTCGTGGACCCAGCTGTCAGCCTCTCCACGTAAAGTCCACGTACGATGGAAGTTGTTCCTTGACCACGTTGACCATGCCGCGCCGAGAGCACCAGGGTGGTGGACGACGGCGAGGCCTAGGAAGGGGACAACGCAGAGCCGGGGAAGACGCGACAGTGGATGCCCACGCGTAGAGGAGTATGAGGGTTCACTGGTTCGCTGCGGTGTGAGGATGTCGTCGCCGCAGAATAACAGGGGGTGTGGGTGAGTAGATGGATGGCTTGGCCAGCAGTGGGAGTAGTAGGGGGCGGTGAGGCCTCCGCGGCATCGCAGCCGGCCACGGGAGGCAGGAGCACGAGGCACGACCGGTGCTGTTTTGGGCGGCTGGAGCAAGAAGACCAGAGTCGAAGAAGCATTACGGCCGTTGGATGGACATCTTACGGTCAATGGAGCTAGAATCGTGCATATTGACTAAGTTGACAAAGCCCTCCGTCCCCGTCAACTTAGCAGGCCCACAAGTAAGCCTCCCTCTATACTGGGTCCCAGCTATCAGGGGGGTATTCATTTTTGTGTGCGTAATAAGGAGGCTCTTCCGGTGGGTCCGAGCTGACAGCGGTGGAACGTTTTTTCGCAAAATACGATGGCCCGTCCGGTGGGTCCCAGCAGTCAGGGGGAAACGTTTTTTTCACCAAATACGGTGGCCCGTCCGGTGGGTCCCCGCTGTCAGGTGGAGGAATAATTATTTTCTGCCTAATAAGGAGGCACTTCCTTGCGGCTGCCGTGGACCCAGCTGTCAGCCTCTCCATGTACAGTCCATGTCCAATGGAAGCCGTTCCTTGACCACATTGACCACGCCACGCCGAGAGCACCAGGGCGGTGGACGACTGCGAGGCCTAGGAAGAGGACGACGCAGAGCGAGGGAAGACGTGGCAGTGGATGCCCACGCGTGGAGGAGTACGAGGGTTCACTGGTTCGCTGCGGTGTGAGGCTGTCGTCGCCGCAGAATAACAGGGGGTGTGGGTGAGTAGATGGATGGCCTGGCCAGCGGTGGGAATAGTAGGGGGCGGTGAGGCCTTTCCGGCAGCACAGCCGGCCACGGGAGGCAGGAGCATGTGGCACGAACGGCGCTGTTTGGGCGGCTGGAGCAACAAGACCAGAGGTTGAAGAAGCACTACGGCCGTTGGATGGACATCGTACGGTCACTGGAGCTAGAATCGTTCATATTGACTAAATTGACAAAGCACTCCGTCCCCATCAACTTAGTAGGCCCACAAGTCATCGTCCCACCAAGGTGGGTCCCAACCAGTAGGGGGAGTACTCATTTTTTTGTGTAAGAAGGAGGCGCTTCCGGTGGGTCCGAGCTGACAGCAGGGGGAACATTTTTTCGCGCAATATGGTGGCCCGTCCGGTGGGTCCCAGTAGTCAGGGGGGATGTTTTTTTCGTGAAATACGGTGTCCCGTCTGGTGGGTCTCTGCTGTCAGGTGGAGGAATCATTATTTTCCGCATAATAAGGAGGCACTTCCTTGCTGCCGTCGTGGACCCAGTTGTCAGCCTCTCCACGTACAGTCTACGTCCGATGGAAGCCGTTCCTTGACCACGTTGACCACGCCGCGCCGAGAGCACCAGCGCGATGGATGATGGTGAGGCCTAAGAAGGGGACGACGCGGAGCCGGGGAAGACGCGGCAGTGTTAGCCCACGCGGAGAGGAGTATGAGGGTTCACTTGTTCGGCTGTAGTGTCAGGCTGCCGTTGCCGCGGAATAACAGGGGGTGTGGGTGAGTAGAGGGATGCCCTAGCCAACGGTGGGAGTAGTAGGGGCGGTGAGGCCTCCGCGGCATCGTAGTCGGCCACGGGAGGCAGGAGCACGCGGCACGACCGGCGCTGCTTTGGGCGGCTAAAGCAGGAAGACCAGAGGTTGAAGAAGCACTACGGCCGTTGGATGGACATCGTACGGTCACTGCAGCTAGAATCGTTTATATTGACTAAGTTGACAAAGCCCTTAGTACGCGTCAACTTAGTAGGCCCACAGGTCAGCCTCCGAAATGGTGCGCCCCAGATGTCAGGGGGAGGAATCATTTTTTGGACGGCTGAAGCAAGAATATTCGAGATTGAAGAAGAAGCACGACATCCGTTGGATGGACATCCAACGGCCACAGCTGCCAGAACCGTGTGTTGTTGACAAAGCCTTGCATACGCGTCAACTTAGTTTTTTTAGGGGACGCGTCAACTTAGAAGGCCCACAAGTGTGTGGCAGAGAACATATAGCCCATTTACGATTTGTAAGAATGTACAGCCCATTTTTTAATTCTAATGGAGTTTACTACAGCCCATTTACAGTTTGTTAAAAGTACAGCCCATTTTCTAGCTAGGACAACGATTAATAATTTCAACCAACCGCTCAAAACATAATTCAAAAAAAAAATCCCACATTTTTACGGGATCCGAAATTTCTGGTCAGATTAAATATAATTTCAAAATAAAGTTGTATTACATTAAATCCAACGAAATATCACGCTCGCAACAAGTAATGAAATTAAAAAAATTAAATTCCGAAAATAATATTTTTTTAAACTAATTACGTGTTTGGTACATTTTTTTATAGTTACTGCCCAGTTATTATAATTACATCCCATTTATTATTTCTTAACGTCCATTTTCTTGTTAAGCCTAATGCATACCTCCTAGGAAAGTTTGTAGCCCAGCGGGGCGGAGAATAACAAGTTGACCCGGATATTGTGTACAACTGTTGGCCCAGTTGCATTAATGATGTTGAAAAAAGGCCTGTGTAGTACAGTACAACCTAACATGGCTACGCAGTCTACATTCAGCGACGCCGGAAAGGCCCAAACAAGGCTTCTGTACAACTTTTTGAAGTCACTGAGCTCAATTAATAACTTAAGAAAAAAGTTAGATTACAGTGGAACCTAATTAAAAGTTGTCATGAGCAAAGAAATAATTCAACGGGTACCACTTGTGTGTGTGCGTGTGTCCGTGTGTGTGTGTGAGAGAGAGAGAGAGAGAGAGAGAGAAAGAGAGGGAGAGAGAGAGAGAGAGAGAGAGAGAGAGACCCATCGGTCGAGGCTCGTAAATACATCTTTCAGCCATATGCATTGCTGATGCTCAGTAAAAACTTATATAGTTGACACAATCATATAGAACATCATAGCACACTAAACTTGCATACAAAAATTTCACGTAGGGAGCACAATCAGGATGGAAGCGGTGGATAGCTACGGGTAGGGCTATGTTGAAACCAACGAACTCGTACATAACGGTTCATTGTCTTTATCAATGATAGGGAAATATCTTGAATGATGTGCAAAGAAAACAGACAGACAACACAAAAAGTTCTGCTAGCACATTAAGTTGACGTACATCCATTTCTAAAAAAAGTTTAGGTACAAAATTAGAATAGGTCACAATCAAATGTACTGGCACATCAGTGCTTCACACCCATAGTTCGGATTTAACTAGTATCTGACAAGATTCAGTTGTTACCTCAAATTAGAGCACATCCAAACAACCAACCCTACCTCTTCTCCCAAAGAAGTTGTGGCCTCCATCGCGCAATGGAGTAGGCCCTGTGCCATCCATCGTTCCGAGCAACACGGGGAAAGTCTGATGTTGACTCCTGTAATGGACGTTGTCGACGGACCTTGGCACCAGCGGCGGCGGCAGGACTTTGATTGATGGATTTACCACTTCTTCGACATGCACGAACACTCGATACAGGTACATCACTAACATGGTCTGCGGTGTCCTTGGTGGCGACGAGTAGTACAACCCCGGTTCATGCACCGATATCTCAACACCAATCACCTTCGGTATGGTGGACGGCTTCTTCATCCATGCCATAACCGTCAGAGCCCAGCAGTCTAGAGGAACAAACATACTTACGAGCTCACCTCCAAGGTTGTTGATAATCTCATTCATGGACTCGCTGTTCCAAGCACGTCGAGGCATGCCGTGGAAGGTAAGCTTTGTTAAAAACTCAAGCTTAGAGGGCACCGAGCCCCATCCTGGGTGCCACCGATCAAAGCTCACCAGCGCGCCATCGCAGAACAAACGCCAGGAAGATTCGAACACACGACTGCAGTCAAAAGTTGTCTGGAACCTGACGAAGAAATCAGCCAGCGGCGGACAGACTTCGACGAGCAAGTCACTTATTTGGATGACGTGCGCAATGCCAAGAGCTTTGACAAGGTCGTATGGCGAGACAGGAGGCCGGTCGCCATAGATGGTTACCATCAGCACTTTGCCGTCAAGCGCCGCCATGCCACTGTTGAGCGACAGCATGCAGCGACCGAAAGCAGGACGGACCTTAGGATCTCCGGCTCAGAGATCCGCGTTGACCGGCGACATGATAGTGAGCTTGAGTACAGGTAGTACAAGAGGGGGATTTGGGGAAACTGAACTAGGAATCGAGATTCCAGAGGTGGGGGAGGGGCGGGAGATTGGTGATGAAAAGGTAGCTTCAATTTCGAACATGCGCCAATATGCTCTCGGCGCGCAAGCGCACGAAAACACCGGTGGCACCCACATGTCGGCCTAAGAGTCCTTATTCTTTCTTTTTTGGAGAGCCGGCCTTTTTTTGAGGATCTTTTGTGAGCCCGGCCTGAGAGTCATAATTGACCTGTTTGGCATTGCGTTACTACTCGGTCCACATTCAATTACACCTCACTGGCCCAAACAAGTGTACATCATCGAAAAGACACTGAGCTCAAATTATATAACTTGAAAAAAGGAGATACACTCTGAACACTGGAGAACGGTGATGCCATCAATTAGCCCACCAGTAGTTCGAGACAATAAACAGTTCGAAACAACGATATATACAACATTCAAACATTGACTAGTGACTACTACTGACATAAACAGCAAGACATAATAGTTCATAAGAAGTCATGCTACAGCACCAAAACGCACCCATCTGCAGCACTCAGACTCTCGTGATCCAGACGAGAATGACATTCTAAACAGAGCCAACTATTACATAGTAAGAGTGACATAGACGAGGATGACCAAATGACAAGGAATATGCATAACATAAAGAAAGAACTACCCATCCAGAACAAGCAGCAAAGACAACAAAGTCATTCGGAGAGATGATCCAACATCATCATAATTAGCAGCCCCGCTTCAGCGACCAATGATCCAGAGACACCAGTACTCCACCCTTTCGACGCAACAGCCCAATTACCTATCAACCTGAAGGCTTGAACCACATCACAGCCTGTCGTAATTGAGACATCCAAGGATCAAAGTTAATCCGGATTCCTTTGTCATTCTCACCTACTTTTGGCTACAGGCTGTATCGTTGACAATCAAGGGAGTTTGCTCCTGAACTCCAAGGGCTCGCCGTGTAGACACAGTTTTCCATAGCAAACAGAGCCTCTCTGCCATCAAGGTCCTTGCCAACGGTGATCTCCTGGTTAATCGGATAATTGAGTTCGAGAAACACAGAGTGTGAACCAAGGTTGTTTACCCGCCTCCAACTAAAAAATCCTGAAGGCCCCAACAAGCTGGTATCTGATGTCTACTACTCAACCTTCTTCTTGTAGACGTTGTTGGGCCTCCAAGTGCAGAGGTTTGTAGGACAGTAGCAAATTTCCCTCAAGTGGATGACCTAAGGTTTATCAATTCGTGGGAGGCGTAGGATGAAGATGGTCTCTCTCAAACAACCTTGCAACCAAATAACAAAAAGTCTCTTGTGTCCCCAACACACCCAATACAATGGTAAATTGTATAGGTGCACCAGTTCGGCGAAGAGATGGCGATACAAGTGCAATATGGATGGTAGATATAGGTTTTTGTAATAAGAAAATATAAAAACAGCAAGGTAGCAAGTGGTAAACGTGAGCATAAATGGTGTTGCAATGCGTTGAAACAAGGCCTAGGGTTCATACTTTCACTAGTGCAAGTTCTCTCAACAATAATAACATAACTGGATCATATAACTATCCCTCAACATGCAACAAAGAGTCACTCCAAAGTAACTAATAGCGGAGAACAAACGAAGAGATTATGGTAGGGTACGAAACCACCTCAAAGTTATTCTTTCTGATCGATCTATTCAAGAGTCCGTAGTAAAATAACACGAAGCTATTCTTTCCGTTTGATCTATCATAGAGTTCGTACTAGAATAACACCTTAAGATACAAATCAACCAAAACCCTAATGTCACCCAGATACTCCATTGTCACCTCAAGTATCCGTGGGCATGATTATACGATATGCATCACACAATCTCAGATTCATCTATTCAACCAACACAAAGAACTTCAAAGAGTGCCCCAAAGTTTCTATCGGAGAGTCAAGACGAAAATGTGTGCCAACCCCTATGCATAGATTCCCAAGGTCACTGAACCCGCAAGTTGATCACCAAAACATACATCAAGTAGATCACGTGATATTCCATTGTCACCACAGATAAGCACATGCAAGACATATATCAAGTGTTCTCAAATCCTTAAAGACTCAATCCGATAAGATAACTTCAAAGGGAAAACTCAATCCATTACAAGAGAGTAGAGGGGGAGAAGCATCATAAGATCCAACTATAATAGCAAAGCTCGCGATACATCAAGATCGTGCCATCTCAAGGACACGAGAGAGAGAGAGAGAGAGAGAGAGAGAGAGAGAGAGAGATCAAACACACAGCTACTGGTACATACCTGCATCCCCGAGGGTGGACTACTCCCTCCTCGTCATGGAGAGCGCTGGGATGATGAAGATGGTCATCGGAGAGGGATTCCCCCCCCCCCTCCGGTAGGGTGCCAAAATGGGTCTAGTTTGGTTTTCGGTGGCAATAGAGGCTTTCGGCGGCGGAGATCCCAATCTTGGTTACTTTCCAGAGGTTTCAGTATATATAGGAGGTGTTGGAGTCGGGGACAAGTAAAGGGGGTCTTCGGGCTGTCCACGAGGCAGGGGAGCGTGCCCAGGGAGAGGGCACGTCCCCTACCCTCGTGGGCAGCCCATGGACCTTCTGGTCCTCCTTCGGTACTTTCTGGGCTTCTTCTGGTCCAAAAACGTCCTCCGTTGAGTTTCAGGTCAATTGGGCTCCATTTGATATTCCTTTTCTGCGATACTCTAAAACAAGGGAAAAACCGAAACTGGCACTGGGCTCTGGGTTAATAGGTTAGTCCTAAAAATCATATAAAAGTGTATATAAAAGCCCATAAAACATCCTAGAAGGATAATATAATAGCATGGAACAATAAAAAATTATAGATATGTTGGAGACGTATCAGTATCCTGCTCATAGACGTAACAGCCACTGTCCGGATACTCACGTATTTCATGGTGCTTGTATACAGTGGGGTTTTTTCAATATAACTTTTCCGGATCATGTGTCTGAATGATCATCTGTATTTTGTCGTCGTCTGATCGAGCGAAGAACCAGTTGTGCTTCCCTATTTTTGGCAAAGGTGGTGTGACTACAAAGGGCAGTAACTGTAGGGACACTTCATCATATCAAAAAGGACAGGCATTGTTAATGTAAAATCAGCATTGTTCAGAGTATGAGTAGGATAATGCAAGAAACATCATTGATATGTCCCTGTTGGAACTAGGAGGAAAATACAGGGAAATGTATACTGGGCTCAAAAATATAGAAGTGCCATGCATGGTTATACTCATGTTATCTCGCAATCGATTCTTCACAGGAAACTACCATGTCATGCATGTTATGGAATCATGTTCTTTCCTCACAAACAAAATCTTCAAGGTAGACCATGGATTGTTATATACTTGTGTTCTGTGGGCAAAATTTTTGTGAGGATATTATTTTAGCCATTGATTGCTGAAGGGCGAATATAGGTATGTAGACATGGTAAGCATTACAGGATTTCACTACTTCCAAATATAGAGTTCTCCATATGCACATTTACTTCCCTAATGTATGGTTAGATGAAACCAATAGTGTGGTGCATGTTTCTACATCATGAAAATGAGGAAACTAACATGGTCATTGATACACACTCATATTTAGTAGTAGTATATAGATTACTGTAAAATAAGGAGAATATCCATATATTCCTAACCGTTTGATTATTCAGGGGTACAAATTGGTTGTAATGACATGATCACAATCGCATGAATTAAGTCATTCCAAATATAGCTGATTTACGGCGTCTCTAATACATTGCCATAGTTCTACTCAAATTCTACTCAAATAGGGATATGCCAATCATCATAAAAAGTTCAAACAGTGTCATGGTGTCATCATTAACATGAGACGGAAACAACTTACATGCGGCGTCCCAGCAATACCTTGTGCCATTTGCTTTGTCGATCGCGTAGATATGCCATTGTGTTCAATAGCATCACAGAAGTGTGTATCAGCTTTGACGATGATCCACTGCGAGCTGAGTTGTTTCCAGCTAAAGAAGGCACCGGCGTAAAGATAGGCGAGTCCACGGTCGAACAAGGCAATTAGCTTGAAGTCTGCGTAATTCGCATGTCGTGTGGGCACTTGGCAGATTACAATCCTCTGCAAAACAAGGTCCGTCCAACTGACATGGTAATCTAGATGACTAGGACTGCGATGGTAAAACTCTATATAATCCAATGGAGGAAGGATAATCTCATGGGAGGTCTGGAAGTTCACGAGCACCAACTTTTTACCGTCTTCTCTGAAGGCAACAACAACAAC
>LR738713.1:137691236-137703783 GCA_902687465.1 Secale cereale
GGAGTATATATATATTTCTCGGGCTGTTTCGATGAGGTGAGGGAGGGATGTGGTTGCTTTGAATATAATAAGGGGTTTTCTGCAAATAGGAGTAAAGAAGTGGGCTATTGTTGCAGAAATGCGACAACTTACCTCACAGCCGTTAGATGCAGATCTAATGGTCAGAAACGACGGATGGAAGACACACCACCGTCACCAACTGAGTCTTTTATAGGAGTATATATATTTCTCAGGCTGTTTTGATGAGGTGAGGGAGGGATGTGGTTGCTTTCAAGATAATAAAGGGTTTTCTGCAAATTGGAGCAGAGAAGTGGGCTATTGTTGCAAAAATGCCACAACTTACCTCACAACCATTAGATGCAGATCTAATGGTCAGAAACGACGGATGGCAGACACACCACCATCACCAACTGAGTCTTTTATAGGAGTAGGAGTAGAGAAACATGTATAAATTGTAAAATTTTGGTTCTGCTCCTTGGCACGATCGATAGATAGAAATAACGATTGGAAACGCTAGGGCGGGGCTATTTCCGCGAGATAAGCAGGGTACGCAGTAGCTAGGTTGGCACATTATCGGTTTGGTCACACGCGGTCCGACATGTTCTAGTGTTTCTAGCAAGATGCCTGCGCGTTGCACGAAGTTGATGGAAAAGGTATGCACAACTTATAAATTGACGGATGGAGTACTAGTTACGGTGATGCATATAATTAAGCAAAGGGATCACACATGTCGGTATTGACTGGAACGAGAATGCAACAGCACAATAATAATTAAGGCCACGATGATGATGTGATCGCAGTGGTGGTTACATAAGGCAAGAAGAAAGATGCATCCATCAATGTACGACCTCCTCCTCCTCAACTGAGTGCGTCGGGCCACCGACCGGTGGCTAAGGAGCGGCGGCTTTTGTGGCGAGGTCGAGGTGCTTCTCAGCAAAGGCATCCAAGGCTTCCAGCCGATTGAGGAAGGCCAACGTTGTAGCGTGGCCTTGTAGATACCTATGTACATGATTTGCTCGTACACGTGGATGTGTAGGTTGACAAATTCTTCCAGGGAGAGGCGCCTCGCGGCGAGCGCGACCTCCAGGTGGACATTCTTCGTGGCGTCAGCGGGCAGTCGCAGGGCCACCAGTGCTTGAAAGAGGTTCCGGCCATGGAGGCCGATTAGGGTGGTAGGCAATGAGGAGCCCGGGCGTACGGGCTGGATGAGTATGGCGATGTCGTCCGCGAGCTTCTTGAGGACGGTGAACTTGTCGGTGGTGGCAACGATCATCTGGTCCAACTGAGACTCGTAGTTGGCGTCAACGGCGGCCATCCACCAGCCGGTCTCCAACACCGTCTGGAGACGATCCTCGGCGCCATGCCGCAGGCCGACGTCGTGGACCATCTAGCACAGCCGCTGGCCGCTCGCGCGCATCGCCGCCATGGGTCTGGAGTGAGCTCTTTTGCGCTTAGTGTAGGTGCTTAGGCAAATGCTTAGGTGCGTACGATGTGGTAGATGCATTGGAATGGAGGGGCGCCTTTATATGAGGGCAAACTGCGTTGCATTCACATCGTGCAGCCTCTTTTCCCGGTCCTCCTCCATTACTTCCCTCATGCATTAATTGAAGGAGGATGCATTGGCCGTTCAACATTACGGGAACCGCTACTCCCTCCCTCGTCTGCATTAAAGCCATATCGGGAACTGCGCCGCCCGCTGTCAAATCGAATAGTACTGCGCCGCCTGCTGCACGCCCGACCAAACACGCCTCCTTGCCTCCATCAAACCCCTCCGTTAAACACGCATGCAAACCGAAAAACCTACTCCGGCCACACATCCGTTCAATAGTGAGCCAGAATTAAACGCAACACCGACAGAGCTCCTCCCGTTCGCCCTCAGTTTAAACGAGGTGTGACACCCCGAGACCGATCCACCACGTGTCAGCCAGTTATTCGTCGTCGTTGCAATGTCATCTGCTTTCGTGTTGCATTTTGCCATCTCATCGTGTGCATTGCATCAGCATGTTTTCAAAACTTGCATCCGTTTGAGTCCCCTCGTCCTCTCCGTTGTCCATTCTGAACCCAGACACACTCGCACGCGCCCGCAGCACCTCCGAATATTTATTTTATGAGTGGTTGGAAAATGTTCTCGGAATGGGGTGAAACTTGGCGTGAGGCCTTATTATAGTATAGGTAGACCGCCTGCCAAATTTCATCGCATTCGGAGCTCGTTTGATAGCCCAACGGTTAACCGCGTTAACCGTCGTAAGCCCTTTCTCTTTTGGCCCAGCACCCCTCCACAACAGCCCTCTAGCCCATCCCAATCATCTCCATGCTCTCGGTCGTTAGATCGTGATCGTGTGGGCGAAAACCGCACCTCATTTGGACTCTCCTAGCTCCCTCTACCTATAAATTAGCGCTCCCCGTCCAAATTCGTGGTCAAACCCTAACCCCTCTCCCTCTCGCGCCGCCGGACATGTCCATCCGCGCAGGACATGTCCAGCCGGCCATGTCGCCCGGACCAATCACGAGGTGCCACGTTGCGACCGCCACCGCTCTCCTCCAACCCCGCGACGCCACGTGGACACCGACCTCCTCCCACCGTGCTGCCAGCCACCACGGGCCCGCGGAGCCCATCTCTGGCCCGTCCCCGGGCCGCGCCGGGCCCGAGTCGCCCGCGGCCGCCGCCAGCCTTCGTCCCCGCCGCCGTCGTCCGCCCCTCCCATCGGTCCCCGACCGGCCAGATCCCGCGACCGCCGACGCACCATCAGCCCAATGCCGCCGGCTCGGGTTCCGCCGGACCCTCCCGCGGTATCCAGATCCAGGGAGCTCGAGCCCTCTCGGCTCCTCCGCCGAGCTACCCCTTCCGGCCGGCTTCAGCCCCGCCGGATTCGTCGGCCGACGACGGGAATGGAGCCGCCGCGCCTGGATCCAGCCGGATCTGCTGGTCCCGTGGCCTCCTTCGCCAAGCCCCTTCGTCGCCGCCGTAGTTGGCCGCCGGTGCCGCCATGTCCTCTTCCCACTCGGGTGCGAGGAGAATGGTAGCGCCTTGGGTCGGCCCAGCGCCCTCCCCGAGGCCCAGCTACCTCGCTGGTCGCGTGGGCCTCCTCCCCTCCGGCCCATTCCACCCCAACTGGGCCTCGGCCCGTAGTGGTGAGCCCGTTAAGTTCTGCCCGTGCGCTTTATATCTATTTGTCGCTCACTCTGTTTCTATCAAAAAAAGGGCTAAGTCTTTACTGAATCAGCATCATATAGGCTTCTTGTGGAGCTCTTAACTTTGTGCATATTGCTCTGATTTGTGTGTATGAGATATAAAAATGTTCATCTCGTTATACTCTACATGTTAGTGGCATTTGCATGCATGTTAATGTTCATCTTCGTGTCTTAATCCTCGTTGCAAAACTGCTATGTGATGTTGTTGTCAAGTCATTGTTGTCTGCCAACAATATGTTACCATGTTTGTGAGGTTGTATCTTTGTGCATGTTGGTCCAAATGGAGTGTATGATATGTCAAAATGTTCATTGTGAAGTGCTCTACATTTTGGTGGTTGTTGCATTCATTTTAGGTGCCATATTGCCATGTTTATCTCTGTTGCAAAATTGCATATGGCTGTTAAGTGCTGAAACTTGTTATGAGATGCTTATTTGTCTTTTTTATATCTATATGTGTGATTTTTGTTTGAGCAACATGTCAATATGTTTTAGAAGCACAATCATGCCATCTTTGCTGTGGTGCAATCCACTTTTCATGATATGCCTTATGGTGTTTTGAAAAGCTTGTAAAGTGGCCTACTCGCTGTTGTTGTTTACTTAGACTTGTTGAAAAACTGCTAAGTCTGAAATTGTTATATCCTGATGCCATGTTTGCTTGATGCCCCACTCAAATCCATGAATGTTTTGGGTTGTCCAATGATCATGTCTTGTTGTCCATGTTATGCTCTATCCATCCATGCCCTTGTTTCCATATATGGCCTGCTGTAGCTTGTTGTTTTCATGCTCTCAAGTTGCTATAAAATGTTTCCGTCAACCTGTTATTAGCAAGTTCAGTTTTGCCATGTGAATAGCTAGTGTTCTATTCATTCTATGACCATGTTCTTGCCATGAGTAGCTGCATAAACATGTCTTTTTGCTGTTGGTTATATTCACATGCCATGATATGCTCTGAGATGACTTGCACAAGCTTGCAAACATGCCTACTTGTCGTTGTTGCTGCCATGTTTAGTTTATTTCACTAAGTCTGTGAATCTGTTATCTTTTGCAATCTTGCCATGATGTTTTTTGAGCATGTTCTAGTGGTGTTTTGTAGTAGCTCAGTGATCACGCTTGTAGTGCTTGACATGTACATGCTTGACATGCCCTTTGTTGCCATAAAATATTATTGTATCATGTTGTTTCAATGTCATCTATATGCCTACTTGTTGTTTTGGGCTGATTGTTGTTATAACTTGTTTCATGTGGATGTGATGAATCGTTGCTCCGTTTTGAGCGTGCCCTATATGAAACTTATGTGTTTTTACAAGTAGATGCATAATAACATGTTGTATACCTATGGGGAGTGTGTTTGCTTGATGTCTGGATGCATTTTGCATCGATGACTTGTTTGACTTGTTTTGCTCATATCCTCTAGGCCGTAGCTCCGAATTAAATGAACTTGATATGTAACTTGACAAGAATTTTGAGTAGATCATCATGGTGCATGTTAACCCGTTGTTTAACAACTTCTACTTAAGGTTTGTTTAGATCTGGACCAATTTTGAAAATTGCATATGCGGACTTACCGGAATTGTTATAAGTTGTTTCCGGCCTCATTTAAACTTGCTTGTGTGATGTTCTTGTGTGCTTCATCCCTTGCCATGTTTTGCATCATATAGACTTGTCTTGCATCATGCTTGGTTGATCATTATGTCATGTTCTTGTGTGGTGTGTTTACCGTGTTGCTTGCTTCTTCTCGTTAGTGCTTGTTTTGTTGCGATCGTGAGGATTCGTTCAACTACACTTGGCTCGTCTTCGTGGCTTCTTCTTCGTCTTCTTCCTTGCGGGATCTCGGGCAAGATGACCGCCTCCTTGGATACCTTTACTATCATTGCCTTGCTAGTTGTCTCGATGTTATCGCTATATGTCGCGCTACCTATCTATTTGTTGTCAGCCTCTCCTTGTTGCCATGAAACCTCTAACCTTTGACACCATCCCAGCAAACCGTTGTTTGGCTATGTTACCCGCTTGCTCAACCCCTCTTATAGCGTTGTTAGTTGCATGTGAAGATGAAGATTGCGCCATGTTGGAGCTGGACATTGTTGGAATATCACAATATCTATTAATTAAATTAATGCACCTATATACTTGGCAATGGGTGGAAGGCTTGGCCTTTTGCTCGGTGTTTTGTTCCACTCATGCCGCCTTAAAAATCGATAAACCGACATTATGTTCATTGATTTTTGCGTTCCTAATACGGTTGGGGTTTATGGGGCCCCCTTGATAATTCGCACTGCTTAAAGCTTCTCCAGCAAGACCCAACCTTGGTACTACATTTGCCTAATAACTAAAAACTTGCGTAGGGACCGGCTAGCACCCGAGGACCCTTAATCAACCCCCGGGCCAGTGCTCCTCATGAGTGTTGGTCCAAACCTGTCAGCCGCCGGTGACCAATAGGGGCAACTCTGGACTTGGCCTACTGGAAGTTTGGACAATCGGATCATGGCCTGAGACGAGATACGCGCGGCTCTTATCAAGGTGTCGACACGTCGGGAGGTCTTGCTGGATTAGTTTTACCTTTGTCGAAATATCTTGAGCACGGGATTCCGAGGATACTCGGGTCTTCCCAACATGGAGTTGCGACTCCGCAGATCGTGAGCTTGTGATGGGCTAAGTTGGGACACCCCTGCAGGGTTTTGATCTTTCAAAAGCCGTGCCCGCGGTTATGTGGTAGATTGGAATTTGTTAATGTCCGGTGTTACGTCCAAAACGTATCTATAATTTCTGCTTGCTCCATGCCACTTTTGGGTGATATTGCTATGATATTCATACACTTCCATACACTTTTGATCATATTTGGACTAACTTACTAATCCAGTGCACCCCAGTGCCAGTTTCTGTTTTCGGCTGTTTTTGTATTTCAGGTTTTCACGTTTCGAGAACTGCCCAGAAAAATCCAGAAAAATTATATAAAAAATCAGCGATCCGGAAACAACACTGCGTCCGAAGGGCAGCCTGGGGGGGCCACAGGGGCTCCAGGCGCCCTGTGGGCGCCCCCCGAGGCTCCCCCGATGCCCTACTTTGGCATATATTTAAAGGACCCTCCGAAACCCTCAGAAGGGGTACTCTTTTCGCGATCCCATCTCTGTTCCGCCGCCGCCGCCGCTTCCAAGATCGGGAGCACTAGGAGAACTCTTCCCGGCACCCTGCCGGAGGGGAGGATCACCACCGGGAGCTTCTCCACCACCATGGACGCCTCCCGGATGACTCGTGAGTAGTCTCTCTTGGACCATGAGTCCATGACTAGTAGCTATGTGATGTTCTCCTCCCGTTCTTGTGCTTCACTAATTAGTCCTCGTGAGCTGCCCTACATGATCGAGGCACCTATGTAATCCTTATGTTGTTGCTATGTTGAGTTTGCTGGGATCCGATGGATTATGAGATTATGTTCAGATTGATCTTGAGTAATATATTTGATTCACCTCTTTTATATTTTAGTTCATAAGTAATTCTTGCATGTTCTCCGTTGTTACTTATTGGTTTGGCCGAGTAGTAGGTAGTGACTCCAAGAGGGAACGTTATGCTCGATTGTGGGTTCATGCCCCTCGATGACTAGCTTGAGTGACAGAAACATGAGTCTAGGGGATGTGCTGTTGCCACAAGGGGGAAAACAACGGTGATTGTGCCCGCGGGTGCAAGGATTGTTTACGTTACGCAAAGTTCTTTTAATGCAGTTGTCTGTTGCATTGAGTTTACACTATGGGTGGGACTCGCAACTTAATACCAGCGAGATGTTCTGGATAGATATCTCAAGGTGGATGATTAGTAGTAGATATTGATGGATTTCGGTCTACTTACTTTGGTGTACCGCCCATGCTTTGAACCTCAACCTTTCTTGCAATGTAGTCAGCATTGGTTTGCGTTCTTGGTCCTGTCAATTGCCCAGCTGTAATTTGTTTACCTCACATAGCTGTTTTATCGTCTTTTGGGAGAGAGACATCACTAGTGAACATCATGAGACTCCGGTCCATATTACCATCATTGATCACATCCACTATTTACTTTTCGCTATTTATTTACTATTGCAAAAACTCTCTATCACTACTATCATTGCTTTTAACCCTTTGTGAACTACAAGGCCGGAGGGATTGACAACCTCTCTGTACTCGTTGGGAGCAAAGTTATTTGTATCTGTGTGCAGGTCCACGTTGATTGCTAATTGCGCCGTTAGCAATTGACACCTACTTGTTGAACCTAGGAGTCTCTGGGGATTCGATCCTTGGCATCTTTGCTAAGGGAAAACACTTCTACTTACTGCATCTTACACCTTCCACTTGGGGTAACCAACGAGGGGTTCGAGGCCCATCAAGGAGTATTTTCTGGCGCCGTTGCCGGGGACTCCACTCTTCAGGATAGGGGAGTTGCATGCTATCTTTTACCTTTGCTTTTTAGTCTTGTTAGTTTACCTTTCATTTTTTGCTTTAGTTCCTTTTATCGAAAATCACAAAAAAATAGTTATCTTGCTTGCTTGCTACTATGGGTTCCACCGAGAACACCAAGTTGTGTGACTTCACTAGTCACAACAACGATGACTTTATCAGCACACCTATAACTACACCTGCCACTTCAGCACCTTCATATGAAATTAAACCTGCTTTACTGAACTTAGTCATGAAAGAACAATTCTCCGGTGCTAGAGATGATGCTGCTTTACACTTGAACAACTTTATAGAACTTTGTGATATACAAAAGTACCAAGAAATAGATGGTAATATTGTTAAGCTTAAGCTTTTTCCTTTCTCCTTGAGAGGAGGAGCTAAAATTTGGTTTCAGTCTTTGCCTAGAAATAGCATAGATTCATGGAACAAGTGCAAAGATGCTTTTATCGGAAAATACTATCCACCTGCTAAAATTATCCAACTTAGAAGTAACATAATGAATTTTAAACAATTGGATAATGAACACGTTGCCCAAGCTTGGGAACGTATGAAATCTCTTATCAAGAACTGCCCTACTCACGGTTTGACTACTTGGATGGTTATCCAAACTTTTTATGCAGGCTTGAACTTTACCTCGCGGAACTTGTTAGATTCGGCCGCGGGAGGAACTTTTATGTCAACTACACTTGGTGCTACCACAAAGCTTCTCGATGAGATGATGACCAACTATTCCCAATGGCACACCGAACGCGCTCCAACAGGTAGGAAGGTAAACTCTGTCGAGGAGATTTCCTCCCTTAATGAAAAATTTGACTTGATCATGTCTCTACTTTCGAAGCAATCTACTGTTGATCCTCGTGATGTTCCTTTAAATTCTTTGATTGCTCAAGAACAAGTAGATGTGAACTTTATCTCTAGAAAAAAATTTTAACAACAATGCTTATAGGAGTAACTTTGGTAACAATTCTAGACCGTTCCCCTCTAACTCTTATGGGAACAACAATGCTTATCCTAGTACCAAGAACTCCAATACTGAACTAGAGACCATGCTTAGAGATTTCATCACTACCCAAAAAGCCTTTAATAAGAATGTAGAAGAGAAACTACATAAACTAGATGATCTTTCTTTTAAGGTAGACCACTTAGCCAATGAGGTAAAATTGCTAAAAATTGAAACTTCTCCTCTTAAGGAGAGGGAAGTCATCCCTATTAATGCTACTCAAGTACAAACTAATGAAAATATTAGGATGATGGCTAAGATAAAAGAAAGATGGGCTAGAGAAAGGGGGGAAGAGGAAAAAATTAAGAGCCTTCCTACCCACCACACTGTTGCTACTATCCAAGTTATTGAGGATGTTCACACTCTTAGCACCCAATGTACTCCTGGTCCCAATGGACCTATTAATGGTGATGCTAAAACTATAGAAGCTACCAAACAAGTGAACCTTAAGGACACCACTACCGCTTTACTTGATGCTCGTGACCTTGATTTTGATAATTGCACTCTTACAGAAGTTATTGATTTCCTTCACAAGATGTCTAGAGATCCCCGCACTAGCACGCTTAACCTTGCCTTCACAGAGCATATCACTAATGCTCTCATCAAAGCTAGGGAGGAGAAACTCAGAGTAGAAGCCTCCATACTTAGAAAGCTAGAAGATGGTTGGGATCCTATGATAAAAATTAATTTGAATGACTTCTCTTGTTATGCATTATGTGATGTTGGTGCTAGTACCTCTGTTATGCCCAAAAGGATATATGATATGCTTAAATTGAAACCTTATGATTCTTGTTCTTTTGGTGTTCGTCTCGTTGATTCTTCCATAAAGAAACCTTTGGGGAGGATCGACGATGTTCTTATTGTTGTCAATGATAATTATGTGCCCGTTGATTTTACTATTATGGATATTGAATGTGATCCTTCATGTCCAATTATTTTGGGACGTCCCTTTTTGCGCACCGTTGGTGCTATCATTGACATGAAAGAGGGTAATATAAAATTTCAGTTTCCTCTCAAGAAAGGGATGGAACACTTCCCTCGTAAGAAGGTCAAGTTACCTTTTGAGTCCGTTGTATGGGCTAGCTATTCTTTTACTTTTGATAAAACTTGATCTATGCATTATGCCTAGCTTAAAGGCATAAAAGAAAGCGCTTTTGGGAGGCAGCCCACATGAATAAAATTTTTTGCTTTTGTTGTGTCTTGATGTTGTTTACTGCTGTAGCATCATCATTGTATCTTTGCTTTTCATATTTGTGCCAAGTATAGCCTCTGATTGCTAGAAAGTTCAAAAGTTGTGAGGTGCTGTCCAGGAAACAGATTCTGTCCTTGGATAGAAAAATTCGTATAAAATCACCAGATCATCTTTTTGGTCTGAATTTTTTCGACAGCGTTCTCTATATAATTGTCTTTCGTGCGTCAGTTCTGAGTTTTTTGATTTGAGTGGCGGAATATCCCGAACAGATCAATTACTGCCTGCTGTTCTGTTTTTCACAGATTCTGTCCTGTTTTGCCTTACCTTCACTTTGCAAATTAAGAACTTGCTTTTTCTTTGCAAAAACCTTTTGGCAATCTTGAGAAACAGTAGAACTTCAAGAATATCCTTATTTCCAGCAAGGTATAATTGTTTTATTAAGGGTACTAACCTCGCTAATCAGATTATGATGAGTTATGTATGAAGGGAGTTTTCAAGTGTGCGAGGGAAGATGATAAAAAGATTCAGGAGTGTCAAGCGCTCAAGCTTGGGGATGCCCCCGTGCACCCCCAAGAAATATTCAAGGAGACTCAAGCGTCTAAGCTTGGGGATGCCCCCGTGCATCCCCTTCTCGATCAACATTATCAGTTCGTCTTTCGTTTCGCTATATTTTTATCACTTCATGTGTTATGTGCTATGCTTGGAGCGTCTTGCTTTTAGTTTTCTTTTTAGTTTTTCATAACGAGTCGGAGCACAGCATTCCTTTATGTGGGAGAGAAACACGCTCCACTTCTACCTAGAACATAACATAGAATTTTCATGTCTATCTATGTTGTGTGTGTTCTTTGTCTTTTAATAGCTACTATCGTGCTCTGCTCTTAGTATTCATGCTTATCTTTTCAAGAGCTTTTGTTTAGTTGGTTGCTTGAACTCTCTTTAATTACCATGCTCACCTTATTAAGAGAGTTTGCTTCCGTTGCATTGGTTAATGTGTCTATGATAAAGATGCTACTTTCATGATGGTGCTTAGTAGTTCAGGTTTTCTTTTGGTTAATCTCAAATAGCTGGGGGGTTCCCAATGTGTTATTGGAGTACCAACTTGGTTTGTTTTCCTATGATGTGGTATGTTTTAGTAATATCTTCCTTCGAGAATTTATTTTGATTGACTTGGCGTATGCTCACGCATATTCAAGATTGTAAAGAAAGTCTGTCAAGCCTTGATGATCTTTTGTTTCTAAGTAGCGATATAACTACCATGCCTGATTCAATATTGCTTTGTCGCTCTGCATGATTATGACCGTCATTGCTCTCTTAGTTGGTCGCTCCCAGTATTTTGCTAACCTCCACCTGCACTAAGCAAACTAACCATGCAATACATAGCTCATGGGAAAGTAGCCTAAAAACTATTGTGGTAAAGAATATGTTGCTTATGTATCTTATTTCTTATAAGTCGCTTGCTGAGCGGTAACCATGTTTCTGGGGACGCCATCAACTGTCACACTTTTGTTGAATATCATGTGAGTTGCTATGCATGTTCGTCTTGTCTGAAGTAAGGGTGATTTACCGTGGGTTGAATTAATATGCATATTGTTAGAGAAGAACATTGGGCCGCCAACCAAAGCCATGCATCATGGTGGAAGTTTTATCTTGGACCTTAATCCTCGATCTCTTATGAGAATATGCTTATGCATTAAAGAGGAGTCCATCATCTATTTTCTATGTTGTCCCGGTATGGATGTCCTCAAGTTGAGATCTATCAAAAACGAGAAATCAAATGCGATCTATCTCCTTGGACCTTTGTACAGGTGGCATAGAGGTTATGTAATGCAATGATAACCCATGGGAATCCGAGCTAATTAGGACAAGGAGCGAGCACTATTAGTATTCGATGCATGAGGCTTGCAACTTATAGGATGTGTTATGCATGACACATATGAAGTACTACTACCGTTGACACAATTGCTTCCATGTTTTCAAAATAAAAAGCTTTAGCACTTAACCTTTCTTTTACCTTTATGTTGAAGCACCAACTACTGAGAGCATGATTGTCATTCTGAGTGTAATGTGCATTGTCCCAAAGTAGCATTGTCTTTTGCATGATTGTGATATCGTTTATTCTGAAATGATTGTATCTAGTCATCACTTAAACCTTGAAGGTGCCCCTGCATTTATATTTTGCATCACTAAAGGGGGCAAGCTAGATATCACTTTATCATATTTGCACATCATGTTCATTGCAAATCTTTTTGATGTTTCAGTTTCATATTGTAAAACTTTCAGTCATTTGTGATTTTCTCTTGAGGCAACTTAATTACTATAGAATCATTGTCTCAGTAAGCTTTTGTCATATGACTATAAAAAAGTCCTATATGGTTAATAGCATGTCACCACAGAAATTATTCTTGTTATCATTTACCTACTCGAGGACGAGCAGGAATTAAGCTTGGGGATGTTGATACATCCAAAACGTATCTATAATTTCTGCTTGCTCCATGCCACTTTTGGGTGATATTGCTATGATATTCATACACTTCCATACACTTTTGATCATATTTGGACTAACTTACTAATCCAGTGCACCCCAGTGCCAGTTTCTGTTTTCGGCTGTTTTTGTATTTCAGGTTTTCACATTTCGAGAACTGCCCAGAAAAATTATATAAACAATCAGCGATCTGGAAACAACATTGCGTCCGAAGGGCAACCTGGGGGGCCACAGGGGCTCCAGGCGCCCTGTGGGCGCCCCCC
>LR738713.1:137703793-137717264 GCA_902687465.1 Secale cereale
CCCCCCCCCCCCTGGGCCGCGCCGGGGGGGCGCCTGGGCCCCCCGAGGCTCCCCCGATGCCCTACTTTGGCATATACTTAAAGGACCCTCCGAAACCCTCAGAAGGGGAACTCTTTTCGTGATCCCATCTCTGTTCCGCCGCCGCCGCCGCTTCCAAGATCGGGAGCACCAGGAGAACTCTTCCCGGCACCCTGCCGGAGGGGAGGATCGCCACCGGGAGCTTCTCCACCACCATGGACGCCTCCCGGATGACTCGTTAGTAGTCTCCCTTGGACCATGAGTCCATGACCAGTAGCTATGTGATGTTCTCCTCCTGTTCTTGTGCTTCACTAATTAGTCCTCGTGAGCTGCCCTACATGATCGAGGCACCTATGTAATCCTTATGCTGTTGCTATGTTGAGTTTGCTGGGATCCGATGGATTATGAGATTATGTTCAGATTGATCTTGAGTAATATATTTGGTTCACCTCTTTTATATTTTAGTTCATAAGTAATTCTTGCATGTTCTCCGTTGTTACTTATTGCTTTGGCCGAGTAGTAGGTAGTGACTCCAAGAGGGAACGTTATGCTCGATTGTGGGTTCATGCCCCTCGATGACTAGCTTGAGTGACAGAAACATGAGTCTAGGGGATGTGCTGTTGCCACAAGGGGGAAAACAACGGTGCTTGTGCCCGCGGGTGCAAGGATTGTTTACTTTACGCAAAGTTCTTTTAATGCAGTTGTCTGTTGCATTGGGTTTACACTATGGGTGGGACTCGCAACTTAATACCAGCGAGATGTTCTGGATAGATATCTCAAGGTGGATGATTAGTAGTAGATATTGATGGATTTCGGTCTACTTACTTTGGCGTACCGCCCATGCTTTGAACCTCAACCTTTCTTGCAATGTAGTCAGCTAATGTTTGCGTTCGTGGTCCTGTCAATTGCCCAGCTGTAATTTGTTTACATCACATAGCTGTTTTATCATCTTTTGGGAGAGAGACATCACTAGTGAACATCATGAGACTCCGGTCCATATTACCATCATTGATCACATCCACTATTTACTTTTCGCTATTTATTTACTATTGCAAAAACTATCTATCACTACTATCATTGCTTTTAACCCTTTGTGAACTACAAGGCCGGAGGGATTGACAACCTCTCTGTACTCATTGGGAGCAAAGTTATTTGTATCTGTGTGCAGGTCCACGTTGATTGCTAATTGCGCCGTTAGCAATTGACACCTACTTGTCGAACCTAGGAGTCTCTGGGGATTCGATCCTTGGCATCTTTGCTAAGGGAAAACACTTCTACTTACTGCATCTTACACCTTCCACTTGGGGTAACCAACGAGGGGTTCGAGGCCCATCATCCGGTTGTAGAAAACTTGATAGAGGATCCGATATAAAATACACAACCGTGTGAGTAACCGTGACTGTCTCTTTTCACTTTGAGAAGAGAACACGGTGGGATTATGTTTCACTAGTAGGTAGTTCAGGATCTCTTAGTGATCATTACTGTTTGCGACCTTTTGCATAGAGGCTCATCTTATTCTTGTACTCGTAAGTTAGCCACCATACTTTTGCTTAGCCGCTGCTGCAACCTCATCGCTATCCTTTCCTTACCCAATAAAGCTTTGCTAGTCTTGATACCCATGGTCATGGGATTGCTGAGTCCTCGTGGCTCACAGATACTACAACAACAGTTACAGGTGTAGTTTTTCGATGACTTGACGCGAGAGCGATGTTCTTTGTGTTGGAGTTCTTTCTTCTTCTTCTTCTTCTTTGTCAGCCTTGGGTTAGGTTCCTGGTCGGCAGCCTAGGATTGCAGGATGGATGTCTTTGTGTTTTTCATGTTTGCATCCGTAGTTGGATGTCTTGTATTGATGGTGTTGTATTCATGTGGATTGTATGTCTTGTATGTATCCCCATGTATGTATGTAATGGTACGATGTAATGATATCCATCTTGCTAAGCGCCTGAAATGCGGTTGTGCCTCAATCACAAGTTTTTATCTAGTGATTGAGATAGAATCGCATCTTGGGTGTGACACGAGGCCAGACGCCGGCCAAGATCCTACCGTCTGCCCTCACGAGGCCAGACAGACATCGGGCAAGAATCGCACCCCTCCGCTGCTCCCCCATCTCCTCCTGCACCATTTTCTCCACTCCTCTGATGGCTTCGAAAGAGCCGTTCTCCGGCGTATTACCCGGCTGGGTGGCCCGCCGAGCCCTCCGGATACGGGCGAGGCTGCTCGGTGCTTCACCAACTTCGCTTGGCCCGACGGAGCCAGTTGCCGCCCCAAGCAGGCGCGTGGTTCAGCAACTCGCCGCTCCAGTTCAGCTCGATGAGGAGTTCCGAGTTGCTCCATGCCAGCACGGCGACGAGCACACCGATATGGGCATCGTCGCTGCCACATCGTATCGCGTCACCAGTGTCTGCGGTGCCGCGCCTCCTGTGTCTATGGGCGCACCTCCCGTGCCTGCGGCAGCGTGATACGTCCATTCTGCATCATGCTTATATGTTGATATTTATTGCATTATGGGATGTTATTACATGTTTTGTCACAATACCTATGCATTTTCTCTCTTATTTTACAAGGTTCACATGAAGGGGGGGAATGCCGAGCAAACTCTGGAAACCTATTCTGCACAACTCCAAAAGCCCCAAAACTCCACAGAACTCCGTTTCAAAAAATATAAAAAATATATGGCGAAAGAAGATCACGAGGGGGGCCACCTGCTGTCCACGAGGGTGGGGGGCGCGCCCAGCCTCTCTGGGCGCGCCCCTGTCTCGTGGGCCCCCGAAGGCCTCCCGATGCCCATATTCTCCTATATGAGGTGTTTTGACCTGAAAAAATCAGAGGGAGGCTTTCGGGACCAGACGCCGCCGTATCGAGGCAGAACCAAGGTAGAAACCAATCTAGGGCTCCGGCAGAGCTGTTCTGTCGGGGATACTTCCCTCCGGGAGGGGGAAATCGTCACTGCCGTCATCACCAACAACTCTCCCACCTTGGGGAGAGCTATCTTCATCAACATCTTCACCAGCACCATCTCCTCTCAAACCCTAGTTCATCTCTTGTATCCAATCTTTGTACCCAAACCTCAAATTGGTACCTCTGGGTTGCTAGTAGTATTGATTACTCCTTGTAGTTGATGCAAGTTGGTTTATTTGGTGGAAGATCATATGTTCAGATCCATTATGCATATTAATACCCCTCTGATCATGAACAATATTATGTCTTGTGAGTAGTTACTTTTGTTCCTGAGGACATGGGAGAAGTCTTGCTATTATCAGTCATGTGAATTTGGTCTTCGTTCGATATTTTGATGAGATGTATGTTGTCTCTCCTCTAGTGGTGTCATGTGAACGTCGACTACATGACACTTCACCATTATTTGGGCCTAGAGGAAGGCATTGGGAAGTAATAACTAGATGATGGGTTGCTAGAGTGACAGAAGCTTAAACCCTAGTTTATGTGTTGCTTCGTAAGGGGCTGATTTGGATCCACTTGTTTCATGCTATGGTTAGGTTTACCTTAATACTTCTTTTGTAGTTGCGGATGCTTACATTAGAGGTTAATCATAAGTGGGAGGCTTGTCCAAGTAAGGACAACACCCAAGCACCGGTCCACCCACATACCAAATTATCAAAGTACCGAACGCGAATCAGACGATCGTGATGAAAACTAGCTTGACGATAATTCCCATGTGTCCTCGGGAGCGCTTTCCTTTATATAAGAGTTTTTCAAGGCTTGTCCTTTGCTACAAAAAGTATTGGGCCACCTTGCTGCACCTTATTTACTTTTACCTTTTGTTACTTGCTACCAATTACCTTATCATAAAATTATTTGTTACCTATAATTTCAGTGCTTGCAGAAAATACCTTACTAAAAACTGCCTATCATTTCCTTCTGCTCCTCGTTGGGTTCGACACTCTTACTTATCGAAAGGACTACGATAGATCCCCTACACTTGTGGGTCATCAGGACTCTTTTTTGGCGCCGTTGCCGGGGAGTGAAGCGCCTTTGGTAAGGAAACATTTATA
The DNA here is from genome assembly GCA_902687465.1 of Secale cereale. Lineage (NCBI taxonomy): Eukaryota > Viridiplantae > Streptophyta > Magnoliopsida > Poales > Poaceae > Secale > Secale cereale. Next base: position 137,707,822 of record LR738713.1, read on the forward strand.
TAGTGTGCTGAAATTTATTGTCACTTGTTACTATGGCTCATAATCCTTTGAGGGGCTTGTTCGGGGTATCTTCAATCCGACCAGAAGAGCAAAGAGTTGCTCCTCAACCTACTGCACCTACTGAAAATGTTTGCTTTGAAATTCCTTCGGGTATGATAGAGAAACTGCTAGATAATCCCTTTACAGGAGACGGAACACTACATCCCGATTTACATCTAATCTATGTGGATGAAGTTTGTGGATTATTTAAGCTTGCAGGTATGCCTGAGGATGTTATCAAGAAGAAGGTCTTCCCTTTATATTTTGAGGGAGATGCATTGACATGGTTTAGGCTATGTGATGATATTGGATCATGGAACTATAATCGTCTGAAGTTGGAATTTCATCACAAGTTCTACCCTATGCACCAGGTTCATCGTGATCGTAATTATATCTATAATTTTTAGCCTCGCGAAGGAGAAAGCATCTCTCAAGCTTGGGGGGAGGCTTAAGTCAATGTTATATTCATGCCCCAATCATGAGCTCTCGAGAGAAATGATTATTCAAAAAATTTATGCTCGGCTTTCTCTAAATAATCGCTCCATGCTCGATACTTCTTGTTCTGGCTCTTTTATGATGAAGACTATTGAATTCAAATGGGATTTATTGGAAAGTATTAAAAGAAACTCTAAAGATTGGGATCTCGACAAAGGTAAGGAGTCAGGTATGACCCATAAGTTTGATTGTGTTAAAGCTTTTATGGATACCAATGTTTTCCGTGAGTTTAGCACTAGGTATGGACTTGACTCTGAGATGGTAGCTTCTTTCTGTAAATCATTTGCTACTCATGTTGATCTTTCCAAGGAGAAGTGGTTTTAATACCATCCTCCCATTGAAGTAAAAGTAGTTGAACATGTTAAAGTTGAAGAAAAGACTATCACTTGTAATGTTGATCCTATTATTCCTTCTGCTTATATTGAGAAACCACCCTTTCCTGTTAGAATAAAGGATCACGTTAAAGCTTCAACTGTAGTTCGTAAGAGTAATACTAGAACACCTACACCCTCTGAGCAAATTAAAGTTGAACCTAGTGTTGCCATGGTTAAAGATCTCTTGGTAGAAGATTTAGATGGTCATGTTATTTACCTCCAAGAAGAGTCTGCTAAAATAGCCAAACCCAATGCTAGGAATAAACATAGACCTATTGTAGGCTTGCCTATTATCTCTGTTAAGATAGGAGATCATTGCTATCATGGTTTATGTGATGTAGGTGCTAGTGCAAGCATTATCCCTCATACCTTATACCAAGAAATTATGCATGACATTGCACGTGTTGAGTTAGAAGGGATTGATGTTACTATTAAGCTTGCTAATAGAGACACTATTTCACCAGTTGGGGTAGTTAGAGATGTTGAAGTTTTGTGTGGGAAAGTTAAATACCCTGCTGATTTTATTATTCTTAGTTCCCCACAAGATGAATTTTGTCCCATTATATTTGGTAGACCCTTCTTGAATATGGTTAATGCTAAGATAGACTGCGTGAAAGATATTGTTACTGTTGGATTAGGGGATATGTCTCATGATTTTAACTTTGCTAAATTTCGTAGACAGCCCCTTGATAAAGAACTACCTAGTAAGGATGAAATTGTTGGTCTTGCTTCTATTGATGTGCCTCCTAATGATCCTTTAGAACAATACTTGCTAGACCATGAAAATGATATGCATATGATGAGAGAGGGGAAATAGATGAAATATTCTTTAATCAGGGACCCGTATTGAAAAACAACTTGCATGTTGAAATCCTAGGAGATCCTCCTCCACCCAAGGGTGATCCTGTGTTTGAACTTAAACCTTTGCCTGATAATCTTAAGTATGTTTATCTTGATGAGAAGAAGATATATCTTGTTATTATTAGTGCTAACCTTTCAGAGTAGGAAGAAGAAAAATTATAGAAAACTCTGAAGAAGCACCGTGCTGCTATTGGATATACTCTGGATAATCTTAAGGGCATCAGTCCCACTTTATGCCAACCCAAGATAAAATTGAAAGAAAACGCTAAACCGGTTATTGATCATCAGCGACGATTAAATCCTAAGATGAAAGAAGTGGTAAGGAAGGAAATACTGAAGCTTCTAGAGGCAGGTATTATCTATCCAATTGCTGATAGCCAGTGGGTAAGTCATGTCCATTGTGTCCCTAAGAAAGGAGGAATGACTGTTGTTCCTAATGATAAAGATGAATTGATCCCGCAAAGAATAGTTACAGGTTATAGGATGGTAATTGATTTCCGTAAATTAAATAAAGCTACTAAGAAAGATCATTACCCCTTGCCTTTTATTGATCAAATGCTAGAAAGGTTATCCAAACATACTCATTTTTGCTTTCTAGATGGTTATTCTGGTTTCTCGCAAATACCTCTATCAAAAGGGGATCAAGAAAAGACCACTTTTACTTGCCCTTTCGGTACTTTTGCTTATAGACGTATGCCTTTTGGTTTATGTAATGCACCTGCTACCTTTCAAAGATGCATGATGGCTATATTCTCTGATTTTTGTGAAAAGATTGTTGAGATTTTCATGGATGATTTCTCCGTTTACGGAACCTCTTTTGATGATTGCTCAAGCAACCTTGATCGAGTTTTGCAGAGATATGAAGACACTAATCTTGTCTTGAATTGGGAGAAGTGCCACTTTATGGTCAATGAAGGCATTGTCTTGGGACATCAAATTTCTGAAAGAGGTATTGAAGTTGACAAGGCTAAAGTTGATGCTATTGAAAAGATGACGTGCCCCAAGGACATCAAAGGTATACGAAGTTTCCTTGGTCATGTCGGGTTTTATAGGAGATTCATAAAGGACTTCTCCAGAATCTCCAGGCCTCTGACTAATCTCTTACAAAAAGATATTCCTTTTGTCTTTGATGATGATTGCCTAGAAGCATTTGAAATACTTAAGAAAGCATTGATCTCTGCACCTATTTTCCAGCCTCCTGACTAAAACTTGCTTTCGAGATTATGTGCGATGCTAGTGATTATGTTGTAGGTGCTGTTTTAGGGCAAAGAGTTGATAAGAAATTAAATGTTATCCAGTATGCTAGTAAAACTATAGATAGTGCCCAAAAAAATTATGCTACTACTGAGAAAGAATTTTTAGCAGTTGTATTTGCTTGTGATAAGTTAAGACCTTATATTGTTGGTTCTAAAGTAACTATTCACACTAATAATGCTGCTATCAAATACCTTATGGAAAAGAAAGATCCTAAACCTAGACTTATTAGATGGGTTCTCTTGCTGCAAGAATTTGACTTGCATATTATTGATAGAAAGGGAGCTCAGAACCCCGTTGCAGATAACTTGTCTAGGCTAGAGAATATACTTGATGACCCACAACCTATTGATGATAGCTTTCCTGATGAACAATTAGTTGTCATGAATACTTCTCGTACTGATCCATGGTATGCTGATTATGCTAATTATATTTTTGCTAAGTTTATGCCTCCTAGCTTCACATACCAGCAAAAGAAAAAGTTCTTCTATGATTTGAGACATTACTTCTGGGATGACCCACATCTTTATAAAGAAGGAGTAGATGGTATTATTAGACGTTGTGTACATGAGCATGAACAGGAACGGATCCTACGCAAGTGCCACTCCGAAGCTTATGGGGGACACCATGAGGGAGATAGAACTGCACATAAGCTATTGCAATCCGGTTTTTATTGGCCTACTCTCTTCAAGGACGCCCGTAAGTTTGTCTTATCTTGTGATGAATGTCAAAGAATTGGTAATATTAGTAGATGTCAAGAAATGCGTATGAATTATTCACTTGTTATTGAACCATTTGATGTTTGGGGCTTTGATTATATGGGACCGTTTCCTGCCTCTAATGGGTACACACATATTCTAGTTGATGTTGATTACGTTACTAAGTGGGTAGAAGCTATTCCAACTAGTAGTGTTGATCATAACACCTCTATTAAGATGCTTAAAGAAGTTATTTTTCCGAGGTTTGGAATCCCTAGATATCTAATGACTGATGGTGTTTCACACTTTATTCATGGTGCTTTCCGTAAAATGCTTGCTAAGTATGATGTTAACCATAGAATTGCATCCCCTTATCACCCACAGACTAGTGGTCAAGTAGAACTAAGTAATAGATAGATGAAATTAATTTCGCAAAAGACAGTTAATAGGTCTAGGAAGAATTGGTCCAAGAGACTTGATGATGCATTATGGGCCTATAGAACTGCATACAAAAATCCTATGGGTATGTCTCCATATAAGATGGTTTATGGGAAGGCTTGTCAATTACCTCTTGAGCAAGAACATAAGGCATATTGGGCTATTAAAGAGCTCAATTATGATTTGAAACTTGCCGGTGAGAAGAGGTTATTTGACATTAGCTCTCTTGATGAATGCAGAACCCAGGCCTATGAGAATGCCAAGCTGTTTAAAGAAAAAGTTAAAAGATGGCATGACAAAAGGATACAAAAGCGTGAGTTTAACGTAGGTGATTATGTATTGCTATACAACTCTCGTTTAAGATTTTTTGTAGGAAAACTTCTCTCTAAGTGGGAAGGACCCGAGGAGATCAACAAGAAGAAGAAGAAGATCAAGAAGGAGGTGGAAGATCCGGCTCCGGCATTGGGAGAAGAAGACATCCATCAACCTCTTCCCAACCTCTTTACCTCAACTGAGATTGAAGCTTTTAAGATGATTGAGTTAGCTCAAATTCAAAACAAACATCTCACAAGTGAAAATATTTTGTTGAAGGAATATATAGCTGCACTCAAAGGTATTATCCGCAAGCTGGAGGATCTCCTACGCTCGATATATGATCATCTGGTGTCACTACTTTCAACTCCATCATCACCACCACCGAAGAAGGAGACATAATCATATGGGTATGGGCACTCCCCTTGGCAACTGCCAAGCTTGGGGGAGTGACCCCGGTATCGTATCACCATCACTCCTATATTTACCCTTTTTCTTAGTTCGATCCTTTTGGTAGTATCTTGATCTAGTAGAATAAAGTTAGCATGATCTAGTTGTGAGCTTTTGCTTTATGTTCTTTACCCTTTGTAATCGAGTCTGTGAGCTATATAATAAAGATTAGTGTTGAGTCAAGGGCTTGATTTCCTCACTTGGGTCAAGATAAAAAGAAAGAAAACATAAAAAGTATCCAAGAGATCATATTGATCTTATGGGGAGTAATGACTTCATATATAAAGAGTATGATCAATAAAAGTTGTTGAGAGTTGACAAACATAGTTTTGGTCATCGTTGCAATTAATAGAAAGTAATAAAAGAAGAGAGGCTTCACATACAAACATACTATCTTGGACATCTTTTATAATTGTGAGCACTCATTAAAATATGACATGCTAAAGAGTTGATGTTGGACAAGGAAGACAACATAATGGGTTATGTCTTCTTATATCCGAAATAAAGTATGTTGTCATGAATCATCCAACATGTTGAGCTTGCCTTTCACCCTCATGCTAGACAAAACTCCTTGCACCAAGTAGAGATACTACTTGTGCTTCCATACATCCTTAAACCCAGTTTTGCCATGAGCGTCCACCATACCTACCTATGGATTGAGAAAGATCCTTCCAAGTAAGTTGTCATGTTGCAAACTCGCTAAAATATGTATGATTTATTAGTGTGGGGGAAATAAGCTTTATATGATCTTGTGATATGGAAGTAATAAAAGCGACGGACTGCATAATAAAGGTCCTTATCACAAGTGGCAATATAAAGTGACGTTCTTCTATGCTAAGACTTTGTGCATCCAACCATAAAAGCACATGACAACCTCTGCTTCCCTCTGTGAAGGGCCTATCTATTATTCTTGCCTTATAAGAGTCAAGGTGGAAATCACCTTTCCTTTTTACATTTTATCCTTTGGCAAGCACATTGTGTTGGAAAGATCCTCACATATATACCCAATTGGATGTAAGTTTTCATGGTCTTTTACTGTTGACATTACCCTTGAGGTAAAAGGTTGGAAGGCAACACCATAAGCCCCTATCTTTCTTAATGTCCGATTAATACTCCATAACCATAAGTATTGCATGAGTGTGAACAGTTGTGAAAGACTATATGATAGTTGAGTATGTAGGCTTGCTGAAAAGCTCTTATATTTACTCTTTCCGATGTTATGATAAATTGCAATTGCTTCATTGACCGAGATCAAAGTTTGTCAGTTTTCAATGAAGTTTATGATTCATGCTTGATATGGTGAATGAATCGTTACTTTAGCATAAGAATCATATGACAATATATATATATATATATATATGTTGCTGTTATGAGAATGATCATGATGCCCTCATGTCCGTATTTTCTTTTTATCGACACCTCTATCTCTAAACGTGTGGACATATTTTTCGATATCGGCTTTCGCTTGAGGACAAGCAAGGGCTAAGCTTGGGGGAGTTGATACGTCCATTCTGCATCATGCTTATATGTTGATATTTATTGCATTATGGGCTGTTATTACATGTTTTGGCACAATACTTATGCCTTTTCTCTCTTATTTTACAAGGTTCACATGAAGAGGGAGAATGCCGGTAGCTGGAATTCTGGGCTGGAAAAGGAGCAAACTCTGGAAACCTATTCTGCACAACTCCAAAAGCCCCGAAACTTCACAGAAATCCGTTTCAGAAAATATAAAAAATATCTGGCGAAAGAAGATCACGAGGGGGGCCACCTGCTGTCCACGAGGGTGGGGGTGCGCCCCCCTTGTCTCGTGGGCCCCCCGAAGGCCCCTCGATGCCCATCTTCTCCTATATGAGGTGTTTTGACCTGGAAAAAATCAGAAGGAGGCTTTCGGGACCAGAGGCCGCCGTCTCGAGGCGAAACTGAGGCGGAAACCAATCTAGGGTTCCGGTAGAGCTGTTCTGCCGGGGATACTTCCCTCCGGGAGGGGGAAATCGTCACCGCCGTCATCACCAACAACTCTCCCATCTTGGGGAGAGCTATCTTCATCAACATCTTCACCAGCACCGTCTCCTCTCAAACCCTAGTTCATCTCTTGTATCCAATCTTTGTACCCAAACCTCAGATTGGTACCTGTGGGTTGCTAGTAGTGTTGATTACTCCTTGTAGTTGATGCTAGTTGGTTTATTTGGTGGAAGATCATATGTTCATATCCATTATGCATATTAATACCCCTCTGATCATTAACAATATTATGTCTTGTGAGTAGTTACTTTTGTTCCTGAGGACATGGGAGAAGTCTTGCTATTAGTAGTCATGTGAATTTGGTCTTCGTTCAATATTTTGATGAGATGTATGTTGTCTCTCCTCTAGTGGTGTCATGTGAATGTCGACTACATGACACTTCACCATTATTTGGGCCTAGAGGAAGGCATTGGGAAGTAATAAGTAGATGATGGGTTGCTAGAGTGACAGAAGCTTAAACCCTAGTTTATGCGTTGCTTCGTAAGGGGCTGATTTGGATCCACTTGTTGCATGCTATGGTTAGGTTTACCTTAATACTTCTTTTGTAGTTGAGGATGCTTGTATTAGAGGTTAATCATAAGTGGGAGGCTTGTCCAAGTAAGGACAACACCCAAGCACCGGTCCACCCACATACCAAATTATCAAAGTACCAAACGTGAATCAGACGATCGTGATGAAAACTAGCTTGACGATAATTCCCATGTGTCCTCGGGAGCACTTTCTTTCATATAAGAGTTTGTCCAGGCTTGGCCTTTGCTACAAAAAGGATTGGGCCACCTTGCTGCACCTTATTTACTTTTACCTTTTGTTACTTGCTACCAATCATTACCTTATCATAAAACTATTTGTTACCTATAATTTCAGTGCTTGAAGAAAATACCTTACTGAAAATTGCCTATCATTTCCTTCTGCTCCGCATTGGGTTCGACACTCTTACTTATCGAAAGGACTACGATAGATCCCCTACACTTGTGGGTCATCACAACGCCATGCAGGCAGAGACAGAAGCCGGTTGCGTGGAGAGCGACGAGTCAGTGGCCAGCTTCTTCGTGTCCGCCGCCATCATCGAGGAGAAGTAGAACACGGGAAGCCGCCGTCACTTGGGTCCCATGAAGGCCACCGCCGAGGCGACGACTGTGCATTCAGGTGGTTTCTTTGCTTCTTCGTCTCTTCCGAGGACCTTCGTCGACCCCGCAAAGTGTCTGCCCGACATGAGGAAGACAAAGGGATCCGCGGGCGGCCATTTAGATTATGTACTCCCTCTCCAGCTGGCGGGAAATTTTTGTTCTAAGAATGGATAACTTGTATGTATCTATAACTAAAATAAGTCTAGATACATCCATTTCTAGGACAAGTATTTCCGGACGGAGGGAGTATTAATTATACCAAGAGAGCCGGATTGGCACCGCTTAGTTCATGTAAATGTAATGAAATCCGTCATGTTTATTTGAAGATCCGGCTTTTTGATACGAAATCCTTCATGCTTATATGAAATCAGTCCGTGTTTGCACAAATTTCATGTGGGTGGTTAGAGTTGTGAAAATGTATGCCGCTGGCGTTTGATGTCGTCCTCCGCGGAAGGAATCGGGAGGAAATTTGTCGGCTACCATTGGAGATGCTCTTATGCTGGAAATAATAGAGTGACATCCAATCCATTTGAGTTAATTGCGTGTATGATTGTTCCTCTATAAAAAGTTAATTGCATGTATAGTGTACACGTGACTTGCAGGGTGGCTATAGCTTCGTACAGAAAGTTAAAAAGAAACAAGTTGTCAGGCCCAAGATGCGATTCTATCCCGATCACGTGACACTTACGTGATTGGGGCACAACCGCATTTCGGGCGCTTAGCAAGATGGATATCATTACATCGTACCAATACATACATACATGGGGGATACAACAATTCATACAAGTCACATGAATACAACAACATCAATACAAGGCATCCGACTACGGATGCAAACATGAAAAACACAACGACATCCATCTGCTATCCTAGGCTGCCGACCAGGAACCTAACCCAAGACTGACGAAGCAGAAGAAGAAAGAAATCCAATCACAAGTACATCGCTCTCACGTCAAGTCATCGGAAACCTGCACCTACAACTGTTGTTGTAGTATCTGTGAGCCACGAGGACTCAGCAATCCCATAACCATGGGTATCAATACTAGCAAAGCTTAATGGGTAGGAAGAGGTTAAGTGGTGAGGTTGCAGCAGTGGCTAAGCATATGTATGGTGGCTAACTTACAAGTACAAGAATAAGATGAGCATCTACGCAAACGGTCGCAAACTAGTAGTGATCGATAAAGATCCTGAACTGCCTACGAGTCAAATAACCCCACCGTGTTCTCTACTCAAAGTGAAAAGAGACAGTCATCGTGATGATGTATGTGATGTTCAAAGCTGAAGTTAACAGCCACAAGAGGTATGAATGTGAAATAGACATGATAGTTAACAAGCATGAACTTAGAACACCCCCAAAAACTTGCTGGAAC
>LR738713.1:137717274-137746520 GCA_902687465.1 Secale cereale
TGTAGTATCTGTGAGCCACGAGGACTCAGCAATCCCATAACCATGGGTATCAATACTAGCAAAGCTTAATGGGTAGGAAGAGGTTAAGTGGTGAGGTTGCAGCAGTGGCTAAGCATATGTATGGTGGCTAACTTACAAGTACAAGAATAAGATGAGCATCTACGCAAACGGTCGCAAACTAGTAGTGATCGCTAAAGATCCTGAACTGCCTACGAGTCAAATAACCCCACCGTGTTCTCTACTCAAAGTGAAAAGAGACAGTCATCGTGATGATGTATGTGATGTTCAAAGCTGAAGTTAACAGCCACAAGAGGTATGAATGTGAAATAGACATGATAGTTAACAAGCATGAACTTAGAACACCCCCAAAAACTTGCTGGAACACAATTAACCAAGCATGGCAAGTTGCAATAAATTTATCCAGACTTAGTCAAAATCTGGGAAGGCAAAAACATCATCACGATGCTGCCTTCGGAGGCACAAAACAACAAGCATATCAACTCTACTAAGTATATAAAGATCATGGGCATGTAATAGACATCACATACATCAAACAACTCCATTGGAGCAACTCCATTGGAGGCATGGATCAATAACAACAAGCTCCACAAAACTGAACATGCTGATAAAAGACTGACAGGTAAATTTATAGCAACTTGGGAGCAAGAAATAAATAAGCTATAGCAGGCCATATGTGCAAGCAAGGGCATGGATGGATAGAGCATAAGATGGACAACAAGACATGAGCATTTGATATACTAAAACATGCATGGATTAGAGTGGGTATCAAGCAAACATAGCATCAGGTTTAACAGATTCCAGACTTAGCAGTTTTTTCACTAAGTATAAAACAGCAACATTGGCGTGGCATGTTTACAAGCTTGTTTAAGTCACCTCAAGGCATATCATGGAAAGTGAATTGCACCATAGCAAAGACCATATGATTGTGCTTCTAAAACATCTAGACAAGTGGCATGAAGACAAACACATCAATAGCTATCAACTAGTCAAATCAGCATTTCATAACAAGTTTCAGCACTTAACAGCCACATGCACTTTTGCAACAGAGATTAACATGGCAAGATGGCACCTAACATGAATGCTACAGCAACCATCATGTAGAGCACTTCACAATGAACATTTTGACATATCATATGCTCCATTTGGATAAACATGCGCAAAGTTATCACATCTGAAACATGCTAACAAAGTTACAGGTAACAACAGTTTTAAACAAGTAGCACTCTTGCAACGATGATAAGGGCATCTAGATGAACTCAAACAAGCATGCCACAATGGAACAAAATGAAGAGCATATCACCACGATCATTTTGACATATCATTCACTCAATTTGGATCACCACACAAAAAGCTACAGGCAGACAAAGTATGCAACATTTTTACAATTCTCAGGGACTTGGAAGAAAAAAGGACAACCTCGGGGTGGACATTGCCCGAAGTGGGGCGGACGTGTCCGTAGGTGTGGCCTCTTGGGCCCACCTAGCAGGGACACGGGGAGGAGGAGGGCGGACATTGTTTTCGGAGCGGACACGTCCAGATGCTGATAGGCTGACGTGCGGGCCCGTGGCCGAGGGAGGTCCGACCGGCCCGGATCTTGCTGGATCCAAGCTCGGCGGCGGCGGCGGGGAGGCGAGGCCGGCCGCAGGCGGAGGCAAACGCCGGTGAGGCCGTGGCGGCGGCGGTGGCGGCAGATGGTGAGGGGAGGCGATGCGGTGGCGATGAGGGCCGGCGGTGGCGCAGGACGGCAGACGACGGGGCGGCGCTGGCCGCCGGCAAGGCAAGGCGGCGGGGAGGCGAGATGCGGCGGCGGAGGCCTCGATCCGATTGGATCGAGCGCTGCGGGGCGGCTCGAGGCTCGGGCGCTAGCGGGGGCGAGGTCGGGCCCGAGCGGGCCCGACGCGGGCCTGGCGAGCCGCTCGGTGGAGGAGGGCTGGAGGGGACAGGTGGCGCGTGATGGATGGTGGAGGGGGGCGGTTGCGGCGGCGCCGACTAGCCTGGTGGGGACAAGTGGCGGTGGTAGAGAGGCCCGGCGCGGAAAACGATGCGGGGGCGACGCTGGAGGTTAGGGAAAGGCTAGAATTTAGGGTTTTAGGCCAAAAGTGGCAGGTGGAGGCGTCTATTTATAGAAAGGGGGCTAGGTTTAGGGGATTTGCTCCGTTTCGAAGCCGTTCGATCAGCATCGGACGGTTCCAGACAGAGGGGAGTCTAGGTGGGCTGCAGGTGAGGTTAGTGGGCTGTGTAGAAGGCCTCGGGCTTAGAGGAGAGAAGAGAGAGAGTAGCCCGGCATAGCGTTTCGGAGACCCGAAACGTCCGACGATTTAACCAGCGACTAGTGTCGCTATAGTTATCCGTTGGGCTATCAAACGAGCTCTGAATGCAATGAAATTTGACAGGCGGTCTGTCCACACTATAATAATACCACACGCCAAGTTTCATCCCATTCCGAGAATATTTTCCGGCCACACATAAAATAAATATTCGGAGGCGCCGCGGGCGCGTGCGAGTGTGTCTGGGCTCATAATGGACAATGAAGAGGACGAGGGGGCTCGGACGGATGCAAGTTTTGAAAACATGAGGATGCAATGCACACGATGACATGGCAAGATGCAACACGCAAGCAGATGACATGGCAACAACGACGAATAAATGGCTGACACCTGGCGCACCGGTCTCGGGGTGACACACAAGTCCATCCTTAATCTTGTATTCTAAGTACTCTGTGGGTTCCACTGTCAGTACAATAGCTAAAGAAGCATATATTAAATAAGTAATATATAATATAAAAATCTAAAGTTAAAGACGGAATTCGAACTCATGTCATCGCGTTGCGAGCATCCGGCGCTAACCAGTCCAGCACATTTTTGTTGTAGACCATGCTCGAGATATATCTCCATGTCTACTCTTATACTCATCCGTTCCTAAATATTTGTCTTTTTAGGATTTCAAATGGACTACCACATACGGATGTGTATGTAGACATATTTTAGAGTGTAGATTCACTCATTTTGCTCCATATGTAGTCACTTGTTGAAATCTCTAAAAAGACAAATATTTAGGAAAGGAGGGAGTAGAAAACAGAGTTGGTGATGATGGTGTGCGTGCCATCCTGCAATATAGGCCATCGAATTTATATCTAACGGATAGGAAGAAAACTATGGCAATTTTGCAAAAATATACCCACACCCCTCTCCACGTTCGCAAATACGGCCTTCCCGCGTTCATCCTCTCTCACAAGATAAACTACTCATACAAATGCATCTTGATGTTCCGTGCAACGCACAGGCATCTAGCTAGTTTCTTTTAAAATAGTTACTGCGATAATTGGGTTGAAGTGATATATTTTATGTCTGCCCCGAATGATTTCAGATTCACTAGTAGTAACAAAGAAAAGGCTGCCTTGTTAATTAACATAAAATAGGGTGAAAACTACCACATGAGGCCGGTAAAAACGAGGCACACTGGGTTCATCGTCATCGTCACAACAGCTATGCGCGCGCGAGAAGTCTACATATCGAGGGGACTACTGAGCGAGGCACAGAGACACGATGTTCGAGAGAGAAACCAATTGACATATTACGATCAGATCGAGTTGTCAGAAAGACGTATCGAGTGTGTGCGCGGTAGGCATAGAGGCACAACTAGCGAGTGTGTGTGTATGTGTGTGTGTGTTTGAAAGAGGAGTAGATAGATTACTATCAAGATCGAGGTGCCGCCCTACTCCTTCGGTGTCGGGTAGTGTGTGTGTGCGTGTGTGTGTGTGTGTGTGTTTGAGAGAGAAGCCAGTCGATAGATTAGTATCAAGATCGAGGTGTCACCCTACTCCTTCGGTATTGGGAAGTGTGTGTGTGTGTGGTTGTGTGGGTGTGGGTGTGTGTGGGGGCAGTGACACTTACATATCCCTACTCTTATAAAAAAATAGAGTTGGTGATGATGGTGTTCCTGCCATCCGATTTATACCCGATGGCTAGGAAGGGAACTGTGGCAATTTTGCAAAAAAATACCCACACCCCTCTCCGCATTTGCAAATAAGGCATTCCCTCGTTCATCATTTTCTCCCATAAGATAAACTACTCATAGAAATGCATCTTGATGTTCGGTGCAACGCATGGGCATCTTGCTAGTAGGGAGAAGGAGTTTGTGTGACACATATCTAGCTATATTAAGGGATAGGTAGATAGCATTTGTGCGAGGCATACTTAAAGCATCACGAAGATAAACAAAATTGTGTGCATGCAAGTGCCGGAAAAAATGAAGCGAGAAACAATAAGTGTGTGTGTGCGCGCGCGCGCGCGGGTGTGTGTGTGTGTGTGTGTGTGTGTGTGTGTGAGAGAGAGAGAGAGAGAGAGAGAGAGAGAGGGAGAGAGAGAGAGAGAGAAATCTCAAAACAAAAGGTGCTCTTTTGGAATCCCATTGTATGTATTCATATGGTTCCGGAACTCGAGTTAACCTTAGGCATATGTGTGAGAGAGACATTATTATACTTTGAGACATTAGTGGTTGTGGGTGGGCGGAATTAAAGGGGTGGGCGTGTTCGACAGAGAGAGCGTGTGTGTTTCTGTGTGAGAGACCTGTAGAATGGGGTAGAAAGACGAATTCTAACCTTGACAGAGGGAGAGAAATACACGAAGTGTGCGTGTGTGATTCCGATGCCCACAGGGAAATGAGATATGTATGCGTGTGAGAGAGGTTGCACAATTCATTCACGTATCACTATCTAGCGATCGTGGACGTGCATCGCTTGAACATAAATCAATATCTACTTTGTATCGTGACCAAAGTTACAATATCGATTCAATGCTATAAAGATTGGACACTCACATATCACATTTTTTCTATTTAAATAAACCTTTTCAGTTGTGCATGCCAAAGTTACAGTGATGTTTCTTCAAACACCCAATGTAGCTATCATGTACATGCACCATTGTTACTCTTGCATTCAAAATCATTAGTCTTGGATGATTTACGGTTCTATTATGAAGTAATATATGTAATATTCATATATGAATTCAATGGGTACGCATTTTATGAAATGGAGGCTATGTAATCATATGAGGTAACACTTTTAAGTAGCGAACTACAATATCCATTTCTTTTTGTGTGCCTCTACACTAACACGTCAATGCATTATGTTTAAAGTAAATAACCAATTGCACTAAATTATCTATTTACACGAGAAATACATGGGCTGAGCGTTTGATCCTTTTTTGTGAACGCGCCACTACACGCGTATGATTTGCTGCGCCCGTGTGAACGTCCAAGTTATCGGCGCATCATCCCGAATTATTGTCTTTTTTCTGGGGTGGACTTCACACCAGTCATTAACTGCTGACGCGTGCCCCGTGTACACAGTGTTGCATGACCTTCCCGCTAGCACGATCCAAAATTAGTTGAAACTGGATACGATCCCACAGGCGGCAAAATCTCCCGCCTCCTTCTAAAATTTCCGCCACCTTAGTCTTTAGCATGCGAAATTCCCCTTTTGTCCTTGGTGCACAGAGACCAACAGTTACAATACCGCCCTCGTCTACATAATTGTTCGGGGCTGCTTTGGTAACTTCCGGTTCCCCCCCTACACGGCACCCCCATTTCCTCTCCCCCTCCCGCAAAAATGACTAACTCCATAGCACCAGAGCATCTCACATCACATCGTCCGTACTTCATCGGCCTTTCTCCCCTCCCCTCACGAAACCCTAGACTGCTCATCCACCGGCGTACCAGAGCCCATTCACTGCCAGCGTCGTCCACCTCATCAGATCTGCTTCTACGGCCGCATCTACCCCTCCCACCTCCCCTAGAAACAAGTAGACTGCTCATCCACCACTGTACCACAGCCCATTCAGTGACGGCCTTGTCCACGGCGCCAATCTGCTTCGTCGGTACTCTCGTCAACCGCAGCGCATCTGCAGTGGCTCATTCGTACTCCCCATCGGAGTTGCTTTGTCCACACACCCCCGGAGCCGCCCCACCGACGCCTCGGTCGACGACCTCTGGTCCTCTTCGCCGACACCGTCCTCAACCCTACCGGAGCCGCTTCGCCGACACCATCGTCAACCCCACCGGAGTAGCTTCTCCTATACCATTTTCAACCCTACCGGGGCTGCTTTGTCAACTCACAAGTCCACGGCCTCAGATCCCCCTCCTCGCACGCTCATCCAACCTACCGGAGCAGCTTCTGACACCATGTCCACGGCCGCAGATCCGCATCGTCGACACCATCCTTAACCCAACCACCGGAGCGGCTTCACCTACGCCCTCGTCCACGGCCACAGATCCGCTTCGCCCACACCGTAGTCCACCCTACCGGAGCCGCTCCACAAACACCCTACTCAACGGTTCTAGATCTCCTTACCGGACCCCGACAGCCAGCGCAGCGTCATCACCCTTGACGTTTCTAACCTGATTCCCACCGTCTGGCAAGATGCCAAGCTCCTGCCACGCCCTAGGTACTTGTCACCTTTAAACCCATCCAGCATCACTTGCTCGATGTACTTCAAATATACTAACAGGTCGTTGTTACCTGTTATGCAGCTGGCAAAAACTACAAGGACGATGTTTCTTCTAGATCTAACAGCTTGGCCAACCAAGATCCTGTACCGGGGCATTGCTATGATCTTGTAAGTGTGTCTCTCTCTCTCTCTCTCTTGTATTGTTCTGTGCCTGTCAGCGTGCTTTGCTAGGATTTTCGACCAGTAATCCCTTTGTGCAGACAATATTTTCTACTACTGGCTGCTAAATTAGATATGTAGATGTCATACTCCCTCCGTTAAGCGTGTCTCTCTTTCTCTTGTATTGTTCTGTGCCTGCCAGCGTGCTTTGCTAGGATTTTCGACCAGTAATCCCTTTGTGCAGACAATGATTTCTACTACTGGCTGCTAAATTAGATATGTAGATTTCATACTCCCTCCGTCCCAAAATAAGTGACTCAAGTTTGTACTAACTTTGTACTAAAGTTAGTACAAAGTTGAGTCACTTATTTTGAGATGGAGGGAGTACATGATACTACCTCGTACCTCCGTTCCTAAATATAAGTCTTTCTAGAGATTCCACTATAGGCTACATACGGAGCAAAATGAGTGAATATACACTCAAAAATGCATCTATATACATCTGTATGTGGTCCATACTAGAATCTCTACATAGACATATATTTAGGAACAGAGGGAGTACATTACACAAAATCATAGGTGGCATGTAGGAATTCCAGTACACTACATTAGGTTCCCTTAGAAGGCCTGCTAGTCCAGCACACAGAGTCATGGCTAGTTTATGCTATGCACACAATCATTAATTAGTGGTTTAAATATGTGCAAGGGATATGCAATGTATTATCATGTAGAGATGTCTGAAATTAGCCATGTCAACTTGCAGATAGGGTTACATAATGAAAAAGTACAAGATGTATGTGGCAATTCATGGAACATCTCAAAAAAGGAGAGCCAGCAGTGAGCCTATACAGTGTGCTATGGTACGTCACTCCTCCATTGCAATCATCGTGGCATGTTATTTGTATGTCAGTTCTATTGGCCAAGTTTCTTAGGGACGGTTATTACGAGTTATCCTAAGAAAATAAGCACATGTCAATATAAGCTCCATGTAATAAGCCAACCCGTTCTTTTCATTGCGTTTTCAGCTTATCTTTGGTATGATCAGTGAAAAGTCTAGATTGCATTATATTTTTTCATTTTGCTGCCATATGAAAATTAATTTGACTTGCAAACATCACAAATTGAACCCAGTGCAGTAATTAATATGATAGGAAAACAGACCATCACTATTTGCTCAAAATGCAAATACAAAGATACCATCTACTTGGCACAATCTACTTTGGTCAATGTTTTGCATAGAGATCACATTGCCTAATTTAAACGAAAAATGCATGACCATCACTGTTTGCTTTGATTACTTGTTGTTCTTGACCTAACACTCTAACAGAGCTTGTCAACGATTTAAACACTAAGGGCTGCTGTAGTGGGGCCTTTTCTAACTCATAGGTGACATAAAGGTTTGGCTGTACACTAAAGTAGGCTCTCCAAGAGTACCTGGAGATCCAGTTCAAAGGTATGCCTAGTTTTTACATAGTGCAGATATAGTAAATGCTCATTTCATTGTGTGCAAGTGCAAGAGATGTGGCATGTTTCATTATGTGGTGTTGTTTTGTTATAATCTCATCCTTTTGTGTTCACAGACTCGAAAGTATGCATATTTATCTTCCAAGGAGACGAGTAACTAGTTTGTGTCACCTTGCAGAGGGGGTGCAATGAAGATAAGATTGAGGATTTCCAAGTACAAGATGTTAGGAAGGAGCCTTGCAAGAGAAGTAGGAGCCGCGCTGAGCCTCTTCAACATGTTAAGGTAAGTCACTGTATCCAACTCAACGGTTCAATTCCTTGTTTGTTTCAGGCATAGTTAATTTGCTCTTTTCAATTGCTTTATTTGTCCTCAGTTAATGAGATGCCCAAAGAATGATGACTGATGTTGGGTACTTGTATAACTATTAGTTGACATAATTAAAGGCCTTACCATTTAATTACTCTGTTGAAGTGTGCCTGAAGCTTTGGAAGTCTATTAACCAACTATTATTGAATGAGGCTCACAATCTAGTTTATACTAGGCTAATGATTGCATAGTTTTGCTTGTTGTAGTATGTTTGTATGAAATCCTCTGCTGTTCATTATGCTCCTTAAGACTTTAATTGAGCTACAGAACGGCCAACTGCTTGCTTACTTCTATGCCATCTTCAAGAATTCATCTGATTAACCAGTTAACTTGTCGATTAATCCCTACTTGTAGGGTCACCGAGTAGTTGATAAACCGATAAATCATCCGATTAATTGATTAAATGGCCGATTAACTTGCAGATTAGCCTATTAATCCCCTACTCGCCAGCCAACTGAGCAGCTACCAATTAACGATTTCCTCAACAATGCTTCTACGCAACGTGTTGTCTAAATTTGTAACTTGTCTGTGTTTTGGATTGGGCCCCAACATCATGCTCCTCTGGTGAGCTAAGAGAGATTTCTGTATGCAGGCTGCACAGACTACCTTTTTTATAATTTTTAAAATATCACCTGCTTATGCTTCATGATGTGTAACATTATTGTTAGTCATGTTTTTCCATGTACAAAATAGTCAGTCTTGCTCGCTTCATTGTTGTAACTATATTTTTGCCCTAGTCATCTGTACTTACAAAAACATTTCAGGATGAAGTGACATCAACACAAAGATCTACGAGCAGTGTGGCATGGCCGTTACCGAATGATTATGGATTGGAATTGGAATGTGCTGATGTTCTCGAGCATCAACTAGAGGTGGCAAGACAACGTGTACATGATTATGAACATACAATCAACAAGTTGAGATTGGACATGCAGGTATTAGATGCAGGAGTCAAAAAATGAAACAAGACATTAAGGTAACAATGAAGGAATTGGAGATTTTGCAGACTGAAATTTGTGCTATCTAAATCCGGCCAATCCTATTTTCTGAAGAGATTATAGTTCAAATGATAAGTTATGTTGATGCGCATCCATGATGTATGAGATGTATTTGCCCAGTGTATGTAACTTGTTGTTTGTGTATGCTTTATTATCACTCGTGCCGAACCATAATGCCCAGTGGGTATAATCAGCTGTAATTTCTTTATTGTACAGTGTAGGATTATTCTACGTTTCTATGCCTTAGTCTCTTTATTGTATAGTGTATGTTTTTTAGAGGTGGTAGTATAGAGTAGGATAATTCTTTGAATATGCTATATCGTTCAAATGGGGGCCAACTCGCCCAAACGTTGTAGTGACCATGGCCCTCCACAGGCCGTACGATCCATGGGCCATCTACGAGACGGACGATCCATGGCCTTCTATGGCCGTCGGATTCGTGGGCCTTCTATGGGCTGTCGGATCCGTGGGCCTTCTATCGGCTGTCGGATCCATGGGCCTTCTATGGGCCAGCGGATCCATGGGCCTTCTACGGGCCGTCGGATCAATGGGCCTTCTATGGGCCGCCCGGTTAATGGGCCTTCAACGTCCCGTGGGATCCATGGGCCTTCTACGAGTCGTCTCATCTATGGGCCTTGTACGGGCCGTATAAGGGGCCGTAAACGGGCTAGAGTGGAAATCGTACGTTTTATGGGCAGACCATAAGGGCCGTTAATAGGCCCTATTTGATGATGCTATGAAAATGGCCCAACAGATTAACGAGCCACAAACAGGCCGACTGTATCCACGGGCTGAATTTGGCCCACAAGCAGAAAAGGCCAGTAATGGGACGTAAGTAACCGAATGCTGAAAATGAGCCCAAGAATAAATGGGCCCTCATAAGGCCGAAAGGTAACACGGGCTGGAAACGACCCAATGGAATAATGGGCCGCTAATGGGTATAAAGCGATACACTATTCATTACGGGTCGGTTTAACCACGGGTCATTAATGGACCAAGAGTTACAACGGGACTCATATGGGCCGAAATACGTCATGGGCCATACATGGGCCGGAAGTTAAAACAGGCTGGAATTATATTGGACAGCCCAGACGACGCTACCGGGCCTAATTCGGATAGACCGTAAACGGGCCCTGGGTTAGCGGGCTGTAAATGGGCTATATGCGAACAGGTCGTTAACAGGCTTGCCGTGGGCCGGCCCGCCACCTTTTGACCAAGTCAAACGGGCCGGCCTTTTCAAAGGAATGGGCCTCTGTTGGGCTGTGCCACGTGTCGACGTATCATAGGCGCTTTGGAAGTTAAAACGGGCTGGAATTATATTGGACGGCCCAGATGACGCTACTGGGCCTAATTCGGATAGGTCGTAAACAGGCCCTGGGTTAGCGGGCTGTAAATGGGCTATATGCGAACAAACCGTTAACAGGCTTGCCGTGGGCCGACCCGCCACCTTTTGACCAAGTCAAATGGGCCGGCCTTTTCACGGGAATGGGCCTCTCTTGAGTCGTGCCACGTGTCGACGTATCATAGGCGCTTTGTGTCCAATGAGTGGATGACATCTGTCCCAACGGCGAGCCAACACCTGTTCCCTCCAGCCAATGATGATTTTACACGTGGAAAATCCCTATTGGTCGAGGCTGTTGACGGGTTATCGGATCCAAAATCGGATACGATAGCTTAACGGCGTTCCGTTACGGTGGATGCCACATGTCGGTCACCCTTGACGAAAGCACTTCTGTGACGCGCGATTTATCGTCATGGAAGTGGACACTTCCGTGATGATAATTTTGGTAATGTCATGGAACACTTCTACAATAGCACATGTATGACTATCTTGATTCTATCATAAATTTGTCATGGATGTACATGCATGACAAAAAACGTGACCTCCTGTGACAAACACGTATCATCACGGAAGTGTATTTTTTTGTAGTGGATATTGTTATTTTGCGCCATGCATTGTTCCGAGATACAACTTTTAGCTTGGGTGATGTTATTGCTAAACGATTAAGTCTGAACCATACAAAGGGCCCCATCTTCAGAGGCATCTTTGCTTCACGCCTTGCTGAACACTTTATAATACCTATTAGGCATCATGAGAAGGAAGAGAAGTTGTTGGCCCCGGCTTTTCTAAATTATAAGAGTATGATAGCACATGATTTTATTGTTAAAGATTAGAAGAAGTTGCTTAAGTATAAATTGATGTTTGATGAAAAATATTGTGAGATTATTACCTTGCCTGCACCATCTTTGTTTGATTTACTTTCAGGCACGTACCTCATTTTGCCGGATGATGTTTATGCATACTAGAGCCAAGCACAAGCTTCAGAGCCGGAGCCGGAGCCACCACTAGACCCTTATCGGCAGTCGGTTTATCGGTGGGATCCGGAGGAGATGGCCAACAAGTGGCACCCAGAGGACGCTCCTCCGTGCACCGGAGAGAGTAGCTTTGATCCGTGGCAATAGACCAACTTAGGCCAAAAGCCTAAGCTTGGGGGAGTACGTATTTCTCACCGACATTACATTCATGTTCACACACTTATTCCAGTAGTCGGTGCTCATACTTTTTCTTTGTACTATCCATGCTAGTTTGTGTTCATTCCTTAGTCTTTTTCTTGTGTGTTAGAAAAACCTTAAGAAAACAAAAAAAATAGTTGTAGCTTTTAGCTAGTTTACTTTCCATGTCTGTAGTAGTAGTAATAAAAAGAAAACCCAAAAAAGATTTCTCGTTCTTCTTTTGCTTGTTGGGAGCTTTCCCGTGTAAATAGTTTCTTTTCTTTTCTTTGGGGGTCAAGAGGAGAAGACCATGATGAAAATGCTTAGTGGCTCTTATATGCATTACTGTTGATTTTACCATGAGCCATATTACCTTGTCTTCTCCCTTGTATTAATGCTTGAAGATTCCAGCTTAGTCCAATGCACGTGCACTATTACTATTATCGACACCGTTCGGTCGTGCGAGTGAAAGGCAATAATGATTATATATGATGAATTGAGTGAGATGAGAAAAACTGGTATGAACTCAACCTCTCTTGTTTTTGTAAATATGATAGTTCATTATTCCTGATTCAGCCTATTATGAATGAAACATGCTTGCAATAACAATTAGAGATCATAGTTGCTCATGTCATGATTAATTAGCTAGGAGTTTATAATGGGTTACCTTGTGTGCCAACATGATATTAAAATGGTTGCGATGTATGATAGGGTGGTATTCTCCTTTGAACGATTCAAGTGGTTTGACTTGGCACGTGTTCATGCATGTAGTTGAAACAAAATCAACATAGCCTCCATGATATTTATGTTCATGGTGATTTATATCCTCCTAATGATTGCATTCATTGTTGATTAATTTTAATGCATGTTCATGACTGTTGTCGCACTCTAGCTGGTCGCTTCCCAGTCTCTTTCTAGCCTTCACTTGTACTAAGCGGGAATACTGCTTGTGCATCCACTTCCATAAACCCCAAAGTTATTCCATCCGAGTTCACCGTACCTTCCTGTATGCGGTATCTACCTGCCGTTCCAAGTAAATTTGTATGTGCCAAACTCCAAACCTTCAAATGAAATTATGTTTTGTATGCTCGAATAGCTCATGTATCAACTAGGGTTGTCTATATCTTCCATGCTAGGTGGATTATTCTCACGATGAGTGGACTCCGCCCATCATTCATGAGAAAATGGCTGGTAACCGGGATGCCCAGTCCCATGCTCAAATCACAATAATTAAACAAAACTTCTCCAGGGTTGTTGTTGGTTTGGACGGTACCCGTTGTTTTGGGTCAGCCATGGAGTGTGCTTGTTGGTGGTTGGGGGAGTATAAACTTTACCATAATGTTTGTGAACCGCCTATAATGTGTGTAGCATGGAAGATATCGAGATCTCTCGGTTGTTATGTTAAAAATAAAAGTATACCGCTCAAAATATTATTCATCTCAATTTCAAAATCGAGCTCTCGCACCTCTACAAATCCCTGCTTCCCTATGCGAAGGGCCTATCTATTTACTTTTATGTTGAGTCATTATCCTCTTATTAAAGAGCACCAGTTGCAGAGCACCGCTATCATTTGCATGTATTGCTACTAATTTACATTGAGTATGATTGTGACTGGATCTCTTTTGCCATGAATTACAATGTCTAGTCAGTCCTTGATCTTCAGAGGTGCTCTGCATTTCTGTTTTGCGGTCTCAGAAAGAGCTAGCGAGATACCATCTTGTTATATCATTGATACGTCCATTTTGCATCATGCTTATATGTTGATATTTATTGCATTATGGACTGTTCTTACATGTTTTGTCACAATACTTATGCCTTTTCTCTCTTATTTTACAAGGTTTACATGAAGAGGGAGAATGTCGTCAGCTGGAAAAGGAGCAAACTCTGGAAACTTATTCTGCACAACTCCAAAAGCCCTGAAACTCAACAGAACGCCGTTTCAGAAAATATAAAAAATATCTGGCAAAAGAAGCCCACGAGGGGGGCCACCGGCTGTCCACGAGGGTGGGGGCGCGCCCCCCCTTCCCAGGGCGCGCCCCCTGCTTCGTGGGCCAGCCGGAAGGCCCCCGATGCGCATCTTCTCCTATATGAGGTGTTTTGACCTGGAAAAAATCAGAAGGGGGCTTTTGGGACCAGACGCCGCCGTCTCGAGATGAAACCGAGGCGGAAACCAATCTAGGGCTCCGGCAGAGCTGTTCTGCCGGGGATACTTCCCTCAGGGAGGGGGAAATCGTCACCGCCGTCATCACCAACAACTCTCCCATCTTGGGGAGAGTTATCTTCATCAACATCTTCACGAGCACCATCTCCTCTCAAACCCTAGTTCATCTCTTGTATCCAATCTTTGTACCCAAACCTCAGATTGGTACCTGTGGGTTGCTAGTAGTGTTGATTACTCCTTGTAGTTGATGCTAGTTGGTTTATTTGGTGGAAGATCATATGTTCAGATCCATTATGCATATTAATACCCCTCTGATCATGAACAATATTATGTCTTGTGAGTAGTTACTTTTGTTCCTGAGGACATGGGAGAAGTCTTGCTATTAGTAGTCATGTGAGTTTGGTCTTCGTTCGATATTTTGATGAGATGTATGTTGTCTCTCCTCTAGTGGTGTCATGTGAACGTCGACTACATGACACTTCACCATTATTTGGGCCTAGAGGAAGGTATTAGGAAGTAATAAGTAGATGATGGGTTGCTAGAGTGACAGAATCTTAAACCCTAGTTTATGCGTTGCTTCGTAAGGGGCTGATTTGGATCCATATGTTTCAGGCTATGGTTAGGTTTACCTTAATA
The DNA here is from genome assembly GCA_902687465.1 of Secale cereale. Classification (NCBI taxonomy): domain Eukaryota; kingdom Viridiplantae; phylum Streptophyta; class Magnoliopsida; order Poales; family Poaceae; genus Secale; species Secale cereale. The sequence continues at coordinate 137,732,020 of LR738713.1, forward strand.
CTTCTTTTGTAGTTGCGGATGCTTGCATTAGAGGTTAATAATAAGTGGGAGGCTTGTCCAAGTAAGGGCAGCACCCAAGCACCGGACCACCCACATATCAAATTATCAAAGTACCGAACGCGAATCAGACGATCGTGATGAAAACTAGCTTGACGATAATTCCCATGTGTCCTCGGGAGCGCTTTCCTTTATATACGTGGTTGTCCAGGCTTGTCCTTTTCTACAAAAAGGATTGGGCCACCTTGCTGCACCTTATTTACTTTCACCTTTTGTCACTTGCTACCAATTACCTTATCACAAAACTATCTGTTAGCTATAATTTTAGTGCCTGCAGAAAATACCTTACTGAAAACTGCCTATCATTTCCTTCTGCTCCTCGTTGGGTTCGACACTCTTACTTATCAAAAGGACTACGATAGATCCCCTACACTTGTTATCAAGAAGAAGGTCTTCCCTTTATCTTTGAAGGGAGATGCATTGACATGGTTTAGGCTATGCGATGATATGGGATCATGGAACTATAATCGTCTGAAGTTGGAATTTCATCAGAAGTTCTACCCTATGCACGAGATTCATCTTGATCATAATTATATTTATAATTTCTGGCCTCACGAAGGAGAAATCATAGCTCAAGCTTGGGGGAGGTTTAAGTCAATGTTATATTCATGCCCCAATCATGAGCTCTCAAGAGAAATGATCATTCAAAATTTTTATGCTCGGCTTTCTCTTAATAATCGCTCCATGCTCGATACTTCTTGTGCTGGCTCTTATATGATGAAGACTATTGAATTCAAATGGGATTTATTGGAAAGAATTAAACGCAACTCTGAAGATTGGGATCACGACGAAGGTAAGGAGTCAGGTATGACCCCTAAGTTTGATTGTGTTAAAGCTTTTATGGATACCGATGTTTTCCGTGAGTTTAGCGCTAAATATGGACTTGACTCTGAGATAGTAGCTTCTTTCTGTGAATCTTTTGCTACTCATGTCGATCTCCCCAGGGAGAAGTGGTTCAAATACCATCCCCCTATTGAAGTAAAAGTAGTTGAACCTATTAAAGTTGAAGAAAAGACTATCACTTATAATGTTGATCATGTTATTCCTACTTCTTATATTGAGAAACCACCTTTCCCTGTTAGGATAAAGGATCATGCTCAAGCTTCAACTGTTGTTCATAAGAGTAATACTAGAACACCTACACCCTATGAGCAAATTAAAGTTGAACCTAGTGTTGCTATGGTTAAAGATCTCTTGGTAGAAGATTTAGATGGACATGTTATTTACCTCCAAGGAGAGTCTGCTAGAATAGCCAAAACTAATGCTAGCAATAAACATAAACCTGTTGTAGGCTTGCAGGTCATCTCCGTTGATGGGCCTCGAACCCCTCGTTGGTTACCCCAAGTGGAAGGTGTAAGATGCAGTAAGTAGAAGTGTTTTCCCCTAGCAAAGATGCCAAGGATCGAATCCCCAGAGACTCCTAGGTTCAACAAGTAGGTGTCAATTGCTAACGGGGCAATTAGCAATCAACGTGGACCTGCACACAGATACAAATAACTTTGCTCCCAACGAGTACAGAGAGGTTGTCAATCCCTCCGGCCTTGTAGTTCACAAAGGGTTAAAAGCAATGATAGTAGTGATAGATAGTTTTTTGCAATAGTAAGTAAAAGCGAAAAGTAAATAGCGGATGTGATCAATGATGGTAATATGGACCGGAGTCTCATGATGTTCACTAGTGATGTCTCTCTCCCAAAAGACAATAAAACAGCTATGTGAGGTAAACAAATTACAGCTGGGCAATTGACAGGACCACGAACGCAAACCAATGCTGACTACATTGCAAGAAAGGTTGAGGTTCAAAGCATGGGCGGTACGCCAAAGTAAGTAGACTGAAATCCATCAATATCTACTACTAATCATCCACCTTGAGATATCTATCCAGAACATCTTGCTGGAATTAAGTTGCGAGTCCCACCCATAGTGTAAACTCAATGCAACAGACAACTGCATTAAAAGAACTTTGCGTAAAGTAAACAATCCTTGCACCCGCGGGCAAAAGCACCGTTGTTTTCCCCCTTGTGGCAACAGCACATCCCCTAGACTCATGTTTCTGTCACTCAAGCTAGTCATCGAGGGGCATGAACCCACAATCGAGCATAACGTTCCCTCTTGGAGTCACTACCTACTACTCGGCTAAAGCAATAAGTAACAACGGAGAACATGCAAGAATTACTTATGAACTAAAATATAAAAGAGGTGAATCAAATATATTACTCAAGATCAATCTGAACATAATCTCATAATCCATCGGATCCCAGCAAACTCAACATAGCAACAGCATAAGGATTACATAGGTGCGTCGATCATGTAGGGCAGCTCACGAGGACTAATTAGTGAAGCACAAGAACGGGAGGAGAACATCACTGGTCATGGACTCATGGTCCAAGGGAGACTACTCACGAGTCATCCGGGAGGCGTCCATGGTGGTGGAGAAGCTCCCGGTGGTGATCCTCCCTTCCGGCAGGGTGCCGGGAAGAGTTCTCCTGGTGCTCCCGATCTTGGAAGCGGCGGCGGCGGCGGAACAGAGATGGGATCGCAAAAAGAGTTCCTCCTCTGAGGGTTTTGGAGGGTCCTTTAAATATATGCCAAAGTAGGGCATCGGGGGAGCCTCGGGGGGCCCAGGCGCCCCCCCGGCGCGGCCCAGGGGGGCGCGCCCACAGGGCGCCTGGAGCCCTTGTGCCCCCCCAGGCTGCCCTTCGGACGCAGTGTTGTTTCTGGATCGCTGATTTTTTATATAATTTTCCTGGATTTTTCTGGGCAGTTCTCGAAACGTGAAAACCTGAAATACAAAAACAGCCGAAAACAGAAACTGGCACTAAGGTGCACTGGATTAGTAAGTTAGTCCAAATAAGATCAAAAGTGTATGGAAGTGTATGAATATCATAGCAATATCACCCAAAAGTGGCATGGAGCAAGCAGAAATTATAGATACGTTTTGGACGTATCAACATCCCCAAGCTTAATTCCTGCTCGTCCTCGAGTAGGTAAATGATAACAAGAATAATTTCTGTGGTGACATGCTATTAACCATATAGGACTTTCTCATAGTCATATGACAAAAGCTTACTGAGACAATGATTCTATAGTAATTAAGTTGCCTCGAGAGAAAATCACAAATGACTGAAAGTTTTACAACATGAAACTGAAACATCAAAAAGATTTGCAATGAACATGATGTGCAAATATGATAAAGTGATATCTAGCTTGCCCCCTTTAGTGATGCGAAACATAAATGCAGGGGCACCTTCAAGGTTTAAGTGATGACTAGATACAATCATTTCAGAATAAACGATATCACAATCATGCAAAAGACAATGCTAATTTGGGACAATGCACATTACACTCAGAATGACAATCATGCTCTCAGTAGTTGGTGCTTCATCATAAAGGTAAAAGAAAGGTTAAGTGCTAAAGCTTTTTATTTTGAAAACATGGAAGCAATTGTGTCAACGGTAGTAGTACTTCATATGTGTCATGCATAAAACATCCTATAAGTTGCAAGCCTCATGCATCGAATACTAATAGTGCTCGCTCCTTGTCCTAATTAGCTCGGATCCCCATGGGTTATGATTGCATTACATATGTTTTAACCAAGTGTCACAAAGGGGTACCTCTATGCCACCTGTACAAAGGTCCAAGGAGATAGATCGCATTTGATTTCTCGTTTTTGATAGATCTGAACTTGAGGACATCCATACCGGGACAACATAGAAAATAGATGATGGACTCCTCTTTAATGCATAAGCATATTCTCATAAGAGATTGAGGATTAAGGTCCAAGCTAAAACTTCCACCATGATGCATGGCTTTGGTTGGCGGCCCAATGTTCTTCTCTAACAATATGCATAGTTATTCAACCCACGGTAAATCACCCTTACTTCAGACAAGACGAACATGCATAGCAACTCACATGATATTCAACAAAAGTGTGACAGTTGATGGCGTCCCCAGAAACATGGTTACCGCTCAGCAAGCAACTTATAAGAAATAAGATACATAAGCAACATATTCTTTACCACAATAGTTTTTAGGCTACTTTCCCATGAGCTATGTATTGCATGGTTAGTTTGCTTAGTGCAGGTGGAGGTTAGCAAAAGACTGGGAGCGACCAACTAAGAGAGCAATGACGGTCATAATCATGCAGAGCGACAAAGCAATATTGAATCAGGCATGGTAGTTATATCGCTACTTAGAAACAAAAGATCATCAAGGCTTGATAGACTTTCTTTACAGTCTTGAATATGCGTGAGCATACGCCAAGTCAATCAAAATAAATTCTCGAAGGAAGATATTACTAAACCATACCACATCATAGGCAAACAAACCAAGTTGGTACTCCAATAATACATTGGGAACCCCCCAGCTATTTGAGATTAACCAAAAGAAAACCTGAACTACTAAGCACCATCATGAAAGTAGCATCATTATCATAGACACATTAACCAATGCAACGGAAGCAAACTCTCTTAATAAGGTGAGCATGGTAATTAAAGAGAGTTCAAGCAACCAACTAAATAAAAGCTCTTGAAAAGATAAGCATGAATACTAAGAGCAGAGCACGATAGTAGCTATTAAAAGACAAAGAACACACACAGCATAGATAGACATGAAAATTCTATGTTATGTTCTAGGTAGAAGTGGAGCGTGTTTCTCTCCCACATATAGGAATGCTGGGTTCCGACTCGTTATGCAAAACTAAAGAGAAAACTAAAAGCAAGACGCTCCAAGCATAGCACATAACACATGAAGTGATAAAAATATAGCGAAACGAAAGACGAACTGATAATGTTGATGGAGAAGGGGATGCACGGGGGCATCCCCAAGCTTAGACGCTTGAGTCTCCTTGAATATTTCTTGGGGGTGCACGGGGGCATCCCCAAGCTTGAGCGCTTGACACTCCTGAATCTTTTTATCATCTTCCCTCGCACACTTGAAAACTCCCTTCATACACAACTCATCATAATCTGATTAGCGAGGTTAGTACCCTTAATAAAATAATTATACCTTGCTGGAAATAAAGATATTCTTGAAGTTCTACTGTTTCTCAAGATTGCCAAAAGGTTTTTGCAAAGAAAAAGCAAGTTCTTAATTTGCAAAGTGAAGGTAAGGCAAAACAGGACAGAATCTGTGAAAAACAGAACAGCAGGCAGTAATTGATCTGTTCGGGATACTTCTGCAACTCAAATCAAAAAACTCAGAACTGACGCACGAAAGACAATTATATAGAGAACGCTGTCGAAAAAATTCAGACCAAAAAGACGATCTGGTGATTTTATACGATTTTTCTATCCAAGGACAGAATCTGTTTCCTGGACAGCACCTCACAACTTTTGAACTTTCTAGCAATCAGAGGCTATACTTGGCACAAATATGAAAAGCAAAGAGACAATGATGATGCTACAGCAGTACACAACATCAAGACACAACAAAAGCAAAAAAATTATTCATGTGGGCTGCCTCCCAAAAGCGCTTTCTTTTATGCCTTTAAGCTAGGCATAAGACTTTAATGATGCTCTCGTAGGAATAAGAGTTGAAGAACAAAAGAGAGCATCAAGAAGCAAGCACCAAACACATTTTAAGCCTAACACGTTTCCTATGCATAGGAACATTGCAATAGAATAATTCATTGAAGCACAAAGCAATAAGCATAGGAGGACAAAACAAGTGCAGCTTCAAAACCTTCAACATAAAGAGAGGGAACTTAATGTTATTGAAATATCTATAAGCATATGTTCCCTTCTCATAATAATTTTCAGTGGGATCATGAATAAACTCAACAATATAAGCATCACATAAAGCATTGTTACCATGATCCACATGCAAAAAGGTACTCTTACTCTCCACATAAGTATCATGAAGAGGATAAAACTTAAGTATAAAAGAGAGACATAAGCTCTTGCCAATCAAGCAAGTGCGAGTTATCGAGAAGCTTATACCAATTTGAAGCCTTATCTATAAGTGATACGGCGAACAATTTCCTCATGACAAACTCCCTTGATACACCTGCAAGCTTAAATAATGAACATAATTGTGACAGATATAGCAAGTGTTCACCGGGATGTCTGTCTCCTGCATAACGATTAGCCAAGATATAATTGATAATACCAGTTGGTATTTTATAGGGCACAATTTCAGTAGGGGGAGGAGCAACCACCACAGGTGTGGGGCGTCTTCCCGCAAGCAACGATCCAATAGCAAGGTTGTCCATAAGCATAACTTAGTGAAATACATAAAGAAAACTGAAAGGTAAACTAACAAGACTAAAATGCAAAGGTAAAAGATAGCATGCAACTCCCCTATCCTGAAGAGTGGATTCCCCGGCAACGGCGCCAGAAAATACTCCTTGATGGGCCTCGAACCCCTCGTTGGTTACCCCAAGTGGAAGGTGTAAGATGCAGTAAGTAGAAGTGTTTTCCCCTAGCAAAGATGCCAAGGATCGAATCCCCAGAGACTCCTAGGTTCAACAAGTAGGTGTCAATTGCTAACGGCGCAATTAGCAATCAACGTGGACCTGCACACAGATACAAATAACTTTGCTCCCAACGAGTACAGAGAGGTTGTCAATCCCTCCGGCCTTGTAGTTCATAAAGGGTTAAAAGCAATGATAGTAGTGATAGATAGTTTTTTGCAATAGTAAGTAAAAGCGAAAAGTAAATAGCGGATGTGATCAATGATGGTAATATGGACCGGAGTCTCATGATGTTCACTAGTGATGTCTCTCTCCCAAAAGACGATAAAACAGCTATGTGAGGTAAACAAATTACAGCTCGGCAATTGACAGGACCACGAACGCAAACCAATGCTGACTACATTGCAAGAAAGGTTGAGGTTCAAAGCATGGGCGGTACGCCAAAGTAAGTAGACCGAAATCCATCAATATCTACTACTAATCATCCACCTTGAGATATCTATCCAGAACATCTCGCTAGTATTAAGTTGCGAGTCCCACCCATAGTGTAAACTCAATGCAACAGACAACTGCATTAAAAGAACTTTGCGTAAAGTAAACAATCATTGCACCCGCGGGCACAAGCACCGTTGTTTTCTCCCTTGTGGCAACAGCACATCCCCTAGACTCATGTTTCTGTCACTCAAGCTAGTCATCGAGGGGCATGAACCCACAATCGAGCATAACGTTCCCTCTTGGAGTCACTACCTACTACTCGGCCAAAGCAATAAGTAACAACGGAGAACATGCAAGAATTACTTATGAACTAAAATATAAAAGAGGTGAATCAAATATATTACTCAAGATCAATCTGAACATAATCTCATAATCCATCGGATCCCAGCAAACTCAACATAGCAACAGCATAAGGATTACATATGTGCCTCGATCATGTAGGGCAGCTCACGAGGACTAATTAGTGAAGCACAAGAACGGGAGGAGAACATCACATAGCTACTGGTCATGGACTCATGGTACAAGGGAGACTACTCACGAGTCATCCGGGAGGCGTCCATGGTGGTGGAGAAGCTCCCGATGGTGATCCTCTCTTCCGGCAGGGTGCCGGGAAGAGTTCTCCTAGTGCTCCCGATCTTGGAAGCGGCGGCGGCGGCGGAACAGAGATGGGATCGCGAAAAGAGTTCCTCCTCTGAGGGTTTCGGAGGGTCCTTTAAATATATGCCAAAGTAGGGCATCGGGGGAGCCTCGGGGGGCCCAGGCGCCCCCCCGGCGCGGCCCAGGGGGGGCGCGCCCACAGGGCGCCTAGAGCCCCTGTGCCCCCCCCCCCAGGCTGCCCTTCGGACGCAGTGTTGTTTCCGGATCGCTGATTTTTTATATAATTTTCCTGGATTTTTCTGGGCAGTTCTCGAAACGTGAAAACCTGAAATACAAAAACAGCCGAAAACAGAAACTGGCACTGGGGTGCACTGGATTAGTAAGTTAGTCCAAATATGATCAAAAGTGTATGGAAGTGTATGAATATCATAGCAATATCACCCAAAAGTGGCATGGAGCAAGCAGAAATTATAGATACGTTTTGGACGTATCATCCGTTAAGATAGGAGATCATTGCTATCATGGTTTATGTGACGTAGGTGCTACTGCGAGTACTATCCCTCTTGATTTGTATAACGAAATTATGCATGATATTTCACTTGTTGAGTTAGAAGGGATTGATGTTACTATTAAGCTTGCTAACAGATACACTATTTCACCAGTTGGGATTGTTAGAGATATTGAAGTCTTGTGTGGGAAGGTTAAATACCCTGCTGATTTTCTTGTTCTTAGTTCCCCCCAAGATGAATTATGTCCCATTATATTTGGTAGACCCTTCTTGAATACTGTTAGTGCCAAGATAAACTGCGTGAAAGATATTGTCACTGTGGGGTTAGGGGATATGTCTCATGATTTTAACTTTGCTAAATTCCGTAGACAACCCCTTGAAAAGGTAGCACCCAGTAAGGATGAAATTATTGGTCTTGCTTCTATTGTTGTGCCACCTAATGATCCTTTAGAACAATACTTGCTAGACCATGAAAATGATATGCATGTGAATGAGAGAAGGGAAATATATGAAATATTCCTTAAACAGGGACCCGTATTGAAAAACAACTTGCATGTTGAAATCCTAGGGGATCCTCCTCCACCCAAGGGTGATCCCGTGTTTGAACTTAAACCTTTACCTGATAATCTTAAGTATGTTTGTCTTGATGAAAAGAAGATATATCCTGTTATTATTAGTGCTAACCTTTCAGAGCAGGAAGAAGAAAAATTATTAAAAACTCTGAAGAAGCACAGTGCTGCTATTGGATATACTCTGGATGATCTTAAGGGCATTAGTCCCACTATATGCCAACACAAGATAAAATTGGAAGAAAATGATTAACCAGTTATTGATCATCAGCGACGGTTAAATCCTAAGATGAAAGAAGTGGTAAGGAAGGAAATACTGAAGCTTCTAGAGGCAGGTATTATCTATCTAGTTGTTGTTAGCCAGTGGGTAAGTCCTATCCATTGTGTCCCTAAGAAAGGAGGTATGACTGTCGTTCCCAATGATAAAGATGAATTGATCCCGCAAAGAATAGTTATAGGTTATAGGATGGTAATTGATTTCATAAGTTAAATAAAGCTACTAAGAAAGATCATTACCCCTTGCCAATTACTGATCAAATGCTAGAAAAGTTATCCAAACATACTCATTTCTGCTTTCTAGATGGTTATTCTAGTTTCTCTCAAATACCTGTGTCAAAAGGGGATCAAGAAAAGACCACTTTTACTTGTCCTTTCGGTACCTTTGCTTATAGACGTATGCATTTTGGTTTATGTAATGCACCTGCTACCTTTCAAAGATGCATGATGGCTATATTCTCTGATTTTTGTGAAAAGATTGTTGAGGTGTTCATGGATGATTTCTCCGTTTATGGAACTTCTTTTGATGATAGCTTAAGCAACCTTGATCGAGTTTTGCAGAGATGTGAAGACACTAATCTTGTCTTGAATTGGGAGAGGTGCCACATTATGGTTAATGAAGGCATTGTCTTGGGACATAAAATTTCTGAAAGAGGTATTGAAGTTGACAAAGCTAAAGTTGATGCTATTGAAAAGATGCCATGCCCTAAAGACGTCAAAGGTATACGAAGTTTCCTTGGTCATGTCGGGTTTTATAGGAGGTTCATTAAGGACTTCTCCAAAATCTCCAGGCCTCTAACTAATCTCTTACAAAAATATATTCCTTTTGTCTTTGATGATGATTGTCTAGAAGCATTTGAAATACTTAAGAAAGCAATTATCTCTGCACCTATTGTCCAGCCTCCTAACTGGAATTTACCTTTTGAAATTATGTGCGATGCTAGCGATTACGCTGTAGGTGTTGTTCTAGGGCAAAGAGTTGATAAGAAAGTGAATGTTATCTAGTATGCTAGTAAAACTCTAGATTGTGCCCAAAGAAATTATGCCACTACTGACAAAGAATTTTTAGTTGTTGTATTTGCTTGTGATAGGTTTAGACCCTATATCGTTGATTCTAAAGTAACTATTCACACTGATCATGCTGCTATCAAATACCTTATGGAAAAGAAAGATGCTAAGCCTAGACTTATTAGATAGGTTCTCTTGCTGCAAGAATTTGACTTGCATATTATTGATAGAAAGGGAGCTGAGAACCCCGTAGCAGATAACTTGTCTAGGTTAGAGAATATACTTGATGACTGTAATGCCCAGGATGGGACTATACCTCCTACGTGGCGAGTGTAAGCCAACTATCCTTTTTGCAATTTCATCCCTATTTTTACATGAGTCGTGCAAAGATACCAAACTTGAGATCATTCCAGAATGGGCTTATACCTTTAAGTCGTGCCTCGACACGTAGGAGGTATAGTCCCATCCTGGGCATTACAATGACCCACAACCTATTGATGATAGCTTTCCTGATGAACAATTAGCTATCATAAATACTTCTCATACTACTCCATGGTATGCTGATTATGCTAATTATATTGTTGCTAAGTTTATACCTCTTAGCTTCACATACCAGCAAAAGAAAAAGTTATTCTATGATTTGAGACATTACTACTGGGATGACCCACATCTTTATAAAGAAGGAGTAGATGGTATTATTAGACGTTGTGTACATGAGCATGAACAGGAACATATCCTACGTAAGTGCCACTCCGAACCTTATGGAGGACACCATACGGGAGATAGAACTGCACACAAGGTATTGCAATCCGGTTTTTATTGGCCTACTCTCTTCAAGGATGCCCGTAAGTTTGTCTTATCTTGTGATGAATGCCAAAGAATTGGTAATATCAATAGACGTCAAGAAATGCCTATGAATTATTCACTTGTTATTGAACCATTTGATGTTTGGGGCTTTCATTATATGGGACCGTTTCCCGCCTCTAATGGGTACACACATATTCTAGTTGCTGTTGATTACGTTACTAAGTGGGTAGAAGCTATTCCAACTAGTAGTGCTGATCATAACACCTCTATTAAGATGCTTAAAGAAGTTATTTTTCCGAGGTTTGGAGTCACTAGATATCTAATGAGTGATGGTGGTTCACACTTTATTCATGGTGCTTTCCGTAAGATGCTTGTTAAGTATGATGTCAACCATAGAATTGCATCCCCCTATCACCCAAAGACTAGTGGTCAAGTAGAACTAAGTAATAGGGAGTTGAAACTAATCTTGCAAAAGACAGTTAATAGGTCTAGGAAGAATTGGTCCAAGAAACTTGATGGTGCATTATGGGCCTATAGAACTGCATACAAAAATCCTATGGGTATGTCTCTATATAAGATGGTATATTGAAAAGCTTGTCACTTACCACTTGAGCTAGAACACAAGGTATATTGGGATATCAAAGAGCTCAATTATGATTTCAAACTTGCCGGAGAGAAGAGGTTATTTGACATTAGCTGTCTCGATGAATGGAGAACCCAGGCTTACGAGAATGCCAAGTTGTTTAAAGAAAAAGTTAAAAGATGGCATGACAAAAGGATACAAAAGCGTGAGTTTAATGTAGGTGATTATGTCTTGCTATACAACTCTCGTTTAAGATTTTTTGCAGCAAAACTTCTCTCCAAGTGGGAAGGACCTTACGTTATCGAGGAGGTCTATCATTCCAGTGCCATAAAAATCAACAACTTCGAAGGCACAAATCCGAAGGTGGTGAATGGTCAAAGAATTAAACATTATATCTCAGGTAATCCTATAAATGTTGAAACTAATGTTATTGAAACCATAACCCCGGAGGAATACATATGGGACACTTTCCAGAATGATTCAGCCTCCGAAAAGGAAGAGGTATGTGACACGGTAAGTAAACCGACTCCAAAACAGCTCTAAAGGCAATTTTTCTCCATTTTGGAATATTTAAAAATATAGAAAAATGAGCCGCAGTCCAGAAGAGACACGGGCCATCCACGAGGGTGGAGGGCGCGCCCCCTTCCCAGGGCGTGCCCCCCTACCTTGTGGGCACCCCGTGTGTCCCCTGGACTCCATTTTCTTGTGGCTTACTCCTTGGGGTCGGTAAAAATTCATTATATATACTCCCGAAGGTTTTGACCTCTGTATCATGCAGAAATCCTCTGTTTTCGTTTCGAGCTGCTATTTTTGACAGATCTATATCGTCATGGCGTCCTCCAACACCCCCAAGGACAAGTTCTTCGAGAAGGTCATCAACCCCTACCTTGCGGAGGTGCTGCACCACCCTAAAACCATGGAGTTGCATGAGGGGGTGCTGCACATCTGTGATGTTGAGGGGGCAAGGAGGACCGGAAGCGTCGAGACAAGACTTGAAGCAATGGAGCAACAAGTTTTCAAGTGCCAAGCTATGGTGGAACAAGGACTCAACGCCAACCACGTGATGATCTCGGAGCTCGCCAACAACCTCAACCTGGACTCAAGGATCTTTGGGGAATATATCTCCAATCTTCAAGAGAAGATCGAACACCTCCAAGCCCAGATCTATGACCTGCAAAACCAAACTGTGAGTATGAATATAGATTCAAGAAGATGAGTTTGGCTGCAGACTTGACTATCCCGGAGACTCGATCATCCTTCTACGATGGTGAACCCATGCCTTGGAAGGTGGACAACAAGCCTACATCATCAACAACTCCATCATCACCACCCCCGAAGAAGGAGACATAATCACATGGGTATGGGCACTCCCCTTGACAACTGCCAAGCTTGGGGGAGTGACCCCGGTATCGTATCACCATCACTCCTATCTTTACCGTTTTACTTAGTTCGATCCTTTTGGTAGTATCCTGATCTATTAGAATAAAGTTAGCATTATCTAGTTGTGAGCTTTTGCTTTGTGAGCTTTACCCTTTGTAATCGAGTCTGTGAGCTATATAATAAAGATTAGTGTTGAGTCAAGGGCTTGATTTCCTCACTTGGGTAATGATAAAAAAAGAAAACATAAAGAGTATCAAAGGGATCATATCGATCTTGTGGGAAGTAATGACTTCACATACAAGAGTATGATAAATAAAAGTTGTTGGGAGTTGACAAACATAGTCTTGGTCATCGTTGCAATTAATAGGAAGTAATAAAAGAAGAGAGGCTTCACATACAAATATACTATCTTGGACATCTTTTATGATTGTGAGCACTCATTAAAGTATGACATGCTAAAGAGTTCATGTTGGACAAGGAAGACAACATAATGGGTTATGTCTTCTTATATCCAAAATAAAGTATATTGTCATGGATCATCCAACATGTTGAGCTTGCCTTTCCCCCTCATGCTAGCCGAAACTCCTCACACTAAGTAGAGATACTACTTGTGCTTCCATATATCCTTAAACCCAGTTTTGCCATGAGAGTCCACCATACCTACCTATGGATTGAGAAAGATCCTTCCAAGTAAGTTGTCATGTTGCTAACTCGCTAAAATATGTATGATTTATTTGTGTGGGAGAAATTAACTTTATGCAATCTTGTGATATGGAAGTAATAAAAGCGACGGACTGCATAATAAAGGTCCTTATCACAAGTGGCAATATGAAGTGAAGTTCTTCTATGCTAAGACTATGTGCATCCAACCATAAAAACACATGACAACCTCTGCTTCCCTCTGCGAAGGGCCTATCTATTATTCTTGCCTTATAAGTGTCAAGGTGAAATCCACCTTTCCTTTTTACATTTTATCCTTTGGCAAGTGCATTGTGTTGGAAAGATCCTGACATATATACCCACTTGGATGTAAGTTTTCATGAACTATTACTTTTGACATTACCCTTGAGGTAAAAGGTTGGGAGGCAACACCATAAGCCCCTATCTTTCTCTGTATCCGATTAAACTCCATAAACATAAGTATTGCATGAGTGTGAGCAATTGTGAAAGATTGTATGATTGAGTATGTGGGCTTGTTGAAAAGCTCTTATATTGACTCTTTCCGATGTTACGATAAATTACAATTGCTTCAATGACCGGGATCAAAGTTTGTTAGTTTCCAGTGAAGCTTATGATTCATACTTGATAGTGTGGACGAATTGTTACTTTAGCATAAGAATCATATGACTATATTTATATAAGTTGTTGTTATGAGAATGATCATGATGCCCTCATGTTCGTATGTTGTTTTTATCGACACCTCTATCTCTAAACATGTGGACATATTTTTCGATATCGGCTTTCGCTTGAGGACAAACGAGGTCTAAGCTTGGGGGAGTTGATACATCCATTTTGCATCATGCTTATATGTTAATATTTATTGCATTATGGGTTGTTCTTACATGTTTTGTCACAATAATTATGCCTTTTCTCTCTTATTTTACAAGGTTTACATGAAGAGGGAGAATGCCGGCAGCTGGAATTCTGGGCTGGAAAAGGAGCAAACTCTAGAAACCTATTCTGCACAACTCCAAAATCCGTGAAACTCAACAGAACGCCGTTTCAGAAAATATAAAAAATATCTCGCGAAAGAAGCCCACGAGGGGGCCACTAGCTGTCCACGAGGGTGGGGGCGCCCCCCCCCCCCCCCTC
>LR738713.1:137750824-137801140 GCA_902687465.1 Secale cereale
TGCGGATATTAAGTCTTCCAGGTGTGGTTGAATTGACAACTCAACTGCTAATACTTGAGAGTATTCTTTGGCCCCCCTTGTGCCGAATCAATAAATTTGCGTTGAATACTCTACCCTCGAAAACTGTTGTGATCCCCTACACTTGTGGGTTATCATGCCCCATCCATAGATTACATCTCAGATCATATTGCCGTGGTGCTTAGGCGAAGCCCTGCGCAATTCACATCACCAACACTGTCACCACACCGTCGTGTTGACGGAACTCTCCCTCGAGCATCTACTGGATCAAGAGCTCGTGGGACGTCATCGTGTTGAACGTGTGCTGAACACGGAGGTGATGTATGTTCGGTACTTGAATCGGTTGGATCATGAAGACGTTCGACTACATCAACCGCGTTAACATAACGCTTCCGCTTTCGGTCTACGAGGGTAACGTGGACACACTCTTCCCGTCTCGTTGCTATGCATCTCCTAGAGAGATCTTGCGTGAGCGTAGGATTTTTTTTGAAATTGCATGCTACATTCCCCAACAGTGGCATCATGAGCCAGGTCTATGCGTATATGATTTGCATGAGTAGAACACAAAGAGTTGTGGGTGATAATAGTCATATTACTTACCACCAACATCTTACTTTGATTCCACGGTATTGTTGGATGAAGCGGCTCGGACCGACATTACATGATCACATTCATGAGGCTAGTTCTACCAACGTGCTTTGCACACAGGTGGCTGGTGGGTGTCTGTTTCTCTAGCTTTAGTTGAATCGAGTGTGACTACGGCCGGTCCTTGTTGAAGATTAAAACAGCACACTTGACGAAAAATCATTGTGGTTTTGATGCATAGGTAAGAATGGTTCTTACTAGAACCCCGTAGCAGCCACGTAAAACTTGAAACAACAAAGTAGAGGATGTCTAACTTGTTTTTGCAGGGCATGTAGTGATGTGATATGGTCAAGACGTGATGAGTTATATGATATTGTATGAGATGATCGTGTTTTGTAAATTACCGGCAACCGACAGGAGCCTTATGGTTGTCTCTTTATTGTATGAATTGCGAACACCATGTAATTGCTTTACTTTATCACTATGAGTTAGCGATAGTAGTAGAAGCAATAGTTGGCAAGACGACCACGACACTACGATGAAGATCATGGTGTCAAGCCGATGACGATGGAGATCATGATGATGCTTTGGAGATGGAGATCAAAAGCACAACATGATGATGGCCATATCATGTCACTTATTTTGATTGCATGTGATGTTTATCTTATTATGCTTAGAACGACGGTAGCATTATAAGATGACCCCTTACAAAATTTCAAGGTGCGAGTGTTCTCCCTGAGTATGCACCATTGCGACAGTTCATCGTGCCGAGACACCACGTGATGAGGTGATAAGCTCTACGTTCACATACAATGGGTGTAAGACAGTTTTGCACATGCAGAATACCCGGGTTAAACTTGACGAGCCTAGCATGTACAGACATGGCCTCGGAAATGTACAGACATAGCCTCGGAACACTGGAGACCGAAAGTTCGAGCGTAAATCATATAGTAGATATGTTCAACATAAGATGTTCACAATTGAAAACTACTCCATCTCATGTGATGATCGGACATGGTTTAGTTGATTTGGATCACGTGATCATTTAGATGACTTGAGGGATGTCTATCTAAGTGGGAGTTCTTTAGTAATATGATTAATTGAACTTTAATTTATCATGAACTTAGTCCTGATAGTGTTTGCATATCTATGTTGTCGAGGATCAATGGCCCCCGCTACCGTTCCCTTGAATTTTAATGCGTTCCTAGAGAAAGCTAAGTTGAAAGATGAAGGTAGCAACTACACAGACTGGGTCCGTAACTTGAGGATTATCCTCATTGCTGCACAGAAGAATTATGTTCTTGAAGCACCGCTAGGTGACAACCCCCTCCCGTTAATGTAGACGCTTTGAACGTCTGGTAGACGCGGTGTGATGACTACTCGATAGTTCAGTGTGCCATGCTCTACGGCTTAGAATCAGGACTTCAAAGACATTTTGAACCGCATGCAGCATATGAGATGTTCCAAGAGTTGAAGTTAATAATTCAAGCAAATGCCCTGAGTTGAGAGATATGAAGTCTCCAACAATTTCTATAGCTACAAGATGGAGGAGAACAGTTCTGTCAGTGAACACATACTCAGAATGTCTCGGTACCACAATCACATGACTCAACTTGGAGTCAAAGTTGATGATGATAGTGTTATTGACAGAGTTCTTCAATCATTGTGACCAAGCTATAAAGGCTTCATGATGAACTATAATATGCAAGGCATGCGGAAGACAATTCTCGAGCTCTTCGCTATGCTCAAAGCTGCGGAGGTAGAAATCAAAAACGAGCATCAAGTGTTAATGGTTAACAAGACCATTAGTTTCAAGAAAAAGGCAAGGGAAAGAAGGGCAACTTCAAGAAGAATAGCAAGCCAGTTGCTACTCCCGGGAAGAAACCCAAGTCTGGAGCCAAGCCTGAAACTGAGTGCTTCTACTACAAAGGGACTGGTCACTGGAAGCGGAACTGCCCCAAGTATTTGGCGGATAAGAAGGATGGCAAAATTAACAAAGGTATATTTGATATACACGTTATTGATGTGTCCCTTACTAATGCTCGTAGTAGCGCCTGGGTATTTGATACTGGTTCGGTTGCTCATATTGGTAACTCAAAACAGGGGGCTACGGATTAAACGAAGATTGACTAAGGACGAGGTGACGATGCGCGTGGGAAATGGTTCCAAAGTCGATGTGATCGCCGTCGGCACGCTACCTCTACATTTACCTTCAGGATTAGTTTTAGACCTAAATAGTTGTTATTTGGTACCAGCGTTGAGCATGAACATTATATCTTGATCTTGTTTATTGTGAGACAGTTATTTATTTAAATCAGAGAATAATGGTTGTTCTATTTATATGAGTAATATCTTTTATGGTCACGCACCCTTGATCAATGGTCTATTTTTGTTGAATCTCGATCGTAGTGATACACATATTCATAATATTGAAGCCAAAAGATGCAAAGTTGATAATGATAGTGCAACTTATTTGTGGCACCGCCGTTTAGGTCATATTGGTGTAAAGCGCATGAAGAAACTCCATGTTGATGGGCTTTTGGAAACACTTGATTATGAATCACTTGGTGCTTGCGAATCATGCCTCATAGGCAAGATGAATGAGACTCCGTTCCCCGGAACAATGGTGCGAGCAACTGACTTTTGGAAATAATACATACTAATGTATGAGGTCTGATGAGTCTTGAGGCTCGCGTCGGGTATCGTTATTTTCTGACCTTCACAGATGATTTGAGCAGATATGGGTATATCTACTTAATGAAACATAAGTCTGAAACATTTGAACAGTTCACAGAATTTCAAAGTGAAGTAGAGAATCACCGTAACAAGAAAATAAAGTTTCTACGATCTGATTGTGAAGGCGAATATTTGAGTTACGAGTTCGGTCTTCATTTGAAACAATGTGGAATAGTTTCGCAACTCACGCCACCTGGAACACCACAGCGTAATGGGGTGTCCGAACATCGTAACCGTACTTTATTAGATATGGTGCGATCTATGATGTCTCTGTGGGGACCCCGACTCGTAAGTCGTGATCACCGAATGCACGTGTACAGTGATCCCAGAGATCAATGCTCAATGAACACACATAAGCTGAATAACAAGAGTCTTACATCCATGCATACCGTATTACACAAATAGGACCATAATGGTCAAGCCTTGAGTATATCATCGCAGCGGAAATCTTCAATAACAACTTGGACCCATGCCATCTGCCTTAACCCTACAGGCATTCTGACTGGGAAGCGTCCTAGATCGCATGCTTATCACCAAAAAATCTTCATCAAATCATGTTCTCTCCTGCCTGGCCAATAAAATAACCAGTGGCAAGCCAATGAGTACTTTGAATGTACTCGCAAGCAACCCAAGTGTGATGACAGAATAATTATGCAAGGCTCTACTGCTAGATTGGCAGTTTTGTGGAAAGCTAATTTTTCATATGCAAGTATGATCAACATATAACTTGGACATGCATGCGTCTGCAACAAGTATCAGGAGGTTACAGACATCATTATCGAGAAAGAGTTGTAATCAACTCATGCTCAAGCTCATTGCGACTTCCTCAAGAATCACATCATCAATATCACTGAACCATGTTATTTCCTCACACACACACCCATGTTTCACAAACTTTGGACGTAGCCCAAGAGCGGTTACCCAACTGTCCTTGACCGTGGACACGGCTATTCGAATAGTTTTACACTCTGCAGAGGTTGCACATTATGTTCTGCTAATTATCGTGCTCTTGCCATGATGATGCGGAGCATCCCACGATCATCCCCATGTTCACTTCGACGAGACCTCAAGTACACACCATTGGACACAAGGTTAACTCGCTCCTCTCCGAACCTCCACTTTCTACATGCAAGACATGGCTACTACCTCAAATATATGTGCTATGCATGACCAGGAACCAAGAGGGAGGCCATGGAACAGCTAGGAGCATTGGACAAGATGGCAAGGACAAGTCCGCGGATCAAACGGAGAAGCCGCTCGAAAAGCTACAGGCTCCGCACGTCCGGCCTCTACCGGACGACCGGCGACTCCCAGGCGACCGGACGACCGGAGGCCACCGAACGTCCGTAACAGTGATCACAGAAGGAAAATAGCGGAAGTCCGAAGACTTCCGGACGTCCGGACCCTCGCGAGCCACCGGACGTCCGGTAGCCGTCGGACGTCCGCTACATGCTGTCTGCGCACAGTTATCGGGCCAGAGGCCCATGTATCCCTCTCCCACTTACCCCTTCGTGGCCCTAGACTATATATACTCCTCCACCTCCTCCTAGTGAGGGTTAGCTTAGGTATAGCTCATCTGAGACAGAGCTTTGCTCATCTAGTGGTTCATCTCCTCGAGAGTGACCGCGGCACCTCTTCGGAGAAGATCCACACGGATTCAAGACCTCCTTCACGGAGAAGATCCCGCGGGATACCCCAAGACCTCCTCACGAAGAAGAACCGGTTACCCTTTGTATCGTCCCTTGTTGATCATGGATCTTGTATCTCTTTGTGTTTCGAGGATCTAGCATATGTGTGACTTGTTCTTGTTGGTTTGAGTGATTCTCTCGTGTTTCCCTTGGGCTCCCTCTCGTGTTCATCGTGGGAGCCCCTCCATTTCGTGAAAGATCGGCCATCTAGGGTTCCACCCTACATCATTATGGTATCATGAGCCACGTTTCTCACGAATTTGGAGTCCCCTCCACCGTTTTCTAGCTTTCTTTTGTGTGATTTCGTCCTAAAATTCGAAAATCCCCACCAAAAATAGCCCCAAAAATTTTTGTGATCTGTTGGTTTGATGATATTTTGTTGATTTTGATCCATGAATTTGCTTGGTTTCAAGTGGATCTAGCATTTCCCCAAGTTTCCCCATCTTTCATCCACGAAATCTCATCAATTTTTGACCCCAAAATCATCAAATTCCGCCCAAAATCGCGTCCCGGAACTCAAATCTCGCCTTGACCCCGACCCACCGGACGACCGGCGTTTTACCGGACGTCCGGACCCTCACGAAGCACCGGACGTCCGGAACTCACCGGACGACCGGAACCACCTATACAGCAGAAAATACCGGATTTCCGGTCTTTTCCGGGCGTTCGGTACACCCAGATTTTGACTTCGGCTGATTTTTGTTTTGGTCATAACTAATTCATAC
Source organism: Secale cereale (assembly GCA_902687465.1). Classification (NCBI taxonomy): domain Eukaryota; kingdom Viridiplantae; phylum Streptophyta; class Magnoliopsida; order Poales; family Poaceae; genus Secale; species Secale cereale. Next base: position 137,756,577 of record LR738713.1, read on the forward strand.
GAACTCCGATTTGGACGTTCTTGAGCTCGTTTTGAAGCTCTTGACATTCCCCATACCAGAAAAATACTACCATCATCATTTGACTCCATCAAATTTTGTCAAATTTGGCAAGTTTGTATAGGCCCTCCACCATATCATCCGCATAGCCACCATAGCTTTCCGCAACCTAACCATTCTGTCCACCATAGCATTTGTGGTTGCTTGAGTAGTGATTTGAGTCTCCTAAGATGTTTAGGCTACTTAGGGACAATTGCTTCTTCATCAACCACCACCACCACTTCCGCTTAGCCTAGCCCACTATACATTTCCGCCAACCCAACTTAACCTAGTTTTGTTGAGCTTGTTTGAGTTGTGGCTTGTGTCTCCTAAGGTGTTTCGGCTACTTAGGGACCGTGACTTCAACTCCGACATCGTGTATAGCCCATCATTTCACTTCCGCAACCACCACGGCATTGCCGCTATCACCATTTGACATTTGTCCTTGAGATTTTGAGTTGTGGTTTTTCCGTTTCCTAAGGTGTTTCGGCTAATTAGGAACGGGTCTACATCAAGAGCATCACCTCTCATCATCGACACAGACGGTAACTTCGATGACATCATTGTATATTCCCTTGCAATTGCATTGTTAACCTCTAGCCCATTTTTGCGTCACCTACCTATCGAGACTAGCCATTTGAGTATTGTCGGCAACGTGACTTGTGCACATTAGTGATCATACTTCCCATATCATACATACCATATCACCGTGGTGCATATCTTGGTATCATCTCTAGTGACACAAGGTTGTCATCGCATATACTCAATTGCTATCTTGGTTCGTGAAGTTTTGCATGAGAAAAGAGCTCAAAAGAGAAAGAGCCAAACAAGCTTTTAAGCACAAAGAAAAAGATACACAAAGAGCTTTTAAGCAAGAACCATAGCATCATACTACATTAAGATTGTCATACTCGATCATTTTGGATCATACCACCGGAATACCATACATATAGCATACTTGGGATAGAAGTCGTTGCATTTTGCTTAGTAGGTTGTGCACAAGTTCGTATCCGCCTATTGTGCAATCGCGCTAGCGTCTCTCTAGTGTTGTGCAACACGAGCATTTTCGTGGATTCCACATTTTGGCTCATTCCTTGGTTGCACGACCCCATCTATCTATCCGTGTGTGTGTTTCCGTGTGCCACCCATATTGCTATTGGTCTACTTGTTTCACTTGCGAATTTGTGAATCTTTTTCAACATTATTGACTCTTGCTAACATTTTGCATCAAATTTTTTTGCCACTATCCTCACCGAGCTCCACCATAAGCTTTACTTGTGTAGGTGTGAGAAACCGACAAGAATTGGTACCAATTGTGCTATTTCCTTGTGCCACATTTGAGTGATCATTGATCCATCTTCAACATCGGTCAAGGTAAATTTTGTATAGTTCTTCTCTTTCTCCCACTCACACTTGCTAGCGTCTTGTGATGGATAGGCAAGGCATTTCATCTCCGGTCTTCGACATCGACGGCGCGAACAATGACATCCACGCGAAAACCATCGGACTACAACGAGAAATGCAAAAGTGCTTGGGCAACATCGCCATCGAACTACGACACTCCGAGACAAGGACAATGGCTTCCTTCGATGACTTGTGTAACTCCTTCAACAAACAAATGGCGGAGCTCCGACACTTGGTGGTCGATTACAAGTCTTCTTCCCCTTTGTCATCCTCTCGGCGGCGACGTTCAAGTCACAAGTCTTCGGAGCGCAAACATGATGCAAGTGCAAGTCTTCCACGTCCACACCGCCATGGCGACCATCGACATCGTCATGAAGGGCAAGTCACCTCCAAGCATCATGTGCACGACGACGACGAACGACATCTACCAAGAGCTCAAGCACGACAACGACATCATCATCATGAAGATGCTCGACAAGCGCATACCTACAAGTCCGAAGACGCTCTACTTCACGCCAAGCCCAAGCTTCAAGAGAACATAAGAAGACCGCTGTAATGCCCAGGATGGAGTTATACCTCCTACGTGTCGAGGCACGACTTAAAGGCATAAATCCATCCTAGAATGATCTCAAGTTTGGTAATCTTTGCAATCTCATGTAAAAGAGGGGATTGTAAACAAAAATAGTTGGCTTACACTCGCCACGTCACACAATTACATAACATGTCTCAATCATCATACATTAAGAATATCACAACCCTCTAAGGGCAAAATCCAAATGTCAAGATACCAAACTTAGATAAATAAACCACAGGCGGATCGAATCCTAGTAGAAGTCTCCACTACTGATCATCCCGATATCGAACATAGTACCGACTACGCTCCTCGTCGTACTCCCAATCTAGCTCGGTGCCATCACCTGGATAGCTCACAGCTGGACCTGCATCTGGTGTGGTGAAGTAACTGTGAGCCACAGAGGACTCAGCAATCCCGTTCCCGGGTAACAAGACTATTTAAGCCTTGGGAGAGGATAAGGCTGAAGAAAAGAATAAGTGTCTGCAGCAGCAACTAGCAACTAGCTTACGTGAGTGAGAGCGAAAAGAGAAAAGCCTCGGCGAGAAGTGATCACGAAGTGATCCTAGCTACAAGCTCAACAAGCATAACCCCTCCGTGTTCGACTCCCGAATCCCTATTCGGAACTTGACGGTCACGGAACGCACGCTGGTAGTGTATTAGAAACATTGTGTCAAGTTATCTACAACCGGATATTAACAAGCTCCCATCTGCCACATAACCGCGGGCACGGCTTTCGAAAGTTCAAACCCTGCAGGGGTGTTCCAACTTGACCCATTACAAGCCCACGATCCGCGGAGTCGCAACTCCAAAGTGGGAAGACCCGAGTATTCTCGGAATCCCGTGCTCAAGATATACCGAACTAAGGTAAGACTAATCCAGCAAATCCTCCCGGCATGTCGACACCCTGATAGTAGCCGCGCGTATCTAAGTCTCAGGACACGGCCGGATGGGCGATTCTACGGGTGTATACCAGATACCTCGGGTTGCCCCAAGGCGGCCCCGCAGACTCCCCGTTTCGGACCAACACTCATGTGGAGCACTGGCCCGGGGTTGTTGATTAAGAAAGAGGGTTAATTACTCCCTATGCAAGTTTAGTTTGTTATTAGGCAAATAGTACCAATGTTGGGACTTGCTGGAAAAGACTTAGCACTTAGCGGTTTATCGAGGGGGTCCCATACACCCCAACCGTGTTAGGAACGCATAATCAAGGAACATAACACCGGTTTATACGGTTCCTAACGGCATGAGTGGAACAAATCACCAAGCAAAAGGCTTAGCCTTCCACCCTTGCCAATATATAGATGATTTCATTTTTAAGCATTTATATAGTGTGATATAACCCAGCCAAACTTCAACATGAAGAAAGCATCTTCGATCTTCACCTGCAACTAGCAATGCTATAAGAAGGGCTGAGCGAAGCGTACTTAGCCAAGCAACGGTTTGCATAGGTAGGTTGGTTAATCATGGCAATGGTTTACAAGTAGGAGGCTGACAAGAAGATCATGGGCATCGAGGCAAAACTATAGAGCGGAACTACTAGCAATAGGCAAAGATAGTAATGTTATCGGGGTTCGGTCATCTTGCCTGAAGAGAAGTCGTTCGGATCGTAAGAAGGGTCCTCGTGCTCAACCTCGTTGGAAACCTCGTGCTCGTACTCGAACTCGGACTCTGCTTCCGGCTCTAAACAAAACAATCACACCAAGCACAAATCAACAAGATGCAATGCGCACTCGAAAATGATGGATGCACTAAGGATGCACACGGAGCACGTAAAATATCACTCAAGCAAAACACCTCAAAACATGATAACAATCTGATATTATGAATCTACACAGAAAAACAATCAAGTTTCATATAAGATTCGCTGAAATCGGAGTTACGGGCTAAAAGTTATGCCCGAAACAAGAAATGAGCGAAAGCTGAAAATTACAGCAACATAGCAACTTCGGAGCACAAAATAATTAAGCTACAGCACTCAAATATCATGGCAAAGGACATGAACACAAACTAGACATATACTATAGCAACTAAGTCCAAAGGTGCACCCCCAAAGGAGCCACGGATCAATAGCAATGATCTTGGACATATTGAACTTGACAATAAAATTCTGGCAGCAGAATTTTATTGAAACTTTGGAGCAAAAGATAAACATGCTACAGCCACTTAAATAGGCATGTGAGGACATGAATTGAAAGCCAACAATATATACTACAAGGAACAATCAAGATCCACTCCAAAACTAACATGCTTTGTCCTAGAACATCACACGAACATGGCATCGGAACGTTACAGATTTCAGACTTGGTGAAAATCCACTAAGTCCTAAAACAGCAATTTCATCATGGCATCTAAAAGAGCATGTTTAAGTCACCTCGAAACTAAACATGGCAAGGGGTAAGCACCTCATCAAAGTACACATGACGGTGATCCCGAAACACACAAGCATGCTTCATTGAGATAAACACAACGATAGCAACGAGCTCAACAAGATGGCATTTCATAACAAGTGAAACAACATCACAGCCACATGGCACTTTGCAACGATGATAAACATGACAAGATTAAATCTAACATGCAACCTATCACATACAACATGTAGAGCATGGCAAGACGAACACGTGGACATGTCATTTGCATCATTCGGGTAAACGAGCTAAAAGATATCACATGGCAAAGATGACATAAAAACATCACATAGCAGCAGTTTATATCACGATGCACTCTTGCAACAGCAAAAGAAGCACCTAGATGATCTCTAACATGCATGACAACAAAAGATAAAACGTAGTGCACGATCCCATGAACGTCTGGACATGCTATATGCGCGAATCGGAGCAACACACAAAAAGATACAGCAGTTCTAAAACAGCATCAGCAACTAATCTAACAGGGACTAGATCTAGGGTTGTAGAAATAACCTCAGATCACAGAAAAAACAAACAACGCAGCCCGGTGGAGATGGATCCGGCCCAGCGGCAGAGGCGGCTGGAGTGGCTGGGGCGGTGAGGCGCGGCCCAGCCCGGCGGTTGCTGGCGCGGTGAGAGCGGGCCGGCCCGATGGCGCGGCGCGGGAGGTGGCCGCGGCCTGGCGCGGAGGCGGCGCGCAAGGGGGAGCCCAGCCCGGCGGTCGGGACGGCGAAGGGATGCGGCCCGCGATGAGGCGGCTGGATCCGCGGAGGAGCTGGGCCTTAGGGTTCCGCTAGGCCCAGGCGGCGGCGAAGCCGATCGGGATCGAGGCGCCTCCCCGATCCGATCGAAGGCGGCTGCGGTTGGAGCTTCGGCGCTGGAGGGAGGAAGTGGGCCTTCGGGCCTGCGGCGGTGATGTGGTCCCTGGACCCGATCGGGGAGAAGGCCCAGGGGAATCGCGGTGGCTGGCGGCCTCGGTCGATCGGCCCTCCTGGCCGATCCGATCGAGCGGAGGACGAGGGCGTTGACCCTGGCCGAGGCTTGCGGCGCTGGTCGGCTGGGTGGCGATCGAGGGAATCGCCTGGAACGGCTGGTTCCCTCGGGATCCGAGGAGGAGTTCCCAAATGGCAGAGAGGGGGGTGGTTGGATCCAAAAATTTAGGGGGAGAGAGGAGGAAGAAGCTAGATGCCCAAAAATAGACTAGGGGTCTATATATATATATAGCAGGTAGCTAGGGTTAGGGGATGTTTAGAGCCCTCCGATCGCGATCCGACGGATCCGATCGCGGGGGTAGTTTAGAAGGGCCTAGGAGAAGGTAGTAGACTGCAGTAGGGGTGTTTCTGGGACACGAAGTGAAGGCACTTTGGACCCACACGAATAACTGATGGGATAGCCAACGGAGTCGAAACGCAACGAGATTTGAGAGGCGGGTTGCACACAACAAAACAACAACACACACAACAACCTCGCGGCACACCGGTAACGTTACACGCCTAAACAACAAAGTAGGCCTACGGGACGTCACGGACACGTGAGGGAGCTCCGGAACGCGAAACGGACAACGGGAAGGAACGCGCGGAACCGGATGCAACCGTCAACACAAAAGCAATGCGATGCACATGTCTACATGATATGAATGAATGCCACACACGCACACAACAAACGACGAAAACCCGAAAGACAAAGAACCCGGAATGGAAATAGATGAAGCCGGAGATATATTATATACCCAAAAGGGAAAGTATTACATCCGGGGCATTACAAACTCTCCTCTACTACAAAAAGATCTCGTCCCGAGATCTAGGACTGGAAAAAGGAAGGGTACTCGGAACAAAGATGATCCTCTCATTCCCACGTAGCTTCACGGTCGGTGTGATGTGACCACTTGACTTTCAGAAATTTGATGGACTTGTTGCGGGTCTTGCGTTCGGTTTCTTCGAGAATTTCAACGGGATGCTCTCGGTAGGACAGGTCTTGTTGAAGATCAATCTCCTCAAATGGAATCATGCGCTCAGGTGCCTTGAAGCATTTGCGAAGTTGAGACACATGGAAGACATCATGAACATTTGCGAAGTTTGGAGGGAGCTCAAGTTGATAGGCTAGATCGCCTCTTTTGCCAAGAATCTTGAAAGGCCCGACGTATCTAGGAGCAAGCTTTCCTTTGATACCGAATCTTTGGGTGCCTTTCATTGGAGACACACGGAGATAGACATGATCACCGATGTTGGAGGCCAAATCACGATGCTTGCCGTCATAGTAGCTCTTCTGACGCGACTGAGCGGCCTTGAGATTCTCACGTATGACTTTGCACATTTCTTCGGCTTCTGAGATCAAGTCATTGCCAAGAAGTTGACGTTCGCCTGTTTCAGACCAGTTGAGAGGGGTACGGCACTTTCTGCCATAGAGAATTTCAAACGGTGCTTTGCCTGCACTTGCTTGAAAGCTGTTGTTGTAAGAGAACTCGGCAAATGGAAGGCAGTCTTCCCATTTCATGCCAAAGGAGATGACACAGGCTCTGAGCATGTCTTCTAGAATCTGATTCACTCGCTCGACTTGACCATTGGTCTGAGGGTGAAAAGCAGTGCTGAACCTGATCTTAGTGCCCACGGCGGACTGAAAGGAGTCCCAGAACCTTGACGTGAACAAGCTTCCACGGTCTGAGGATATAACTTGAGGAATGCCATGTAGGGACACAATTCTGGAAGTGTACAGCTCTGCAAGTTGAGCTGCATTGATTGATTCTTTGACTGGAAGAAAGTGAGCGACTTTGGTAAGCTTGTCAATCACCACAAAGATAGCATCATTTCCTCGCTTGGATTTAGGAAAGCCAGTGACGAAGTCCATTTCAATGTGGTCGAACTTCCACTCGGGAATAGGAAGAGGTTGGAGAAGACCGGCTGGACGTTGATGTTCTGCTTTCACTCTTCTGCAAACATCACATTCATTCACGAATTGGGCAATCTCCCTTTTCATGCGTGTCCACCAGTAAGACTGCTTGAGGTCTTGATACATCTTGGAACTGCCAGGATGAATGGAAAGGAGAGAATCATGAGCTTCTTCCATTATGAGCTTCCTGAGATCACCTTTGGGAACAACGAGTCTGTCCTCGAAGAACAAGGTATCTCTCTCATCAACACGGAAGCACTTGTATTTCGGAATGCCCTTAGCAATAGCATGTTTCACCTTCTTCACCATGGTATCACTGAGCTGGGCCTCACGGACTTGATCTTCCAAGGTAGGAGCAATTTGAAGATTTGCAAGAAAACCCTGCGGAACAACTTGGAGGTTGAGTTTCCTGAAAGCTTCACAAAGCTCAGGTTGGCACGGCTTGATAAGAAGGCTGTTGCAATATGCCTTTCTGCTCAAAGCATCTGCAATCACATTCGCCTTGCCAGGAGTGTATTCAATGCTGGGATTATACTCTTGGATCATTTCAACCCAACGAGTCTGGCGGAGGTTCAGATGCGGCTGTGTGAAGATGTACTTCAAGCTCTTGTGATCAGTGAAGATGTCGACCTTTCTGCCCAACAACAGATGTCTCCACGTAATCAGAGCATGTACCACAGCTGCTAGCTCGAGATCATGTGTGGGATAGTTCTTCTCACTTGGCTTTAGCTGACGAGAAGTGTATGCCACAATTCTCTTATCTTGCATAAGCACACCACCAAGACCTTGAAGAGAGGCATCACAGAATACTTCACAGGGCTTGGATTCATCTGGAGGAGTCAGAACTGGAGCAGAGACAAGCTTTTCTTTGAGAGTTTTGAATGCCACTTCACACTCTGGAGACCAAAAGTATTTGACATTCTTCTGAAGCAAGTTGGAAAGAGGCTTGGCAATCTTGGAGAAGTTCTCAACGAACCTTCTGCAATAGCTGGCAAGACCCAGAAAACTGCGGAGCTGCTTGACGTTCTGAGGAGCTTCGCAGTTGACAATTGCTTCAACTTTCTCGGGATTAACCGCAATACCGTCGGCTGAGATGATGTGGCCCAGGTACAAAACCTTATCGAGCCAAAACTCGCACTTGGAGAACTTGGCATAGAATTTATGCTCTCGGGGTCGATCAAGAACCAGACGTAAGTGCTTTTCGTGATCTTCTTCATTCTTGGAAAACACCAGAATATCATCCAGATACACAAGCACAAACTCGCCAGTATAGGGGTTGAAGATGTAATGCATCATCCTCGAAAAGGTAGGAGGAGCATTGGCGAGACCGAAGGACATGACGGTATACTCGTATGAACCGTAGCTCGTTCTGAAGGCCGTCTTGGGAATGTCTTCCTCGCAAATGCGAATTTGGTGATAGCCCATTCGGAGGTCAAGCTTAGAGAACACTTTAGCTCCTTTGAGCTGCTCGAAGAGTTCGTTGATGTTGGGGAGCGGATACTTGTTCTTAATTGTCTTCTTGTTCAATGGCCGGTAATCAACACAGAGACGCTCCGTGCCATCTTTCTTCTTGACAAATAAGACACCACAGCCCCACGGAGACGTACTAGGCCTGATGAGACCCATACTCTCCTGCTTATCAAGCTGCTTCTTCAATTCCGTCAATTCATCCGGAGAGAGCTTGTACGGACGCCGGCATGCTGGCTCAGTACCCGGCTCGAGTTCGATAACGAATTCCACCTGACGGTGTGGAGGCATGCCTGGAAGTTCTTCAGGAAAGACATCTTGATATTCGTTCACCACCGGAATTTGAGATATGGCATTAATTTCGCCCTTATCATTGAGAGAGAAAAGCCTGATAGTGTTATCCCTTGAGGCAAAGATAATCACATCTTCATCAGAATGAGTCATCTTGACTTCCTTCTGTGCACAATCAATATGAGCATCGTGCTGAGAAAGCCAATCCATTCCGAGGATGAGGTCGATGTCAGAATTACCAAGAATCACCGGTTTAGCCAGAAAGCGATAATCTCCCATGCGAATAGAAACATCCGGAGCATAGACACTAGAAGTCATAATCCTGCCCGGAGAAACAACTTGCAACTTCTGAGGCAAATTTGAAGTGGCAATATTGTGCTTGGATGCAAATGGTTGAGACATGAAAGAGCATGAAGCACCCGAATCAAATAACACTTTAGCTGGAAAAGAGTTAACTGGAAGGTTACCCAAAATGACATCAGAAGAATTCTCCGCTTGTGCTGCATTCATCAGATTGACCCTTGCTGCCTTTGGATCATGCCTGACAATAGCTGAACTCACAGGTGGAGGAGGTGGAAGACGCTTCGGATTCGGACATCTGTTGGCATAATGACCCTTCTGGCCACACTTGTTGCACACCACTTCTGAGAGAGGACGGAAATGAGAACCACTTGACTTGGAGCCTTGAGACTGAAACTGCTTCTTCGACTGGTTGCTCGGGTTGGGTGGGTGGGAGAAACCACGTCCACTAGAGTTCTTGTTGTTGGAGTTGTTGGAGTTGTTGGAGTTGTTGGAGTTGTTGTAAGGAGCTCGAAACACTGGAGGTGGAGGAAGCCAGAATTTCTGATGCTTCGAGACCATCTGAGACGATGAGGAAGAGTGAACGGCATCTCGAATTCTCTTCTTAGAAGCCTCCATCTTGAGCTGAGCTGCTTCTTGTTTCAAAGCCATGTTATAGAACTTGTCGAATTCGTCGGGCTCGAACAAAGTGAGAGCAAGCTGAAGTTCATCTTTGAGACCTCCACGGAACTGGTAGATTTTACTCTTGGCATCAGGAATGTCTTGCTTAGCATAACGAGCGAGGTTTTGGAACTTGACATTATACTGATAGACTGTCATGGAGCCCTGCTTCAGGTTGCGGAATTGCTCACGCATACCCTCGATGACACTTGTAGGAATGTGGTGCGAGCGAAAATCCTTGCAGAAATTCTCCCAAGAGATCACTTGACCCGGCCTGGAGTCTTTGTACTGCTGCCACCAATCAGCTGCTTGATCTTTCAGTTGGAAGGCTGCAAACTTCACATAATCATCTTCCTTCACGTTACTGCACTCAAAATGCTTCTTAATGTCGGTTAACCAATCTTCAGCATCAAGAGGGTCGACACAGTAACTGAAAGCTTTAGGATTGTTGGCCAAGAATTGGTTAAGAGTAGCATGGTGCTGCTGGTTGAAGAAGTTGCCTTGGTTCCCTGGAATACCCTGATTAGCTTGATTAGCTTGCATCTGTTGCATCATCTGCATCAACAACTGGGTGTTCTGAGCTGTAGTCTGCATAATTCCTCTCCAAGCCTCAGGCGGAGGAGGAGGGGAAGGAGGATGTTCTGGGACCTCTTCCACCTCTGGGTTAGCGTTGGGAACTTTTTTCGGAGCCATCCTGAAAGAGATGACCACGAATCAGCAATTGATTGACAAAAGGTATAAGCTGAATCAATGGAATGAATTGCAACAAGTCTTCACAATAATCATTCGAACAATAAGAACGAATGAAATCATTCGAACAAGAGGAACGAATGATATTCTCAGTTAAATGATAACATCAATCTTCATGAGAAGCCACATAGGGGACAAAAGGATAAAATAAGAAAACAACAAGGTACAGACGGGAACAAACACAAGAGAGGAGTTTCGTTCTAACATCTTTGTGCTGAAAGCATATGAACGCGTTACGAAAAGGTTTTGCAATCCCCGGATCAGCATAGCCAAGGATCCTTTAAGATGCAACTCCTGATAGTAACATCGGTCATAAACCACTTCACTCAATGTAGAACCCCGAACTCACTAACCTGCATCCGTTGGAGGAATGCCTACGATCTACTGGATAAACCCACCTATAGATTTCCGAAAGATTCCAGTTATGCAATCAGGTGTTGGGGATACACGGGAAGCACCGCGCAATCAACTCTAAACCTACATCCAGGTGTATCCATCCTTCAACACATAACCAGTCTTTCTCAGAAACTGTGTACCTCGGACCTTCAAAAAGCATCCACTATAACAAGCTATGGCAATACTCCCGAACTACCTCCCCAGTACTGGGTGATGTCGGGGTTATCTTGCCACTGGCCGTATAGGAGAGATTTTCGATGTCGGCCGTCTTAAGTATTTAGTACTGCCATGATATGCTTGTGACGACAATACCCCGAAGCTCAACTCCCCGGGAACAGGAGGCATCGAGAACAATATCCTCGTCACAAGAACATCGAAACAATCCCAGAATACTCGCGGGATTCCTAAAAAAAAATTGTGCAATTTTTGAAGATAGGAGAGACAAGAGTAGTCGTCAGGAGTCCTCACCAGAGAGAAAGGGGATGAGAAGGAAAGAAATCCTACTCTCCGATATAATATAGGACTCAAAATATTTTCAGTGTGTGCCTAGACTCGACCGTCAATGATTCGATCAAACAGTGGGGGCTCCTAGGTCGGAGAAGGCTCTGAATACCAACTTGTAATGCCCAGGATGGAGTTATACCTCCTACGTGTCGAGGCACGACTTAAAGGCATAAATCCATCCTAGAATGATCTCAAGTTTGGTAATCTTTGCAATCTCATGTAAAAGAGGGGATTGTAAACAAAAATAGTTGGCTTACACTCGCCACGTCACACAATTACATAACATGTCTCAATCATCATACATTAAGAATATCACAACCCTCTAAGGGCAAAATCCAAATGTCAAGATACCAAACTTAGATAAATAAACCACAGGCGGATCGAATCCTAGTAGAAGTCTCCACTACTGATCATCCGGATATCGAACATAGTACCGACTACGCTCCTCGTAGTACTCCCAATCCAGCTCGGTGCCATCACCTGGATAGCTCACAGCTGGACCTGCATCTGGTGTGGTGAAGTAACTGTGAGCCACAGAGGACTCAGCAATCCCGTTCCCGGGTAACAAGACTATTTAAGCCTTGGGGGAGGATAAGGCTGAAGAAAAGAATAAGTGTCTGCAGCAACAACTAGCAACTAGCTTACGTGAGTGAGAGCGAGAAGAGAAAAGCCTCGGCGAGAAGTGATCACGAAGTGATCCTAGCTACAAGCTCAACAAGCATAACCCCTCCGTGTTCAACTCCCGAATCCCTATTCGGAAATTGACGGTCACGGAACGCACGCTGGTAGTGTATTAGAAACATTGTGTCAAGTTATCTACAACCGGATATTAACAAGCTCCCATCTGCCACATAACCGCGGGCACGGCTTTCGAAAGTTCAAACCCTGCAGGGGTGTTCCAACTTGACCCATTACAAGCCCACGATCCGCGGAGTCGCAACTCCAAAGTGGGAAGACCCGAGTATTCTCGGAATCCCGTGCTCAAGATATACCGAACTAAGGTAAGGCTAATCCAGCAAATCCTCCCGGCGTGTCGACACCCTGATAGTAGCCGCGCGTATCTAAGTCTCAGGACACGGCCGGATGGGCGATTCTACGGGTGTATACCAGATACCTCGGGTTGCCCCAAGGCGGCCCCGCAGACTCCCGTTTCGGACCAACACTCATGTGGAGCACTGGCCCGGGGTTGTTGATTAAGAAAGAGGGTTAATTACTCCCTATGCAAGTTTAGTTTGTTATTAGGCAAATAGTACCAATGTTGGGACTTGCTGGAAAAGACTTAGCACTTAGCGATTTATCGAGGGGGTCCCATACACCCCAACCGTGTTAGGAACGCATAATCAAGGAACATAACACCGGTTTATACGGTTCCTAACGGCATGAGTGGAACAAATCACCAAGCAAAAGGCTTAGCCTTCCACCCTTGCCAATATATAGATGATTTCATTTTTAAGCATTTATATAGTGTGATATAACCTGATACGGTGTATCCTAGGGCCATCACCATGGACCCTTCATCGCCTCACCAAGTGCCCAAAGGACCCATGACAAGAGCCCGTGCAAGAGCTTTCGAGACCGAGGTGACCTCGCTCCTCTCTTTACATCTTTCGGATTCTCTTGAGACACGGCCTCCACCTTCATCAGAGACTCTATGCATACTCAGGTGCTTGGACGAAGGCCGCGGGACAGCTCTACACGATGCTCAAGAGGACAGGCCCGACAAGTACACGAGACAAGAAGAAGGGATGCTGAAGATGCTACAGGCACCGGACGTCCGGCCTGCACCAGACGACCGGCGACTCCCAGGCACCGGACGACCGGAAGACACCGGACGTCCGGCATCTCCCAGACGACCGGACGACCGGAAGCCACCGGACGTCCGTGAAAACGACTACAGAAGCTAAATAGCGGAAATCCGAGGATTACTGGACGTCCGGTCCCTCCGGAACCACCGGACGTCCGGTAACCCACGGACGTCCGCTACGACGGCGACCGCGTGTGTAATATAAATACTGTTGACTCCCCTCCGTTAGACTCAGCTGTGGTTTAGCTCATTCTTAGACTTGTGTGGATTTCTCCCACGAGACGGTGCGCCTCTACGGAGAAGATCCACTACGGATTCAGGACCTCCTTCATCGGAGAAGATCCCCAGGGATATCAAGACCTCCTCACGGAGAAGACTATCTTTGTATCACCGGTGTTGACTTTGGATCATGTATCTCAACCTTGTATCGCGAATCTAGTGCTTGTGTGATTGTCTTCGTGTTGATTGAGTGCTTTCCTCTTGTGTTTTCCCCATCTTTCCCTTGTGATTTCCCGTGTTCATCGTGTGCCACCCTCCAAACGTGAAAGATCCGCTGATTAGGGTTCCACCCTGTATCATATGGTATCAAGAGCAAAGGTTTCTCACGATTTTGGAGCCCCACACTTTGTTTTCTAGCCTGTTTTTGTCGTGTTCTTCCCTATTTCGAAAATTCCCCACAAAAAGAGCCCCAAAATTTTTTTGTGATCTGTTGATTTGGCAAGATTTTGTTGACTTTGTTCCATGGATTTGCTGTGCCACGTGTCGATCTAGCATTTCCCCACCTTTTCACCGTTTTTCCTCCGCAAATCCGACCACGTTTCACCGTTTTTGCCTCGGATCCCACCAACCCAGTCCAAAACCTACCGGACGACCGACGTTTACCGGACGTCCGGCAACTTTCGAGACACCGGACGTCCGCTAAACACCGGACGACCGGCACCCCGACAACAGAAGCGTTTTTCCGGATTTCCGGTCTCTACCGGACGTCCGACCCACCCAGACCGACCGGACGACCGGTACCTTCCGGACGTCCGAAATTTCCTGACGCAGCTGATTTGGTTCAGTTACGTTCCACCTTCCGCTACCACCCACCTTACGCAAATACCTTCCACCTTCCGCAACGGCCATCTACCTTCCACAACCACCATCGCTTTCCCGCTCTGAGTTTAAAAAGTTTGTCTCCCTTTGCCTTGGATACTTGAGTTGTGGTTTCACCGTTTCCTTGGATGTTTAGGCTACCTTGGGACGGCAAGACTTCGACAACACCACCGCTCAACTTCAGCAAGGACGGTAACATCGACGACACTTCGCTCATTCTACCTTGCAATTGCATTGTCACCCTATGAACCATCTTTGCGTAGCTTTCCCATTGAGACTAGCCATTTGAGTATTGCCGGGCCACGACACTTGTGCACATTAGTGATAGCCATAGATATTGCATACTACATCATTGTGAGTAATATCACATCATCTTGGTATCTTGCATATCCCCGTGTGCCACAAGAGTGCTCCGCATACACAATAGCTACCTCGATCCGAGAAGCATACATATGTGCCCAAAGAAAGAGCTCAAAAGCTTCTAAGCAAAAGAGCCAATCCAAGCAAAGAAACAATAGCATCATACGCCTTGCATCCAAAGAGGTCATACATCATAGCAACATCATCTTGTGCTTAAGCATCGGCACATCATACACTCATAGCATACTTGTGATAGTTAGTCGTTACGTTTTGACTCTTATAGGTCGTGCACAAGTGCGTATCCGCCTATTAAGCAATCGGTTAGCGTCTCTCTAGTGTTGTGCAACAAGAGCATTTTCCGTGGTTTACCACATTTTCGCTCATCCTTGGTTGCACGACCACATTTGTCTATCCGTGCGTGTGTTCCGTGTGCTATTCTTTGCTAGTGATCTACTTGTTGCATGAGCAAATTTGTGAACCATTTTCAACATCTTTGAGTCACTTTGACTATTGCATTGAATTTGTGCCACATCCTAACCGAGCTCCTCTCAAAGCTTTACTTGTGTAGGTGTGAGAATCGACACGAAGTAATACAAATAGTGCTATTTCCGGGTTACATTGTTGAGTGATCATTGATCCATTTTCAACCTCGGTTAAGGTACATTGATATTGTCTTCTCCTTTTCTCCCACTCACATACTTGCTTGTGATGATGGATAGGCCAAGTTCATCTACCAACCCGATCTTCGACGATCCTCAAGAAGCGAACAACTACGTCACCAAACTACATCTATTCGGTGTCCAACGAGCTCTACATCAAGAGAGTGAAGCTATGCGAGAGTACATTGGTCAAGTCGCCGAGGACGCGCGCCAATTCCAACAAAGTACCAAGGAGCAAATCGACCTCATCAACACCAACATGTCTACTCAATAAAATGAGCTCCGGACATTGATCATCAACCGACGTTCTTCCTCAACATCTTCTCAAAGACGGAGCCGCTCAAGTCGACACACCGACTCAACACAAGACTCAAGTACACCTACGTCAAACACTCTTCGTCAAGCCACACGTCAAGCTCGACATGAACATCGGCATCCTCTACATGACAAGAGTTCTCAAGAGCTAGTCGACGAGCAAGAAGGTCGACATCGTCAAAACCAAGCTACACTTGAGCAAGCACAAGAACGGCAACGACTACGCCAACAACAACAAGAGCGAGCTCGCCAATATCAAGAAGAACAAGATGCCGAGGCTAACCGCCAAGCACAACAACGTCGAGAAGCTCAAGCTATGGAGGCGCAACGTGCTCTACAAGATGCACATCGCAATGTGGCAGCCCGCACTCGTCACAATCGTCAAGAAGAGGACTTCCTTCGCGATGAGATGCAAGAAAGGCGCCATCAAGCAAGAATGCAAGAAGAAGCTCCTCCTCAAGCGCGACATGAGCAACAATACCGACAAGAACATCAACTCCAACAAGACCGTCTACATCCTCAAGAGCAACATGATATGGCAAACCGCCAACATCGAGATCGCCCTCCCAATAGGCAAGGCAACAATGACGAGCATCGCTATGGCAAGCTCAAGTTCACCATGCCTAAGTTTTCCGGAAGCATTGATCCCGAAGACTACCTCTCATGTGCATTGAAAGTTGACAAGATCTTTCGCCTTCACAACTTCGATGAAGAGAAGAAGATCGCAATGGCATCACTTGAGTTCCAAGACTATGTTCTCATTTGGTGGGAGCAAATCATGGAGAGAAGAGAAGCAAAAGGCGAACCTCCTATCACCACTTGGGCTCAAATGAAGGAAGTGATGAGAGCACGCTTCGTGCCTACACACTACAACCGTGACTTGTTCAAGAAGCTACAACTCCTCAAGCAAGGAACCAAGTCCGTTGAAGAGTACTACAAGGAGATGGAGATTGCTATGATAAGAGCAAACATCAAGGAAGATGAAGAGCAAACAATGGCGAGATTCTTGAATGGACTCAACTATCCTATCAAGAAGATTGCGGACTTCCAACCATACAACAATCTCCTCGAGCTCGTACACCAAGCAACCAAAGCGGAGCGACAAGTTCAAGAGGACTACAAGTACTCCAAGTTCAACTCCAAGAACTACGGCTCCTACAACCAAGCTTCAACGACTTCGGCTACTCCTCCTACCTCTACCAAGCCTTCTACAAACTTCGGAGATAAGCCAAGCTACAAGAATGCGACTACATCGAGTCGTCCACCTTCTACCAACAACTTCAAGCCAAGAGCTTCCTCAACTACAACTCCTACCGAAGACAATAACAAGACGAGCTCCATCAAATGCTTCAAGTGCCAAGGACGAGGCCACAAGTCATTTGATTGCAAGACCGTTCGCACCATGATCATCAACGACGACGGATCTTATGACTCCATGAGCGATGATGAGATGGAAGCACTTGAGCATGTCGCTATGCATCGCCAAGTCAATGAAGAAGAAGACAATCAAGTGTTTTGCGACAATGACTCAAGCCCCAACCTTGTTGTCTCCAAAGTCTTGACACTCCAACATCAACAAGATGACGACCAACGATGCCATATTTTCCATACGAAGGCCGGCATCAATGGACGCTCCGTCAAGGTTATCATCGATGGCGGAAGTTGCCACAACTTGGCAAGTGAAGAGCTATGCGACAAGCTTCATTTGGTCAAGACGAAGCATCCGCACCCCTACAAGGTCCAATGGCTCAACGACGCCGGAATTCTTCGAGTCGAGCACACCGTGCAAGTATCTTTCAAGATTGGCGCCTACGAGGACACTCTTGAGTGTGATGTGATACCCATGTCCGTGTGCCACCTTATTCTTGGACGACCATGGCAATATGATCGTGGAGTCACACACAATGGACGGACGAATCACTATCATTTCAAGATGAAGGGCAAGGAATTCGTGCTTCGACCGATGACTCCAAGTCAAGTAGCCGCCGACAAGCTTTTACCTACCACCCATCGTGGAGAGAATGGTGAGAGAGCGAGCCACCAAAAAGAGAGTGAGAGCCACAAGCCAAATATGAGCGACTCCACGATGAGCGACAAGAAGCAACTAGTGCTATTTGCTACCAAACGTGAGATGAGAGAAGTGTGTGAGAACCCATCGAGCGTCTTCCACCTTGTGCTTCTATGCAAAGGGGAAGCCAAACCTACTAACACTTCACCAACTCCACCTTTTGTGTTGTCTAAATTGTTGCAGGAATTCTCGGACGTCTTTCCGGATGAGCTACCACCGGGTCTACCTCCACTCCGAGGGATAGAGCACCGCATCGACCTAGTACCCGGTGCTCCACTTCCAACCAAGGCTCCTTACCGCGTCAACCCCGAGGAAACAAAGGAGATACAACGGCAAGTGCAAAAACTCATCGACAAGGGTCATGTACGTGAAAGTCTAAGCCCTTGTGCCGTTCCCGTTATTCTCGTGCCTAAGAAAGACGGAACTTTTCGCATGTGTTCCGATTGCCGCCCGATAAATGCTATCACCGTTAGATATCGTCACCCTATTCCTCGCTTAGATGACATGCTTGATGAACTTTGTGGTGCCACTATCTTTTCAAAGATTGATCTTAAAAGTGGCTACTACCAAATTCGCATTCAAGAGGGTGATGAGTGGAAAACTGCTTTCAAAACCAAGTTCGGGTTATATGAGTGGCTTGTTATGCCAATGGGCTTATCGGAAGCACCCGGCACTTTTGTGCGTCTTATGCACTTTGTTCTTAGACCCTACATAGGTGTCTTTGTCGTGGTTTACTTTGATGACATTCTAGTGTTTAGCAAGTCGCTTGAAGAACATGTTGACCATGTCCAACTAGTTTTGCAAGCACTTCGCAAACAACAATTGTATGCTAATATGGAAAAATGCACTTTTGGCGTTGACAAGGTTGTCTTTCTAGGATTTGTCGTGTCTTCTCAAGGTGTTAACGTTGATGAAACTAAAATTGAAGCAATCAAAACTTGGCCTCAACCAAAGAATCTCATGCAAGTGCGTAGTTTCCTTGGTCTAGCCGGTTTCTATCGACGTTTTGTGAAGGACTTTAGCACCATTGCTATGCCTTTACACGCTTTGAGCAAGAAGAACGCACCCTTCATTTGGGGTCCTTCGCAAGACACCGCGTTCAATGAGCTTAAGAGCTTGCTCACGCATGCACCACTTCTAGCCCTACCAAACTTTGACAAACCGTTTGAGATTCATTGTGATGCTAGTGGTACCGGCATAGGTGGCGTGCTAATGCAAGAAAAGCGCCCAATTGCGTACTTTAGCGAAAAGCTATCGGGAGCGCAACTTAACTACCCTATCTATGATAAAGAGCTTTATGCCTTGGTGAGAGTTCTACGTGTTTGGGAACACTATCTTAGACCTCATGAATTCATTCTTCATACGGACCATGAGACACTCAAGTATCTCAAAGGTCAAACTAAGTTGAACAAGCGTCATGCTAAATGGAGTGAGTTCATTGAGTCTTTTCCCTATGTCATCAAATACATCAAGGGCAAAGAAAATGTTGTGGCGGACGCGCTTTCCCGCAAATGCATGCTTTTAACACAACTTGAGTTGAATGTGATTGGCTTTGAGCATATTAAAGATTTATATGAGCATGATCCTTTCTTTGCAAATGCTTATGCTAAATGCTTGACTCACACTTCTTGGGAACATTACTACATCAAAGATGGATATCTTATGAGAGCTAACAAACTTTGCATTCCCGAGTCTTCGCTTCGTTTGCTCCTTTTGCAGGAATCTCATGGAGGAGGACTCATGGGACACTTTGGACGCGACAAGACGTTTGCTACTCTCTCTAAGAACTATTTTTGGCCCAAGATGCTTCATGACGTCTCACGCTTCACCAACCGATGTTCTACATGCCGCAAAGCTAAGTCCAAAGCTCAATCTCATGGTCTTTACATGCCTCTTCCTATTCCATATCATCCATGGGAAGACATAAGCATGGATTTCATACTTGGTTTGCCTAGGACTCAAAATGGCAAAGATTCCGTGCTTGTCGTGGTAGATAGATTCTCCAAAATGGCTCATTTCATTCCTTGTAACAAGATAGACGATGCTTCACATGTTGCCACTCACTTTTGCAGGGAGATACTTCGTCTACACGGCGTGCCCAAAACGATCGTGTCGGACCGGGACGTCAAGTTCTTGAGTTACTTTTGGAAAACACTATGTGCCAAGCTCGGAATCAAGCTACTCTTTTCTTCGGCGTACCATCCACAAACGGACGGCCAGACGGAGGTGACGAACCGCACGCTCTCCACTCTTCTTCGTGTGTTGATCAAGAGGAACATCCGGGAATGGGAACATTGCTTGCCAATCGCCGAGTTCGCCTACTACCGCGCAAGACACTCCACAACCGGCAAGTCCCCCTTCGAGATCGTCTACGGCTTCAACCCGTTGTCGCCTTTGGACATCCTACTGTTGGAAATATGCCCTAGAGGCAATAATAAAAGAGTTATTATTATATTTCCTTGTTCATGATAATCGTTTATTATCCATGCTATAACTGTATTGATTGGAAACTCAAATACACGTGTGGATGAATAGACAGACTTTGTGTCCCTAGTGAGCCTCTACAGGACTAGCTCGTTGATCAAAGATGACCGCGGTTTCCAGGTCATAGACATGAGTTGTCATTTGATAACGGGATCACATCATTAGGAGAATGATGTGATGGACGAGACCCAAACGTTAACATAGCTTTTGATCGTGTCAGTTATCGCTATAGTTTTCTGCATGTCAAGTATAAGTTCCTATGACCATGAGATCATGTAACTCACTGACACCGTAGGAGTGCTTTGTGTGTGCCAAACGTCGCAACGTAACTGGGTGACTATAAAGGTACTCTACAGGTATCTCCGAGGGTGTCTGTTGAGTTGACATGGATCGAGACTGGGATTTGTCACTCCGTATGACGGAGAGGTATCTCCGGGCCCACTCGGTAATACGTCATCTCAATGAGCTCAAAGTGACTAAGTAGTTGGTCACGGGATTATGTATTACGGTAACGAGTAAAGAGACTTGCCGATAACGAGGTTGAACTAGGTATAGAGATACCGACGATCGAATCTCGGGCAAGTAACATACCGACGAGACAAAGAGAACTGTATACGGGATTGCCTGAATCCTTGACATCGTGGTTCATCCGATGAGATCATCGAGAAACATGTAGGAGCCAATATGGGTATCCAGATCCCGCTATTGGTTATTGACCTTGGAGTGTCTCGGTCATGTCTACATGGTTTCCGAACCCGCAGGGTCTACACACTTAACGTTCGGTGACGCTAGGGTTGTTAGTGAGAAGAGTGCATGGTTACCGAAGGTTGTTCGGAGTCCCGGATGAGATCCCGGACATGACGAGGGTCTCCGGAATGGTCCGGAGACGAAGATTGATATATAGGATGAAAGGTTTCGGAGTACCGGAAGTGTTCCGGGGAGCATCGGGAAATCGGCGGAGTACCGGGAAGGTTTTCGGGGGGTCCGGAAGGTGTTCTGGGCCTATTGGGCCACAAGGGGGGACACCACAGCCCTCAGGGGGCTGTGCGCCCCCCCTGGGCCCTCTCCCCATGCGGCTAAGGGGGTGGGACCCCCTAGGGCTGGCCGCACCCCTTGGGACTTGGGGGGCAAGGCACCTAGGGGGGAAACCCTAGGGCCTGGGCGCCTTCCCCTGCCCTGGCCGCCGCCCCCCTCCCCTTGCCCTGGCCGCCGGCCCCTAGGGGGAAACCCTAGGGCGCCCTAGCCTCTCCACCCCCCCTATATATAGTGGGGCAAAGGGAGGGCAGCAAACACAGTTCGTGCCTCGGTGCTGCCCTCCCTCTCCCGTCATATCTTCTTCTCCCGCGGTGCTTAGGCGAAGCCCTGCTGGAGTTCTTCTCCACCATCACCACCACGCCGTCGTGCTGCCGGTTCTCCATCAACCTCTCCTCCACCCCTTGCTGGATCAAGAAGGAGGAGACGTCCCCGAGCCGTACGTGTGAAGAACGCGGAGGCACCGTTGCTTCGGTGCTAGGTCTTCGGCGATCTGAATCGCGACGAGTACGACTCCATCATCCGCGTTCATAACGCTTCCGCTTAGCGATCTACAAGGGTACGTAGATCACACTCCTTCCTCGTAGTTGCATCTACTAGATTGATCTTGGTGAACGGTAGGAAAAATTTTTGTTTCCCATGCAACGTTCCCCAACAGAACTGTTGGAAATATGCCCTAGAGGCAATAATAAAAGAGTTATTATTATATTTCCTTGTTCATGATAATCGTTTATTATCCATGCTATAACTGTATTGATTGGAAACTCAGATACACGTGTGGATGAATAGACAGACTTTGTGTCCCTAGTGTGCCTCTACAGGACTAGCTCGTTAATCAAAGATGACCGCGGTTTCCAGGTCATAAGACATGAGTTGTCATTTGATAACGGGATCACATCATTAGGAGAATGATGTGATGGACGAGACCCAAACGTTAACATAGCTTTTGATCGTGTCAGTTATCGCTATAGTTTTCTGCATGTCAAGTATAAGTTCCTATGACCATGAGATCATGTAACTCACTGACACCGTAGGAGTGCTTTGTGTGTGCCAAACGTCGCAACGTAACTGGGTGACTATAAAGGTACTCTACAGGTATCTCCGAGGGTGTCTGTTGAGTTGACATGGATCGAGACTGGGATTTGTCACTCCGTGTGACGGAGAGGTATCTCCGGGCCCACTCGGTAATACGTCATCTCAATGAGCTCAAAGTGACTAAGTAGTTGGTCACGGGATTATGTATTACGGTAACGAGTAAAGAGACTTGCCGATAACGAGATTGAACTAGGTATAGAGATACCGACGATCGAATCTCGGGCAAGTAACATACCGACGAGACAAAGGGAACTGTATACGGGATTGCCTGAATCCTTGACATCGTGGTTCATCCGATGAGATCATCGAGAAACATGTAGGAGCCAATATGGGTATCCAGATCCCGCTATTGGTTATTGACCTGGGAGTGTCTCGGTCATGTCTACATGGTTTCCGAACCCGCAGGGTCTACACACTTAACGTTCGGTGACGCTAGGGTTGTTAGTGAGAAGAGTGCATGGTTACCGAAGGTTGTTCGGAGTCCCGGATGAGATCCCGGACATGACGAGGGTCTCCGGAATGGTCCGGAGACGAAGATTTATATATAGGATGAAAGGTTTCGGAGTACCGGAAGTGTTCCGGGGAGCATCGGGAAATCGGCGGAGTACCGGGAAGGTTTTCGGGGGGTCCGGAAGGTGTTCTGGGCCTATTGGGCCACAAGGGGGGACACCACAGCCCTCAGGGGGCTGTGCGCCCCCCCTGGGCCCTCTCCCCATGCGGCTAAGGGGGTGGGACCCCCTAGGGCTGGCCGCACCCCTTGGGACTTGGGGGGCAAGGCACCTAGGGGGGAAACCCTAGGGCCTGGGCGCCTCCCCCTGCCCTGGCCGCCGCCCCCCTCCCCTTGCCCTGGCCGCCGGCCCCTAGGGGAAACCCTAGGGCGCCCTAGCCTCTCCACCCCCCCTATATATAGTGGGGCAAAGGGAGGGCAGCCAAGACAGTTCGTGCCTCGGTGCTGCCCTCCATCTCCCGTCATATCTTCTCCTCCCGCAGTGCTTAGGCGAAGCCCTGCTGGAGTTCTTCTCCACCATCACCACCACGCCGTCGTGCTGCCGGTTCTCCATCAACCTCTCCTCCACCCCTTGCTGGATCAAGAAGGAGGAGACGTCCCCGAGCCGTACGTGTGAAGAACGCGGAGGCACCGTTGCTTCGGTGCTAGGTCTTCGGCGATCTGAATCGCGACGAGTACGACTCCATCATCCGCGTTCATAACGCTTCCGCTTAGCGATCTACAAGGGTACGTAGATCACACTCCTTCCTCGTAGTTGCATCTACTAGATTGATCTTGGTGAACGGTAGGAAAAATTTTTGTTTCCCATGCAACGTTCCCCAACAGTGGTATCAGAGCCAGGTTCTTGCGTAGATGCTTTCTCGAGTAGAACACAAAGAAGTTTGTGGCGTTGATGTTTAAATTGCTGCCCTCCTTAGTCTTTCTTGATTCAGCGGTATTATAGGATGAAGCGGCCCGGACCAACTTTACATGTCCACGTACATGAGACCGGTTCCATCGACAGACATGTGACTTTTGTTGCATAAGATGGCTGGCGGGTGTCTGTCTCTCCTATCTTAGTTGAATCGGAATAGAACAAGGCGGTCCTTGTAGAAGGTTAAATAGCAACTTGAATATCATCGTTGTGGTTTTGCGTAGGTAAGAAGCGTTCTTGCTAGATACCCATAGCAGCCACGTAAAACATGCAACAACAAATTAGAGGACGTCTAACTTGTTTTTGCAGGGTATGTATGTGATATGATATGGCCAATGACATGATGAAATATATTTTGATGTATGAGATGATCATGTTGTAATAGTTAACATCGACTTGCATGTCGATGCATACGGCAACCGGCAGGAGCCATAGGGTTGTCTTTATTTTTTGTATGACCTGCGTGTCAATCATTAAGCGCTTTGTAATGCTTTACTTTATCGCTAAACGGTAGCAATAGTAGTAAGAGCATGGTGGGGCGCCGACAACCCCGATGGCAACACGATGATGGAGATCATGATGATGGAGATCATGGTGTGGCGCCGGTGACGATGGAGATCATGCCGGTGCTTTGGAGATGGAGATCAAAAGCACGAGATGATGGCCATATCATGTCACTTATGATTTGCATGTGATGTTAATCCTTTTATGCATCTTATTTTGCTTAGGACGACGGTAGCATTATAAGGTGATCCTTCACTAAAATTTCAAGATAAAATTGTGTTCCCCCCGAGTGTGCGCCGTTGCGAAGGTTCGTCGTTTCGAAGCACCACGTGATGATCGGGTGTGATAGACTCTACGTTCGCATACAACGGGTGCAAGCCAGTTTTGCACGTGCAGAACACTCGGGTTAGACTTGACGAGCCTAGCATGTACAGACATGGCCTCGGAACACGGAGGACCGAAAGGTCGAGCATGAGTCATATAGTAGATATGATCAACATGTTGATGTTCACCATTGACACCACCTCATCTCACGTGATGATCGGACTTGGGTTGGTGAATTTGGATCATGTCACGCTCGAATGACCGGAGGGATGTCAATTTGAGTGGGAGTTATAATTAATTTGATTAAGTAATAACTCACTTATCATGAACAATAGTCTAAAAATGTCTTTGCAAATTTATGTTGTAGATGGCTCGCGCAGGAGTTCCCCTGAATTTTAATGCGTTCCTAGAGAAAGCTAAACTGAAAGATGATGGGAGCAACTTTGTGGACTGGCTCCGCAATCTGAGGATCATCCTCACAGCTGCCCAAAAGGTTTATGTCCTAAATGCACCGCTAGGTCAACCCCCCGCTCCTGGAGCCTCTGCAGACGATATGAACGTCTGGCAGACGCGTTCGGATGACTATTCGATAGTACAATGTGCCATGTTGTACGGCTTGGAAGGAGGACTCCAAAGGCGTTTTGAACGTCATGGTGCATATGAGATGTACACGGAGTTGAAATTCATCTTTGAGAAGAATGCTAAGATCGAGAGGTATGAGACCACCGATAAATTCTTCGCTTGCAAGATGGAGGAGAATTCGTCTGTCAGTGAGCACTTACTGAAGATGTCTGGGTACTATACCCGCATAGCTGATCTGGGACTTGTGTTCCCGGATGAGGCTATCATTGACAGAATTCTCCAGTCACTCCCTCCAAGCTACAAGAGCTTCGTCCAGCAGTACAACATGCAAGGGATGAATAAAACCATCGCCGAGCTGTTTTCGATGCTGAAAGTCGCTGAAGCAGACATCCAGAAGGAGTATCAAGTGTTGATGGTCAATAAGACCACCAGTTTCAAGAAGAATGGCAAGGGCAAGAAGGGTAACTCTAAGAAGGGTGGCAAAGCAGTTGCTAATCCAGTGAAGAAACCCAAGGCTGGGCCCAAGCCAGAGACTGAGTGTTTCTATTGCAAGGGGAATGGCCACTGGAAGCGGAACTGCCCCAAGTATCTGGCGGACAAGAAGGGGGCCAACAACAACAAAGGTATATATGATATACATGTTATTGATGTGTACCTTACCAACTCTCGTTGTAGTGCCTGGGTATTTGATACCGGTTCGGTTGCTCACATTTGCAACTCTAAACAGGAACTGCGGAATAAACGGAGGCTGGCGAAGGACGAAGTGACGATGCGCGTGGGAAATGGTTCCAAGGTTGATGTGATCGCCGTCGGCACGCTCGCTCTTCGATTACCATCGGGATTAGTTATGAACCTGAATATTTGTTATTTAGTGCCTGCGTTAAGCATGAACATTATATCTGGATCTTGTTTATTGCGAGACGGTTACTCATTTAAGTCAGAGAATAATGGTTGTTCTATTTATATGAGTAATATCTTTTATGGTCATGCACCCGAAGTTAGGGGTTTATTCTTATTGAATCTCGATAGTGATGATACACATGTTCATAACATTGATGCCAAAAGATGTAGAGTAGATAATGATAATACCACTTTCTTGTGGCACTGCCGTCTCGGTCATATCGGCGCGAAACGCATGAGGAAGCTCCATGCTGATGGACTTTTGGAGTCTCTTGATTTTGAATCACTTGACACGTGCGAGCCGTGCCTCATGGGCAAGATGACAAGGACCCCGTTTTCAGGGACAATGGAACGGGCAAGTGACTTATTGGAAATCATACATACTGATGTGTGCGGTCCGATGAGTGTAACGGCGCGCGGTGGATATCGTTATTTTCTCACCTTCACTGACGACTTAATTAGATATGGGTATATTTACTTGATGAAGCATAAGTCTGAAACTTTTGAAAAGTTCAAGCAATTTCAGAGTGAAGTTGAAAATCATCGTAACAAGAAGATCAAGTTCCTACGATCTGATCGAGGGGGAGAATATCTGAGTTATGAGTTTGGTGATCACTTAAGAAAATGTGGAATTGTTTCACAGTTGACGCCACCTGGAACACCACAGCGTAATGGTGTGTCCGAACGTCGTAATCGAACCCTATTAGATATGGTACGTTCTATGATGTCTCTTGCCGATTTGCCACTATCGTTTTGGGGGTATGCGTTAGAGACAGCTGCATTCACTTTAAATAGGGCTCCATCTAAGTCCGTTGAGACAACGCCGTATGAACTATGGTTTGGTAAGAAACCGAAGTTGTCTTTTCTCAAGGTTTGGGGTTGCGATGCTTATGTCAAAAGGCTTCAGCCAGAAAAGCTCGAACCCAAAGCGGACAAATGTGTCTTCATAGGATACCCAAAAGAAACAGTTGGGTACACCTTCTATCTCAGATCCGAGAGCAAAGTGTTTGTCGCTAAGAACGGGTCCTTTCTCGAGAAAGAGTTTCTCTCGAAAGAATTGAGTGGGAGGAAGGTAGAACTTGATGAGGTTATTGAACCTCTGCTTCAACCAGAAAGTAGCGCAGCACAGAAAGATGTTTTTGTGGAGCCTGCAGAGGTTGAAGAGAAAGCCAATGATGATGATCAAGAAGCTTCTGATCAAGTTACTACCGAACCTCGTAGGTCGACAAGGGTACGCACTGCACCTGAGTGGTATGGTAACCCTGTCTTGGAGGTCATGTTGTTAGACAACGGTGAACCTACGAGCTATGGAGAAGCGATGGTGGGCCCGAATTCCGACAAATGGTTAGAGGCCATGAAATCCGAGATGGGATCCATGTATGAAAACAAAGTATGGACTTTGGAAGTATTACCTGAAGGGCGGAAGGCCATTCAGAATAAATGGATTTTTAAGAGGAAGACGGACGCTGACGGTAATGTCACCGTGTATAAAGCTCGACTTGTGGCAAAGGGTTTTTCACAAGTTCAAGGAATTGACTACGATGAGACTTTCTCACCCGTAGCGATGCTTAAATCCGTCCGAATCATGTTAGCAATAGCTGCATATTTCGATTATGAAATTTGGCAGATGGATGTCAAAACGGCGTTCCTTAACGGTTTTCTTAAGGAAGAGTTGTATATGATGCAACCGGAGGGTTTTGTCGATCCAGAGAATGCTGACAAAGTGTGCAAGCATCTCGGAGTTGGAATCTTCGCTTTGATGAGGTGATCAAAGCGTTTGGGTTTATACAAGTTTACAATGAAGCTTGTATTTACAAGAAAGTGAGTGGGAGCTCTATAGCGTTTCTAATATTATATGTGGATGACATATTGCTGATTGGAAACAATATAGAATTTTTGGATAGCGTGAAGGGGTATTTGAACAAGAGTTTTTCGATGAAAGATCTCGGTGAAGCTGCTTTCATATTGGGCATCAAGATCTATAGAGATAGATCAAGACGCTTGATAGGACTTTCACAAAGCACATACCTTGATAAAGTTTTGAAGAAGTTCAAAATGGATCAATCCAAGAAGGGGTTCTTGCCGGTATTGCAAGGTACAAAGTTGAGTAAGACTCAATGCCCAGTGACTGCGGAAGATAGAGAAAAGATGAGTGTCGTCCCCTATGCTTCAGCCATAGGCTCTATCATGTATGCAATGCTGTGCACAAGACCAGATGTCAGCCTTACCATAAGTATGGCCGGAAGGTTTCAAAGTAATCCTGGTATGGATCACTGGACAGCGGTCAAGAATATCCTAAAGTACCTGAAAAGGACTAAGGATATGTTTCTCGTTTATGGAGGTGATCAAGAGCTCGTCGTAAAGGGTTACGTCGATGCAAGCTTTGACACTGATCCGGATGACTCTAAGTCTCAAACCGGATACGTATATATTCTCAACGGGGGAGCGGTAAGCTGGTGCAGTTCCAAGCAGAGCGTGGTAGCTGATTCTACATGTGAAGCGGAGTATATAGCTGCCTCGGAGGCGGCAAAGGAAGGTGTCTGGATGAAGGAGTTCATGACAGATCTTGGAGTTGTGCCTAGTGCATTGAACCCAATGACTCTGTTCTGTGACAACACTGGTGCCATTGCTCTAGCCAAGGAACCAAGGTTTCACAAGAGGACCAGACACATAAAGCGACGCTTCAATTCCATCCGCGATTCAGTCAAGGAGGAGGACATAAACATTTGCAAAGTACACACGGATTTGAATGTTGCAGATCCGTTGACTAAGCCTCTTCCACGGGCTAAGCACGATCAACACCAAGACTCTATGGGTGTTAGATTCATTACCTTGTAATACTAGATTATTGACTCTAGTGCAAGGGGGAGACTGTTGGAAATATGCCCTAGAGGCAATAATAAAAGAGTTATTATTATATTTCCTTGTTCATGATAATCGTTTATTATCCATGCTATAACTGTATTGATTGGAAACTCAAATACACGTGTGGATGAATAGACAGACTTTGTGTCCCTAGTGAGCCTCTACAGGACTAGCTCGTTGATCAAAGATGACCGCGGTTTCCAGGTCATAGACATGAGTTGTCATTTGATAACGGGATCACATCATTAGGAGAATGATGTGATGGACGAGACCCAAACGTAACCATAGCTTTTGATCGTGTCAGTTATCGCTATAGTTTTCTGCATGTCAAGTATAAGTTCCTATGACCATGAGATCATGTAACTCACTGACACCGTAGGAGTGCTTTGTGTGTGCCAAACGTCACAACGTAACTGGGTGACTATAAAGGTACTCTATAGGTATCTCCGAAGGTGTCTGTTGAGTTGACATGGATCGAGACTGGGATTTGTCACTCCGTATGACGGAGAGGTATCTCCGGGCCCACTCGGTAATACGTCATCTCAATGAGCTCAAAGTGACTAAGTAGTTGGTCACGGGATTATGTATTACGGTAACGAGTAAAGAGACTTGCCGGTAACGAGATTGAACTAGGTATAGAGATACCGACGATCGAATCTCGGGCAAGTAACATACCGACGAGACAAAGGGAACTGTATACGGGATTGCCTGAATCCTTGACATCGTGGTTCATCCGATGAGATCATCGAGAAACATGTAGGAGCCAATATGGGTATCCAGATCCCGCTATTGGTTATTGACCTGGGAGTGTCTCGGTCATGTCTACATGGTTTCCGAACCCGCAGGGTCTACACACTTAACGTTCGGTGACGCTAGGGTTGTTAGTGAGAAGAGTGCATGGTTAACCGAAGGTTGTTCGGAGTCCCGGATGAGATCCCGGACATGACGAGGGTCTCCGGAATGGTCCGGAGACGAAGATTGATATATAGGATGAAAGGTTTCGGAGTACCGGAAGTGTTCCGGGGAGCATCGGGAAATCGGCGGAGTACCGGGAAGGTTTTCGGGGGGTCCGGAAGGTGTTCTGGGCCTATTGGGCCACAAGGGGGGACACCACAGCCCTCAGGGGGCTGTGCGCCCCCCCTGGGCCCTCTCCCCATGCGGCTAAGGGGGTGGGACCCCCTAGGGCTGGCCGCACCCCTTGGGACTTGGGGGGCAAGGCACCTAGGGGGGAAACCCTAGGGCCTGGGCGCCTCCCCCTGCCCTGGCCGCCGCCCCCCTCCCCTTGCCCTGGCCGCCGGCCCCTAGGGGAAACCCTAGGGCGCCCTAGCCTCTCCACCCCCCCTATATATAGTGGGGCAAAGGGAGGGCAGCCAAGACAGTTCGTGCCTCGGTGCTGCCCTCCATCTCCCGTCATATCTTCTCCTCCCGCAGTGCTTAGGCGAAGCCCTGCTGGAGTTCTTCTCCACCATCACCACCACGCCGTCGTGCTGCCGGTTCTCCATCAACCTCTCCTCCACCCCTTGCTGGATCAAGAAGGAGGAGACGTCCCCGAGCCGTACGTGTGAAGAACGCGGAGGCACCGTTGCTTCGGTGCTAGGTCTTCGGCGATCTGAATCGCGACGAGTACGACTCCATCATCCGCGTTCATAACGCTTCCGCTTAGCGATCTACAAGGGTACGTAGATCACACTCCTTCCTCGTAGTTGCATCTACTAGATTGATCTTGGTGAACGGTAGGAAAAATTTTTGTTTCCCATGCAACGTTCCCCAACACCTACCTCTTCCTCTCCAAGAGCGCACGAACATGGACGCAAGTGCAAGGGCAAATTATCTCAAGAAGGTGCATGAAGACACAAGGGCGATGATCGAGCGACAAGTCCAACGTCTCGCCACCAAGCTCAACGTCAACAAGGCACCGATGGTGTTCCAACCGGGAGATCTTGTTTGGCTTCACCTTCGCAAGGACCGCTTCCCACACGAGCGCAAGTCCAAGCTTCTACCTCGCGCCGACGGACCATTCAAGGTGCTAGCACGCTACAACGACAACGCCTACAAGATCGACATCCCACGAGACAAGTACTCCGTGAGCGATACTTTCAACATCAAGGACCTATCTCCTTTCCATGGTGATGAGGATTTCGATCCGAGGTCGGATCTTTCCCAAGGGAGGGGAGATGATACGGTGTATCCTAGGGCCATCACCATGGACCCTTCATCGCCTCACCAAGTGCCCAAAGGACCCATGACAAGAGCTCGTGCAAGAGCTTTCGAGACCGAGGTGACCTCGCTCCTCTCTTTACATCTTTCGGATTCTCTTGAGACACGGCCTCCACCTTCATCAGAGACTCTATGCATACTCAGGTGCTTGGACGAAGGCCGCGGGACAGCTCTACACGATGCTCAAGAGGACAGGCCCGACAAGTACACGAGACAAGAAGAAGGGATGCTGAAGATGCTACAGGCACCGGACGTCCGGCCTGCACCGGACGACCGGCGACTCCCAGGCACCGGACGATCGGAAGACACCAGACGTCCGGCATCTCCCAGACGACCGGACGACCGGAAGCCACCGGACGTCCGTGAAAACGACTACAGAAGCTAAATAGCGGAAATCCGAGGATTACCGGACGTCCGGTCCCTCCGGAACCACCGGACGTCCGGTAACCCACGGACGTCCGCTACGACGGCGACCGCGTGTGTAATATAAATACTGTTGACTCCCCTCCGTTAGACTCAGCTGTGGTTTAGCTCATTCTTAGACTTGTGTGGATTTCTCCCACGAGACGGTGCGCCTCTACGGAGAAGATCCACTACGGATTCAGGACCTCCTTCATCGGAGAAGATCCCCAGGGATATCAAGACCTCCTCACGGAGAAGACTATCTTTGTATCACCGGTGTTGACTTTGGATCATGTATCTCAACCTTGTATCGCGAATCTAGTGCTTGTGTGATTGTCTTCGTGTTGATTGAGTGCTTTCCTCTTGTGTTTTCCCCATCTTTCCCTTGTGATTTCCCGTGTTCATCGTGTGCCACCCTCCAAACGTGAAAGATCCGCTGATTAGGGTTCCACCCTGTATCATAACCCAACCAAACTTCAACATGAAGCAAGCATCTTCGATCTTCACCCGCAACTAGCAATGCTATAAGAAGGGCTGAGCGAAGCGTACTTAGCCAAGCAACGGTTTGCATAGGTAGGTTGGTTAATCATGGCAATGGTTTACAAGTAGGAGGCTGACAAGAAGATCATGGGCATCGAGGCAAAACTATAGAGCGGAACTACTAGCAATAGGCAAAGATAGTAATGTTATCGGGGTTCGGTCATCTTGCCTGAAGAGAAGTCGTTCGGATCGTAAGAAGGGTCCTCGTGCTCAACCTCGTTGGAAACCTCGTGCTCGTACTCGAACTCGGACTCTGCTTCCGGCTCTAAACAAAACAATCACACAAAGCACAAATCAACAAGATGCAATCCGCACTCGAAAATGATGGATGCATGATGGATGCACTAAGGATGCACACGGAGCACGTAAAATATCACTCAAGCAAAACACCTCAAAACATGATAACAATCTGATATTATGAATCTACACAGAAAAACAATCAAGTTTCATATAAGATTCGCTGAAATCGGAGTTACGGGCTAAAAGTTATGCCCGAAACAAGAAATGAGCGAAAGCTGAAAATTACAGCAACATAGCAACTTCGGAGCACAAAATAATTAAGCTACAGCACTCAAATATCATGGCAAAGGACATGAACACAAACTAGACATATACTACAGCAACTAAGTCCAAAGGTGCACCCCCAAAGGAGCCACGGATCAATAGCAATGATCTTGGACATATTGAACTTGACAATAAAATTCTGGCAGCAGAATTTTATTGAAACTTTGGAGCAAAAGATAAACATGCTACATCCACTTAAATAGGCATGTGAGGACATGAATGGAAAGCCAACAATATATACTACAAGGAACAATCAAGATCCACTCCAAAACCAACATGCTTTGTCCTAGAACATCACACGAACATGGCATCGGAACGTTACAGATTTCAGACTTGGTGAAAATCCACTAAGTCCTAAAACAGCAATTTCATCATGGCATCTAAAAGAGCATGTTTAAGTCACCTCGAAACTAAACATGGCAAGGGGTAAGCACCTCATCAAAGTACACATGACGATGATCCCGAAACACACAAGCATGCTTCATTGAGATAAACACAACGATAGCAACGAGCTCAACAAGATGGCATTTCATAACAAGTGAAACAACATCACAGCCACATGGCACTTTGCAACGATGATAAACATGACAAGATTAAATCTAACATGCAACCTATCACATACAACATGTAGAGCATGGCAAGACGAACACATGGACATGTCATTTGCATCATTCGGGTAAACGAGCTAAAAGATATCACATGGCAAAGATGACATAAAAACATCACATAGCAGCAGTTTATATCACGATGCACTCTTGCAACAGCAAAACAAGCACCTAGATGATCTCTAACATGCATGACAACAAAAGATAAAACGTAGTGCACGATCCCACGAACGTCTGGACATGCTATATGCGCGAATCGGAGCAACACACAAAAAGATACAGCAGTTCTAAAACAGCATCAGCAACTAATCTAACAGGGACTAGATCTAGGGTTGTAGAAATAACCTCAGATCACAGAAAAAACAAACAACGCAGCCCGGTGGAGATGGATCCGGCCCAGCGGCAGAGGCGGCTGGAGTGGCTGGGGCGGTGAGGCGCGGCCCAGCCCGGCGGTTGCTGGCGCAGTGAGAGTGGGCCGGCCCGATGGCGCGGCGCGGGAGGTGGCCGCGGCGTGGCGCGGAGGCGGCGTGCAAGGGGGAGCCCAGCCCGGCGGTCAGGACGGCGAAGGGATGCGGCCCGCGACGAGGCGGGTGGATCCGCGGAGGAGCTGGGCCTTAGGGTTCCGCTAGGCCCAGGCGGCGGCGAAGCCGATCGGGATCGGGGCGCCTCCCCGATCCGATCGAAGGCGGCTGCGGTTGGAGCTTCGGTGCCGGAGGGAGGAAGTGGGCCTTCAGGCCCGCGGCGGTGATGTGGTCCCTGGACCCGATCGGGGAGAAGGCCCAGGGGAATCGCGGTGGCTGGCGGCCTCGGTCGATCGGCCCTCCTGGCCGATCCGATCGAGCAGAGGACGAGGGCGTTGACCCTGGCCGAGGCTTGCGGCGCTGGTCGGCTGGGTGGCGATCGAGGGAATCTCCTGGAACGGCTGGTTCCCTCGGGATCCGAGGAGGAGTTCCCAAATGGCAGAGAGGGGGTGGTTGGATCCAAAAATTTAGGGGGAGAGAGGAGGAAGAAGCTAGATGCCCAAAAATAGACTAGGGGTCTATATATATATAGCAGGTAGCTAGGGTTAGGGGATGTTTAGAGCCCTCCGATCGCGATCCGACGGATCCGATCACGGGGGTAGTTTAGAAGGGCCTAGGAGAAGGTAGTAGACTGCAGTAGGGGTGTTTCTGGGACACGAAGTGAAGGCACTTTGGACCCACACGAATAACTGATGGGATAGCCAACGGAGTCCAAACGCAACGAGATTTGAGAGGCGGGTTGCACACAACAAAACAACAACACACACAACAACCTCGCGGCACACCGGTAACGTTACACGCCCAAACAACAAAGTAGGCCTACGGGACGTCACGGACACGTGAGGGAGCTCCGGAACGCGAAACGGACAACGGGAAGGAACGCGCGGAACCGGATGCAACCGTCAACACAAAAGCAATGCGATGCACATGTCTACATGATATGAATGAATGCCACACACGCACACAACAAAACGACGAAAACCCGAAAGACAAAGAACCCGGAATGGAAATAGATGAAGCCAGAGATATATTATATACCCAAAAGGGAAAGTATTACATCCGGGGCATTACAACCGCGAGACAAGTATACCCAAGACGGAGCTACGGCTACAACCACCACTTCGGCATCTTCGCCAAGTGTTATCAAGGCATCTTCGCCTTTGGATGTACGGCATCTTCGCCTACTTCCCACGAGTTCGCCTACATCGACGTCTTCATCATCAAGGCGATCATCTACGAGCGACGTCGACAAGACAGTCGAGCATGGGCCATCCCCTTCGACCAAGGCGACGAGCATGAACCTCTTTGACACCATGAAGACGGCGCCCATATTGGACTACTACTCCGGGTCAAGCTACGCGAGCAAGCATGAGACCTTCTCTTTGACCTCGGAGGAGCGTGATGGTTTGCCACACCCTACGGCATTCATCTTTGGAGGCATTACGGATGAGGAAGTTGAGCATGGAGACTATTGCACCTACACCTCTTCGACATCCACTTATGACGAGATGCCCCAATTCCCATGTGAGGAGTGCCACCACCACAAAAGTGGTATGAGTGACTCCACCATATGTGACCTTGAGAGCATTTCCCTTGAGAGGATGAGTGTGCCCACCACTAGCCCCACACATGAGAGCATGCCACTTCTCCTATGTGAGGTTGAGAGCCATTTGAGTGACTCCACCAACCATACGAGTGAGAGCATCCAAGAGGGAGTGAGTGAGCCACAACACCTAGTGAGTGCGGTAGTTGAGAGGGCATGTGAGGCCACTATGATTTCTAACGACTTAACCTCTACTCCTAGTGTGTTTTCTTTGGTGCTAGGTCTCCTACATGACGACAATACTACCCTCAACGAGTCCATCCCTCCAATGGACAAAGCGATGGCCATGGTGGAAGAAGATGCACCCCCCGCATGGTACCATCAAGTTGCAACCTCACCTACAACACATGAGCGGAGCTCTAAAGGTAACATAGGTGATGGTGCTTCTTTCGTCCCACTTGTGGACCATCTTACCAATGATTGCTTGCATGATGTTGACACACCTATTACCATGCTTCATGCTAGTGCGACTTCATCATGTCATGACTTACCTATTTATGATGAATATGATGATGAGCATGTTGAGTTGCCTAGTTGTGATGCTATGCTCCATAGGATCTCATGTGAAAATTCTTTTGGTCACATCATGTTCGACAACCCTCCAAACTTGTCATATGCTATGAGTGAGATTTCTCATATTGTTTCATATCAATCTCAACATAGTAACTATGCATGCCAAATTAAAGTAAATCATATTTGCACTTGTGGCATAGATGACAAGATGATGGTCATTGGCTTGTGTTTCTCTTGCGATGATACTGCCATGCTTCCTTTACATGATTTGCGCAATTCATCAACTATGCCATGCCATGAACACATTGTTCCAAATATGCATTGTTTTGGATGCCATCAATATTCTCCATGTGATGTTTCCATGAATGATAATGAGGAGACCCCCATAGTTTCCTCATGCATACTAGGAGATCTTGATGCATTCCATACCTTCCATGATTACCATGATTGTGTGCACCATATGCATTACATGAATAACAATGATCTACCTACTTGTCATGATGCATTACACCATGTGAGTCTCCATTATGCCATACATAACAACAAACCTCTCATGATGGATGACATGTTTCTATATCACGGATCTCATTTATTTGAGCATTGGCTATTTTGTGCTAACCAACACATGCACGTGCGCATCATGATGGATGATGTGTACATATACCACGCACACACAATTTTTCCTTTGTCTTTGTTTTGTGTAGGTACTCATGAACATTTGTCAACCTCACAATCCCATGAGTTGACAAAACGAGCTCTCGAGAGCGACGACGATTTGGGATCACATGGATTGTCCTTACCACCGTTATCTTCGCGCAACCACTACGCGCATCTCTTTTACTTGGCTCTCACACGACTATGGGCTATTTACCATTTGTCATCTTATGCCCCTTTAATCGTGTTCACTTTGCATGCTATACCGCTTGATATGACTTTGCCATGCGATTGTGACCCTTGCTTGCCTTTACACATGATTCACCATTATGCTACTTCTATGTGTATTTGCATGCTTGGAGGAGATACTAGTAGCTATTGCCAAGATTTCTTTGTGCCCCACGCTATTGTTGATTCTTGTGCTGGGAGAGTCATGATATCCCATTGTTATTTCCATATGGCTTCTCATCAACACATTGATGATATTTTGCTCATATCTTGCTTTCATGTTTGTGCTATGCCATGTGCATCACGTATGCTCACTATTTGCACACATGACATGCTTGCCATGATTACCTCTAGTACGTTGCATCTTCGCACTACTAGCTTGTTTGACTTGATCACTATGATTGCTTGCTATGTTGCATCACCCATGTTCCTCTCTTACTTGCTTTCTTGGGTTGATGACATATATGTTCATGACACTCACATGATATATCTTGATCATTGTCATTTGTCTCCACTAGTTGCATCTCTCATCACTTGTATTGAGTGCAACAATGCTATGTTTGTTGATCTTGGAGACTTGTACACCATACTTGTGATGCATGATTGTTTGTTTGAGCCTAACGTCTTTGGTTGTTATCGCATCATACGCTTACATGCCATGCCACATTCCCTTGTACTTTCTTATGATAAGAATGATGCAAGCACTTGTTGGGTATTTTCCCGCACGAATGCTAGGTTTTGCATTATGGCTAACCTCATTTGTTTTTCCGAGTGTTTGGCATGTTCTTTCATTTTGAAGGATTCACAAGGCGGTACCATCACAAGGCATCTTGGGCATGTGAAGGCATACACGTTGCGCGACACCAACACCTTCGAGAACATACATAAGGTGAATTCCTTCTTTGTGAGCCATCCTCACATATGCATATTGGATGGGCCATACTTTCATTGTTGTTTCCTTCTTGTTGTCTACATGATACATCTACGGGGTGGAGGACCGACATTAAAGATGGACCCTATGGATTCACCACCGGTCTACCACTCTTGCCACGACATCAAGCATTGGTATGTCAAAACCCCTTTGACACATTGCACCAAAACCTTCATATTTATTGATTGTGTGCTCACATGCCATGCTCCATGGACATATCTTTCCCATAACAAATTTGCATCTTGCCCATGGATTGACTCACATTATGATTGCCTTGTTGCATTTTGTATTCCCATGTCATCCATGATATATGAGCTTGTGCATTTCCTTAGCAAATTTGTTGTGATCTACCTTGATGGCATATTCATACATAATGATCACATTGCCAAACATCAATTGCATGATCACATAGTCATATTGAGCATCGATTACCATGTTCATGCATTTGATACACCGTCACATTATGACATCATTTTGCAAAATGGTTGCATTGATCAATATCACAACACCTTTGTGTGCACCACGAATGACTTTGCTCACATGAATGCTTTACATGTCATTGTACATCTTTTAGATAAGCATCATGCGTCTCGCCACGCCCAACCTTGTCAAATGGACTCATTCTTCCATGATGGACACTTTGTGTGCGCTAACCATTGTATTTCCGAGTCTCGTTTGTGTTTGCTCTTTTTGCATATATACCACTTCGACGACACCTTGGACTACTTGGATTGCACCATGCCCTCAACTCCGTCCGACTACAAGTCCGTCCACGACAACCATTTCCATGGTGATGAGCTTTTTGATCCGAGGTCGGATCTTTCCCAAGGGAGGGAAGATAATGCGGAGCATCCCACGATCATCCCCATGTTCACTTCGACGAGACCTCAAGTACACACCATTGGACACAAGGTTAACTCGCTCCTCTCCGAACCTCCACTTTCTACATGCGAGACATGGCTACTACCTCAAATATATGTGCTATGCATGACCAGGAACCAAGAGGGAGGCCATGGAACAGCTAGGAGCATTGGACAAGATGGCGAGGACAAGTCCGCGGATCAAACGGAGAAGCCGCTGGAAAAGCTACAAGCTCCGGACGTCCGGCCTCTACCGGACGACCGGCGACTCCCAGGCGACCGGACGACTGGAGGCCACCGGACGTCCGTAACAGCGATCACAGAAGGAAAATAGCGGAAGTCCGAAGACTTCCGGACTTCTGGACCCTCGCGAGCCACCGGACGTCCGGTAGCCGTCGGACGTCCGCTACATGCTGTTTGCGCACAGTTATCGGGCCAGAGGCCCATGTATCCCTCTCCCACTTACCCCTTCGTGGCCCTAGACTATATATACTCCTCCACCTCCTCCTAGTGAGGGTTAGCTTAGGTATAGCTCATTTGAGACAGAGCTTTGCTCATCTAGTGGTTCATCTCCTCGAGAGTGACCGCGGCACCTCTTCGGAGAAGATCCACACGGATTCAAGACCTCCTTCATGGAGAAGATCCCGCGGGATACCCCAAGACCTCTTCACGGAGAAGAACCGGTTACCCTTTGTATTGTCCCTTGTTGATCATGGATCTTGTATCTCTTTGTGTTTCGAGGATCTAGCATATGTGTGACTTGTTCTTGTTGGTTTGAGTGATTCTCTCGTGTTTCCCCTCGGGCTCCCTCTCGTGTTCATCGTGGGATCCCCTCCATTTCGTGAAAGATCGGCCATCTAGGGTTCCACCCTACATCATTATGGTATCATGAGCCACGTTTCTCACGAATTTGGAGTCCCCTCCACCGTTTTCTAGCTTTCTTTTGTGTGATTTCGTCCTAAAATTCCAAAATCCCCACCAAAAATAGCCCCAAAATTTTTTGTGATCTGTTGGTTTGATGATATTTTGTTGATTTTGATCCATGGATTTGCTTGGTTTCAAGTGGATCTAGCATTTCCCCAAGTTTACCCATCTTTCATCCACGAAATCTCATCAATTTTTGACCCCAAAATCATCAAATTCCGCCCAAAATCACGTCCCGGAACTCAAATCTCGCCTTGACCCCGACCCACCGGACGACCGGCGTTTTACCGGAAGTCCGGACCCTCACGAAGCACCGGATGTCCGGAACTCACCGGACGACCGGAACCACCTATACAACAGAAAATACCGGATTTCCGGTCTTTTCCGGACGTCCGGTACACCCAGATTTTGACTTCGGCTGATTTTTGTTTTGGTCATAACTAATTCATACGAACTCCGATTTGGACGTTCTTGAGCTCGTTTTGAAGTTCTTGACATTCCCCATACCAGAAAAATACTACCATCATCATTTGACTCCATCAAATTTTGTCAAATTTGGCAAGTTTGTATAGGCCCTCCACCATATCATCCGCATAGCCACCATAGCTTTCCGCAACCTAACCATTTTGTCCACCATAGCATTTGTGGTTGCTTGAGTAGTGATTTGAGTCTCCTAAGGTGTTTAGGCTACTTAGGGAAAATTTCTTCTTCATCAACCACCACCACCACTTCCGCTTAGCCTAGCCCACTATACATTTCCGCCAACCCAACTTAACCTAGTTTTATTGAGCTTGTTTGAGTTGTGGCTTGTGTCTCCTAAGGTGTTTCGGCTACTTAGGGACCGTGACTTCAACTCCGACATCCTGTATAGCCCATCATTCCACTTCTGCAACCACCACGACATTGCCGCTATCACCATTTGACATTTGTCCTTGAGATTTTGAGTTGTGGTTTTTCCGTTTCCTAAGGTGTTTCGGCTAATTAGGAACGGGTCTACATCAAGAGCATCACCTCTCATCATCGACACAGACGGTAACTTCGACGACATCATTGTATATTCCCTTGCAATTGCATTGTTAACCTCTAGCCCATTTTTGCGTCACATACCTATCGAGACTAGCCATTTGAGTATTGCCGGCAACGTGACTTGTGCACATTAGTGATCATACTTCCCATATCATACATACCATATCACCGTGGTGCATATCTTGGTATCATCTCTTGTGACACAAGGTTGTCATCGCATATACTCAATTGCTATCTTGGTTCGTGAAGTTTTGCATGAGAAAAGAGCTCAAAAGAGAAAGAGCCAAACAAGCTTTTAAGCACAAAGAAAAAGATACACAAAGAGCTTTTAAGCAAGAACCATAGCATCATACTACATTAAGATTGTCATACTCGATCATTTTGGATCATACCACTGGAATACCATACATATAGCATACTTGGGATAGAAGTCGTTGCATTTTGCTTAGTAGGTTGTGCACAAGTTCGTATCCGCCTATTGTGCAGTCGCGCTAGCGTCTCTCTAGTGTTGTGCAACACGAGCATTTTCGTGGATTCCACATTTTAGCTCATTCCTTGGTTGCACGACCCCATCTATCTATCCGTGTGTGTGTGTCCGTGTGCCACCCATATTGCTATTGGTCTGCATGTTTCACTTGCGAATTTGTGAATCTTTTTCAACATTATTGACTCTTGCTAACATTTTGCATCAAATTTTTGTGCCACTATCCTCACCGAGCTCCACCATAAGCTTTACTTGTGTTGGTGTGAGAAACCGACAAGAATTGGTACCAATTGTGCTATTTCCTTGTGCCACATTTGAGTGATCATTGATCCATCTTCAACATCGGTCAAGGTACATTTGGTATAGTTCTTCTCTTTCTCCCACTCACACTTTCTAGCGTCTTGTGATGGATAGGCAAGGCATTTCATCTCCGATCTTCGACATCGACGGCGCGAACAATGACATCCACGCAAAAACCATCGGACTACAACGAGAAATGCAAGAGTGCTTGGGCAATATCGCCATCGAACTACGACACTCCGAGACAAGGACAATGGCTTCCTTCGACGACTTGTGCGACTCCTTCAACAAACAAATGGCGGAGCTCCGACACTTGGTGGTCGATTACAAGTCTTCTTCCCCTTCGTCATCCTCTCGGTGGCGACGTTCAAGTCACAAGTCTTCGGAGCGCAAACATGATGCAAGTGCAAGTCTTCCGCGTCCACACCGCCATGGCGACCATCGACATCGTCATGAAGGGCAAGTCACCTCCAAGCATCATGTGCACGACGACGACGAACGACATCTACCAAGAGCTTGATGGCTTCTCGCCCCTCGTTGGTTACCCCAAGTGGAAGGTTTGAGATGCAGTGTAGCGGTAGTTTTCCCTTGGCAAAGATACCAAGGATCGATTTCCCCTGAGACTCCTAGTTTCAACAAGAAGGTGTCAACTGCTAACGGCGCCAGATATTAGCAATCAACGTGGACCTGCACACAGATACAAATAACTTTGCTCCCAACGAGCTACATTAAGATTGTCATACTCGATCATTTTGGATCATACCACTGGAATACCATACATATAGCATACTTGGGATAGAAGTCGTTGCATTTTGCTTAGTAGGTTGTGCACAAGTTCGTATCCGCCTATTGTGCAGTCGCGCTAGCGTCTCTCTAGTGTTGTGCAACACGAGCATTTTCGTGGATTCCACATTTTAGCTCATTCCTTGGTTGCACGACCCCATCTATCTATCCGTGTGTGTGTGTCCGTGTGCCACCCATATTGCTATTGGTCTGCATGTTTCACTTGCGAATTTGTGAATCTTTTTCAACATTATTGACTCTTGCTAACATTTTGCATCAAATTTTTGTGCCACTATCCTCACCGAGCTCCACCATAAGCTTTACTTGTGTTGGTGTGAGAAACCGACAAGAATTGGTACCAATTGTGCTATTTCCTTGTGCCACATTTGAGTGATCATTGATCCATCTTCAACATCGGTCAAGGTACATTTGGTATAGTTCTTCTCTTTCTCCCACTCACACTTTCTAGCGTCTTGTGATGGATAGGCAAGGCATTTCATCTCCGGTCTTCGACATCGACGGCGCGAACAATGACATCCACGCAAAAACCATCGGACTACAACGAGAAATGCAAGAGTGCTTGGGCAATATCGCCATCGAACTACGACACTCCGAGACAAGGACAATGGCTTCCTTCGACGACTTGTGCGACTCCTTCAACAAACAAATGGCGGAGCTCCGACACTTGGTGGTCGATTACAAGTCTTCTTCCCCTTCGTCATCCTCTCGGCGGCGACGTTCAAGTCACAAGTCTTCGGAGCGCAAACATGATGCAAGTGCAAGTCTTCCGCGTCCACACCGCCATGGCGACCATCGACATCGTCATGAAGGGCAAGTCACCTCCAAGCATCATGTGCACGACGACGACGAACGACATCTACCAAGAGCTTGATGGCTTCTCGCCCCTCGTTGGTTACCCCAAGTGGAAGGTTTGA
Organism: Secale cereale; assembly: GCA_902687465.1. NCBI lineage: Eukaryota > Viridiplantae > Streptophyta > Magnoliopsida > Poales > Poaceae > Secale > Secale cereale. The sequence continues at coordinate 137,799,851 of LR738713.1, forward strand.
GATGCAGTGTAGCGGTAGTTTTCCCTTGGCAAAGATACCAAGGATCGATTTCCCCTGAGACTCCTAGTTTCAACAAGAAGGTGTCAACTGCTAACGGCGCCAGATATTAGCAATCAACGTGGACCTGCACACAGATACAAATAACTTTGCTCCCAACGAGTACAGAGAGGTTGTCAATCCCTCCGGCCTTGTCGTTTACAAAGGATCAAACGCAAGTGATAATAGTGATATGTATTGCTGCAAATAGTAAGTAAAAGCGGAAAGTAAATAGTGGATGTGATCAGTGATGGTAATATGGACCGGGGTCCCATGATGTTCACTAGTGATGTCTCTCTCCCAAAAGACGATAAAACAGCTATGTGAGGTAAACGAATTACAGCTGGGCAATTGACAGAATTATGTGCGCAAACCAATGCTAACTATGTTGCAAGAAAGGTAGAGGTTCAAAGCATGGGCGGTACGCCAAGGCAAGTAGACCGAAATCCATCTGCATCTACTACTAATCATCCACCTTGAGATATCTATCCAGAACATCTCGCTCGTATTAAGTTGCGAGTCCCACCCATAGTGTAAACTCAAAGCAACAGACAACTGCATTAAAATAACTTTGCGTAAAGTAAACAATCCTTGCACCCGCGGGCACAAGCACCATTGTTTTCCCCCTTGTGGCAACATCACATCCCCTAGACTCATGTTCCTGTCACTCAAGCTAGTCATCGAGGGGCATGAACCCACAATCAAGCATAACGTTCCCTCTTGGAGTCACTACCTACTACTTGGCCAAAGCAATAAATAGCAACGGAGAACATGCAAGAATTACTTACAAACATAAATATAAAAGAGGTAAATCAAATATATTACTCAAACACAATCTAAACATAATCTCACAATCCATCGGATCCCAGCAAACTCATCATAGCAACAGCATAAGGATTACATATGTGCCTCGATCATGTAGGGCAGCTCACGAGGTCTAATTAGTGAAGCACAAGAAGGGGAGGAGAACATCACATAGCTACTGGTCATGGACCCATGGTCCAAGGGAGACTACTCACAACTCATCCGGGAGGCGTCCATGGTGGTGGAGAGGCTCCCGGTGGTGATCCTCCCCTCCGGCAGGGTGCCGGGAAGAGTTCTCCTGGTGCTCCCGATCTTGGAAGTGCGGCGGCGGCGGAACAGAGATGAGATCACGAAAAAGGGTTTCGTCCTCGAGGGTTTCGGGACGCGTGTTAAATATATGCCAAAGGGGGGCATCAGCGGAGGCCTGGGGGGCCCAGGCCCCCCCCCCCC
>LR738713.1:137801212-137826960 GCA_902687465.1 Secale cereale
CCCCCCCCCCCCGGCGCGGCCAGGAGGGGGGCCGCGCCACCAGGGCGCCTGGAGCCCTGGTGGCCCCCCTCCGGCCCTACTTCGGCCGTGTGGAAGCTTCCGGAACGCTGATTTTTTATATAATTTTTCCGAGATTTTTCTGGCAGTTTACGTGACGGGAAAACCTGAAATACAAAAATAGCAGAAAACAGAAACTGACACTGGGGTGCACTGAGTTAATAGGTTAGTCCAAATATGATCAAAAGTGTATGGAAGTGTATAAATATCATAGCAATATCACCCAGAAGAGGCATGGAGCAAGCAGAAATTATAGATACGTTTTGGACGTATGCGCTCCATGCTTCTTTTGGGTGATATTGCTATGATATTTATACACTTCCATACACTTTTGATCATATTTGGACTAACCTATTAACTCAGTGCACCCCAGTGCCAGTTTTTGTTTTCGGCTGTTTTTGTATTTCAGGTTTTCACGTTACAAGAACTGCCAGGAAAAATGCAGAAAAATTATATAAAAAATCAATGTTCCAGAACCTACCATGCGCCCGAAGGACAGCCGGGGGGGCACCAGGGCTCCAGGCGCCCTGGCGGCGCCCCCCCCCCCCTGGGCTGCGCCGGGGGGCGCCTGGGCCCCCCAAGGCTCCTCCGATGCCCCCCTTTGGCATATATTTAAAGTGTCTCCCGAACCCTCGAAACAGGAACTCTTTTCGCGATCCCATCTCTGTTCCACCGCCGCCGCCGCTTCCAAGATCGGGAGCACCAGGAGAACTCTTCCCGGCACCCTGTCGGAGGGGAGGATCACCACCGGGAGCCTCTCCACCACCATGGACGCCTCCCGGATGAGTTGTGAGTAGTCTCCCTTGGACCATGAGTCCATGACCAGTAGCTATGTGATGTTCTCCTCCCGTTCTTGTGCTTCACTAATTAGTCCTCGTGAGCTGCCCTACATGATCGAGGCACATATGTAATCCTTATGATGTTGCTATGATGAGTTTGCTGGGATCCGATGGATTATGAGATTATGTTCAGATTGTGTTTGAGTAATATATTTGATCTACCTCTTTTATATTTATGTTCGTAAGTAATTCTTGCATGTTCTCCGTTGTTATTTATTGCTTTGGCCAAGTAGTAGGTAGTGACTCCAAGAGGGAACGTTATGCTTGATTGTGGGTTCATGCCCCTCGATGACTAGCTTGAGTGACAGAAACATGAGTCTAGGGGATGTGTTGTTGCCACAAGGGGGAAAACAACGGTGCTTGTGCCCGCGGGTGCAAGGATTGTTTACTTTACGCAAAGTTCTTTTAATGCAGTTGTCTGTTGCATTGAGTTTACACTATGGGTGGGACTCGCAACTTAATACCAGCGAGATGTTCTGGATAGATATCTCAAGGTGGATGATTAGCAGTAGATATTGATGGATTTCGGTCTACTTACTTTGGCGTACCGCCCATGCTTTGAACCTCAACCTTTCTTGCAATGTAGTCAGAATTGGTTTGTGCACATGGTCCTGTCAATTGCCCAGCTGTAATTCGTTTACCTCACATAGCTGTTTTATCGTCTTTTGGGAGAGAGACATCACTAGTGAACATCATGAGACTCCGGTCCATATTACCATCATTGATCACATCCGCTATTTACTTACTATTGCAATTATACCTATCACTATTATCACTTGCGTTTGATCCTTTGTAAACTACAAGGCCGGAGGGATTGACAACCTCTCTGTACTCGTTGGGAGCAAAGTTATTTGTATCTGTGTGCAGGTCCACGTTGATTGCTAATATCCGGCGCCGTTAGCAGTTGACACCTTCTTGTTGAAACTGGGAGTCTCTGGGAAATCGATCCTTGGTAATACCAAGGGAAAACTTCTGCTACACTGCATCTCAAACCTTCCACTTGGGGTAACCAACGAGGGGTGAGAAGCCACCTAGCAAAGCAAATTCTGGCGCCGTTGCCGGGGACTCCACTCTTCAAGATAGGGGAGTTTCACGCTATCTTTTATCTTTGCTTTTTAGTCTTGTTAGTTTACCTTTCAGTTTTCTTTATGTCTTTTCACTAGTTTTGCTTAATGGAAAACAACAAAAATATGAGAGAGCTTTATAAGCTCTACCTTGCTTTGGGACATGATGTGTTTGAAGAGAAAATTAAAAAACCTATGGAACTTTATTATTTGCATAACAATCATGATGGTGGTGATGTTATTAGTATGCTTTCTTTGAATATCAATATTGCTAATGACATGGAAAGCTCTAAGCTTGGGGATGACACGTTTGATGAATATGATGTTTTCAGTCCACCTACTGTTGAGGATAAAATTTATTATGATTATGATATGCCTCCTAAATACAATGATTACCATGATGGTTATGATAGTCTTACTCTCACTATTCCTAATAAGAAAGATTTTGCTTATATGAAGAGTAATGACACTTTTATGCTTTTGGATCATGGAAATTATGCCTTATGTGATAGTTATATTGTTGAGTTCATCCATGATGCCACTGAAATTTATAATGAGAGAGAGAGAGACTTGGTTCTAAATATCTTAATAATAAGAAGTTTCCTCTCTTTATGGTGAATATTTTGAAGTTATGCTTGTTTTGCCTTCCTATGCTAGTTGCTTTGTGCTTCAATGAATTATTCTATTGCAATATTCCTATGCATAGGAAGCATGTTAGGCTTAAATGTGTTTGGTATTTGCTTCTTGATGCTCTCTTGTTCTTCAACTCTTATTCCTACGAGAGCATCATTAAAGTCTTAAGCCTATCTTTATGGCTATAAAGAAAGAGCTCTAGGGAGACAACCCTTGTTATCTTTGCTTTCAGTTTGTTCTTTCAGTTTTTAGTGGTCTTGATGTTTGTTACTACAGTAGCATCATCATTGTATCTTTACTTTTCAGCTTTGTGCCAAGTTTAGCCTCTGATTGCGAGAAAGTTCAAAAGTTGTGACGTGCTGTCCAGCAAACAGATTCTGTCCTTGGACAGAAAATTTCGTATAAAATCACCGGATCATCTTTTTGGTCTGAATTTTTTCGACAGTGTGCTCTATACAATTGGCTTTCGGGCGTCTGTTCTGAGTTTTTTGATTTGAGTTGCAGAAGTGCCCCGAAAAAATTATTTACTACCTGCTGGTCTGTTTTTCACAGATTCTGTCCTGTTTTGCCTTTCCTTCGTTTTGCAAACTTTGAGCTTGCTTTTTCTTTGCAAAAACCTTTTGGCAATCTTGAGAAACAGTAGACCTTCAAGAATATCCTTATTTCCAGCAAGGAACAATTCTTTTATTAAGGGTACTAACCTCGCTAATCAGATTATGATGAGTTATGTATGAAGGGAGTTTTCAAGTGTGCGATGGAAGATGATAAAAAGATTCAGGAGTGTCAAACGCTCAAGCTTGGGGACGCCCCCATGCACCCCCCAAGAAATATTCAAGAAGACTCAAGCGTCTAAGCTTGGGGATGCCCCCGTGCATCCCCTTCTCCATCAACAATTATCAGTTCGTCTTTCGTTCCACTATATTTTTATCACTTCATGTGTTATGTGCTATGCTTGGAGCGTCTTGCTTTTAGTTTCCTTTTTAGTTTTCTTTAGCTTTGCTTGCTTTTCATAACGAGTTGGAACTCAGCCTTCTTTGTGTGGGAGAGAAACACGCTCCACTTCAACCTAGAACATAACATAGAATTTTCATGTCTATCTTTGCTGTGTGTGTTCTTTGTCTTTCAATAGCTACTATCATGTTCAACTCTTAGTTTTCATGCTTATCTTTTTTAAAGAGCTTTTGTTTAGTTGGTCGCTTGAACTCTCTTTAATTATCATGCTTATCTTATTAAGAGAGTTTGCTTCCGTTGCATTGGTTAATATGTCTATGATAAAGATGCTACGTGCATAATGGCGCTTAGTAGTTCAGGTTTTCTTATGGTTATTCTCAAATAGCTGGAGGGTTCCCAATGTGTTATTGGAGTACCAACATGATTTGTTTGCCAATGATGTGGTATGGTTTAGTAATATCTTCCCTCAAGACTTTATTTTGATTGACTTGGCGTATGCTCACGCATATTTAAGACTGTAAAGAAAGTCTGTCAAGCCTTGATGATCTTTTGTTTCTGAGTAGCGATATAACTTCCATGCCTGATTCAATGTTGCTTTGTCGCTCTGCATGATTATGACCGTCAATGCTCTCTTAGTTGGTCGCTCCCAGTCTTTTGCTAACCTCCACCTGTACTAAGCGGACTGACTGCTTGTGCATCCACATCCTTTTAAACCAGTTATGCCATATGAGTCCACCATACCTACCTATATGTGGTATTTCACCGCCACTCCAAGTAAATTTACATGTGCTACCTTTAAAACCTTCAGTTGCAATATATAGCACATGGGAAAGTAGCTTAAAAACTATTGTGGTAAAGAATATGTTGCTTATGTATCTTATTTTCTTATAAGTTGCTTGCTGAGCGGTAACCATGTTTCTAGGGACGCCATCAACTGTTACACTTTTGTTGAATATCATGTGAGTTGCTATGCATGCTCGTCTTGTCTAAAGTAAGGGTGATTTGCCATGAGTTGAATGGTTTGAGTATGCATATTGTTAGAGAAGAACATTGGGCCGCCAACCAAAGCCAGGTATCATGGTGGAAGTTTTAGCTTGGACATTAATCCTCAATCTCTTATGAGAATATGCTTAAGCATTAAAGAGGAGTCCATTATCTATTTTCTATGTTGTCCCGGTATGGATGTCCTCAAGTTGAGATCTATCAAAAACGAGAAATCAAATGCGATCTATCTCCTTGGACCTTTGTACAGGTGACATAGAGGTACCCCTTTGTGACACTTGGTTGAAACATATGTAATGCAATGACAATCCATGGAAATCCGAGCTAATTAGGACAAGGTGCGAGCACTATTGGTATTCGATGCATGAGGCTTGCAACTTATAGGATGTCTTATGCATAGCACATATGAAGTACTACTACCGTTGACAAAATTGTTTCTATGTTCTCAAAATAAAAAGCTCTAGCACATGAGTAATCCCTGCTTCCCTCTGCGAAGGGCCATTCTTTTACTTTTATGTTGAGTCTCCACCTTCTTTTAAAAGCAACAACTATTGAGAGCATGATTGTCAATCTGAGTGTAATGTGCATTGTCCCAAAGTAGCATTGTCTTTTGCATGATTGTGATATCGTTTATTTTGAAATCATTGTATCTAGTCATCACTTAAACCTTGGAGGTGCCCCTGCATTTATGTTTTGCTTCACTAAAGGGGGCAAGCTAGATATTACTTTATCATATTTGCACATCATGTTCATTGCAAATCTATTTGATATTTCAGTATCATCTTGTAAAACTTTCAGTCCTTTGTGATTTTCTCATGAGGCAACTTAATTACTACAGATTCATTGTCTCAGTAAGCTTTTGTCATATGACTATGAAAAAGTCCTATATGGTTAGTAGCATGTCACCACAGAAATTATTCTTGTTATCATTTACCTACTCGAGGATGAGCAGGAATTAAGCTTGGGGATGTTGATACGTCCAAAACGTATCTATAATTTATGCTTGCTCCATGCCTCTTTTGGGTGATATTGCTATGATATTTATACACTTCCATACACTTTTGATCATATTTGGACTAACCTATTAACTCAGTGCACCCCAGTGCCAGTTTCTGTTTTCGGCTGTTTTTGTATTTCAGGTTTTCACGTTACGAGAACTGCCAGGAAAAATCCAGAAAAAATATATAAAAAATCAGCATTCCAGAACCTACCGTGCGCCCGAAGGACAGCCGGGGGGGGGCACCAGGGCTCCAGGCGCCCTGGCGGCGCGCCCCCCCTGGGCCGCGCTGGGGGGGGGGGGCGCCTGGGCCCCCCGAGGCTCCTCCGATGCCCCCCTTTGGCATATATTTAAAGCGTCTCCCGAAACCCTCGAAACAGGAACTCTTTTCGCGATCCCATCTCTGTTCCGCCGCCACCGCCGCTTCCAAGATCGGGAGCACCACGAGAACTCTTCCCGGCACCCTGCCGGAGGGGAGGATCACCACCGGGAGCCTCTCCACCACCATGGACGCCTCCCAGATGAGTTGTGAGTAGTCTCCCTTGGACCATGAGTCCATGACCAGTAGCTATGTGATGTTCTCCTCCCGTTCTTGTGCTTCACTAATTAGTCCTCGTGAGCTGCCCTACATGATCGAGGCACATATGTAATCCTTATGCTGTTGCTATGATGAGTTTGCTGGGATCCGATGGATTATGAGATTATGTTCAGATTGTGTTTGAGTAATATATTTGATCTACCTCTTTTATATTTATGTTCGTAAGTAATTCTTGCATGTTCTCCGTTGTTATTTATTGCTTTGGCCAAGTAGTAGGTAGTGACTCCAAGAGGGAATGTTATGCTTGATTGTGGGTTCATGCCCCTCGATGACTAGCTTGAGTGACAGAAACATGAGTCTAGGGGATGTGCTGTTGCCACAAGGGGGGAAACAACGGTGCTTGTGCCCGCGGGTGCAAGGATTGTTTACTTTACGTAAAGTTCTTTTAATGCAGTTGTCTGTTGCATTGAGTTTACACTATGGGTGGGACTCGCAACTTAATACCAGCGAGATGTTCTGGATAGATATCTCAAGGTGGATGATTAGTAGTAGATATTGATGGATTTCGGTCTACTTACTTTGGCGTACCGCCCATGCTTTGAACCTCAACCTTTCTTGCAATGTAGTCAGCATTGGTTTGCGCACATGCTCCTGTCAATTGCCCAGCTGTAATTCGTTTACCTCACATAGCTGTTTTATCGTCTTTTGGGAGAGAGACATCACTAGTGAACGTCATGAGACTCCGGTCCATATTACCATCATTGATCACATCCGCTATTTACTTTTCCGCTATTTACTTACTATTGCAATTATACCTATCACTATTATCACTTGCGTTTGATCCTTTGTAAACTACAAGGCCGGAGGGATTGACAACCTCTCTGTACTCGTTGGGAGCAAAGTTATTTGTATCTGTGTGCAGGTCCACGTTGATTGCTCATATCCAGCGTCGTTAACAGTTGACACCTTCTTGTTGAAACTGGGAGTCTCTGGGAAATCGATCCTTGGTAATACCAAGGGAAAACTTCTGCTACACTGCATCTCAAACCTTCCACTTGGGGTAACCAACGAGGGGTGAGAAGCCACCTAGCAGGAGCAAGCAGAAATTATAGATACGTTTTGGACGTATCAACATCCCCAAGCTTAATTCCTGCTCGTCCTCGAGTAGGTAAATGATAACAAGAATAATTTCTGTGGTGACATGCTATTAACCATATAAGGACTTTCATAGTCATATGATAAAAGCTTACTGAGACAATGAATCTGTAGTAATTAAGTTGCCTCATGAGAGAATCACAAAGAACTGAAAGTTTTACAATATGATACTGAAATATCAAATAGATTTGTAATGAGCATGGTGTGCAAATATGACAAAGTGATATCTCGCTTGCCCCCTTTAGTGAAGCAAAACATAAATGCAGGGGCACCTCCAAGGTTTAAGTGATGACTAGATACAATGATTTCAGAATAAACGATATCATAATCATGCAAAAGACAATGCTACTTTGGGACAATGCACATTACACTCAGAATGACAATCATGCTCTCAGTAGTTGGTGCTTATAGAAGGTGGAGACTCTCGAACCGTGGCTTTTGTTGGCAAGGTTGAAAACCCGTGGTCGGAAACAAAGACAAAGCATGTACCAGAGCTCTTGGTTTTAAAAACAGAGGTAATAATATATTTTTTGGATATGCATGTTTCGTCAATGAATGCTAGCAGACAACTCAATCACTTCTTGAGATGGACAAGTTTCAAGGAACGCCTCCTGAATGAGGACGATCACATCCTCTTAATCTCCTTTGTTTATCACTGCCAAAGTTTTCTGATTTCTCATGAACAAAGCGTGAAGGAGGGTTTGTTTGTTATATTATTTTTGAGCCGGGCGCACTCTTTGCCAGTTCCTTCTCGTATTATGGGTTTGCACATTAGACATGCAATCCCGGGGTGAAGCTTGTCCAACTTAAAAAGATCATGAATTAACTACTACTTCCTCATGAACTAAAACAGAGGCACAAAACAGAAATGCCTTTTTGAATAATTTCGAGATGGTACATGAAAGTCTTCGTTAGGAATGGCAGGTAAATACCATGTATAGGAAGGTATGGTGGACTCATATGGCATAACTGGTTTAAAAGATTTTGGATGCACAAGCAGTCAGTCCGCTTAGTACAGGCGAAGGTTAGCAAAAGACTGGGAGCGACCAACTAAGAGAGCAATGACGGTCATAATCATGCAGAGCGACAAAGCAACATTGAATCAGGCATGGAAGTTATATCGCTACTCAGAAACAAAAGATCATCAAGGCTTGACAGACTTTCTTTACAGTCTTAAATATGTGTGAGCATACGCCAAGTCAATCAAAATAAATTCTCGAAGGAAGATATTACTAAACCATACCACATCATAGGCAAACAAATCATGTTGGTACTCCAATAACACATTGGGAACCCCCCAGCTATTTGAGACTAACCATAAGAAAACATGAACTACTAAGCACCATTATGCACGTAGCATTTTTATCATAGACATATCAACCAATGCAACAGAAGCAAACTCTCTTAATAAGATAAGCATGATAACTAAAGAGAGTTCAAGCAACCAACTAAACAAAAGCTCTTTAAAAAGATAAGCATGAAAACTAAGAGCTAAGCATGATAGTAGCTATCGAAAGACCAAGAACATACACAACAAAGATAGACATAAAAATTCTATGTTGTGTTCTAGGTTGAAGTGGAGCGTGTTTCTCTCCCACACAAAGAAAGCTGAGTTCCGACTCGTTATGAAAAGCTAACGAAAACTAAAAAGGAAACTAAAAGCAAGATGCTCCAAGCATAGCACATAACACATGAAGTGATAAAAATATAGTGGAACGAAAGACGAACTGATAATGTTGATGGAGAAGGGGATGCACGGGGGCATCCCCAAGCTTAGACGCTTGAGTCTCCTTGAATATTTCTTGGGGGTGCATGGGGGCATCCCCAAGCTTGAGCGTTTGACACTCCTGAATCTTTTTATCATCTTCCCTCGCACACTTGAAAACTCCCTTCATACATAACTCATCATAATCTGATTAGCGAGGTTAGTACCCTTAATAAAATAATTGTTACTTGCTGGAAATAAGGATATTCTTGAAGGTCTAATGTTTCTCAAGATTGCCAAAAGGTTTTTGCAAAGAAAAAGCAAGCTCAAGGTTTGCAAAATGAAGGAAAGGCAAAACAGGACAGAATCTGTGAAAAACAGAACAACAGGTAGTAAATGATTTTTTTGGGGCACTTCTGCAACTCTAATCAAAAAACTGAGAACAGACGCCCGAAAGACAATTGTATAGAGCACGTTGTCGGAAAAATTCAAACCAAAAAGATGATCTGGTGATTTTATACGAATTTTTCTATCCAAGGACAGAATCTGTTTCCTGGACAGCACGTCACAACTCTTGAACTTTCTTGCAATCAGAGGCTACACTTGGCACAAAGTTGAAAAGCAAAGATACAATGATGATGCTATTGTAGTAACAACATCCAGACACAACAAAAGCAAAATAAAATTTATTCATGTGGGCTGCCTCCCAAAAGCGCTTTCTTTTATGCCTTTAAGCTAGGCATAATGCAAAGAGATCAAGTTGTATCAATTGAACCATCATCAAGATCATCAAAAAGCTCTTCAATAGTACAACTAGTCTTAAGAGGACTTTCAAATAAAGGCCTAATAGAGATGCTTCTAGGAAGAAGACCAAAAGGAAAAAAGTCAAGGGAAGATTCATTTATAAATTTATCAAAGAGAGGTGTTTCTTCCAAAGTCTTTACAGTTTCAACCCCTTTGGCAATAGATGGATTTCTTTTAGAGCGGGGAGCCTTTGGAACGTGAACGAACTTAGGCTCCTTCTTTGCCGGAGTTTCTACCTTTTTGGTTTTGATTGAGGAGAAACTAGTTCCTAGAGTATCAAAGATTTCCTCAATTTTGTCTATCTTAGAAGAGTCCAAGTCATGGGATTTGATGGTCTCCAAAGTTTTGAAAATTTTATGCATGGAGCTATCAAGCCTATTCAAATTCCCTTGGATCTTACGATCCAACTCGTTTATCTTATTAATGTTTGGCATCTCTAGCTCTATCTTTTCAAGTTTTTTCATAATGTGAGCTAGGGTGATGTCCTCTCGAATGCTAACAACAGGGGGATTCCCAACAAGATTTTCAATAATACTAAGAGACTCCCAAACTGGGGCCTCTAGGAAATTTCCATTGATAGCAGTATCTAGAATAAACCTATTCCAAGAAGTAATTCCAACATAAAAATTTCTAAGCAGGATAGTAGTAGATTGCTTCTTGGTGGCTCTTTTTTGAGAATAATTAATTCTATACCAAGCATCTTTTAGACTTTCCCCACCTCTTTGTTTAAAGGTGAGAACTTCTGCCTCGCCAAAGACAAAAGGACCCGACATAATGACAACTAAAGAATGAGATAACTATTTTTGTGATTTTCGATAAAAGATACTAAAGCAAAAACTGAAAGGTAAACTAACAAGACTAAAAGCAAAGGTAAAAGATAGCGTGCAACTCCCCTATCTTGAAGAATGGAGTCCCCGGCGACGGCGCCAGAAAACTTTGCTTGATGGCTTCTCGCCCCTCGTTGGTTACCCCAAGTGGAAGGTTTGAGATGCAGTGTAGCGGTAGTTTTCCCTTGGCAAAGATACCAAGGATCGATTTCCCCTGAGACTCCTAGTTTCAGCAAGAAGGTGTCAACTGCTAACGGCGCCAGATATTAGCAATCAAAATGGACCTGCACACAGATACAAATAACTTTGCTCCCAACGAGTACAGAGAGGTTGTCAATCCCTCCGGCCTTGTCGTTTACAAAGGATCAAACGCAAGTGATAATAGTGATAGGTATTGCTGCAAATAGTAAGTAAAAGCGGAAAGTAAATAGCGGATGCGATCAGTGATGGTAATATGGACTGGGGTCCCATGATGTTCACTAGTGATGTCTCTCTCCCAAAAGACGATAAAACAGCTATGTGAGGTAAACGAATTACAGCTGGGCAATTGACAGAATTATGTGCGCAAAACAATGCTAACTATGTTGCAAGAAAGGTAGAGGTTCAAAGCATGGGCGGTACGCCAAGGCAAGTAGACCAAAATCCATCTGCATCTACTACTAATCATCCACCTTGAGATATCTATCCAGAACATCTCGCTGGTATTAAGTTGCGAGTCCCACCCATAGTGTAAACTCAAAGCAACAGACAACTGCATTAAAAGAACTTTGCGTAAAGTAAACAATCCTTGCACCCGCGGGCACAAGCACCGTTGTTTTCCCCCTTGTGGCAACAACACATCCCCTAGACTCATGTTTCTGCACTCAAGCTAGTCATCGAGGGGCATGAACCCACAATCGAGCATAACGTTCCCTCTTGGAGTCACTACCTACTACTTGGCCAAAGCAATAAATAGCAACGGAGAACATGCAAGAATTACTTACGAACATAAATATAAAAGAGGTAAATCAAATATATTACTCAAACACAATCTGAACATAATCTCACAATCCATCGGATCCCAACAAACTCATCATAGCAACAGCATAAGGATTACATATGTGCCTCGATCATGTAGGGGATGCTCACGAGGTCTAATTAGTGAAGCACAAGAAGGAGAGGAGAACATCACATAGCTAGTGGTCATGGACCCATGGTCCAAGGGAGACTACTCACAACTCATCCGGGAGGCGTCCATGGTGGTGGAGAGGCTCCCGGTGGTGATCCTCCCCTCCGGCAGGGTGCCGGGAAGAGTTCTCCTGGTGCTCTCGATCTTGGAAGCGCGGCGGCGGCGGAACAGAGATGAGATCGCGAAAAAGGGTTTCGTCCTCGAGGGTTTCGGGACGCGTGTTAAATATATGCCAAAGGGGGGCATCAGCGGAGGCCTGGGGGGCCCAGGCGCCCCCCCGGCGCGGCCAGGAGGGGGACCGCGCCACCAGGGCGCCTGGAGCCCTGGTGGCCCCCTCCGGCCCTACTTCGGCCGTGTGGAAGCTTCCGGAATGCTGATTTTTTATATAATTTTTCCGGGATTTTTCTGGCAGTTTACGTGACGGGAAAACCTGAAATACAAAAACAGCAGAAAACAGAAACTGGCACTGGGGTGCACCGAGTTAATAGGTTAGTCCAAATATGATCAAAAGTGTATGAAAGTGTATAAATATCATAGCAATATCACCCAAAAGAGGCATGGAGCAAGCAGAAATTATAGATACCTTTTGGACGTATCAGAGCTCAAGCACGACAACGACATCATCATCATCCGGTAGCCGTCGGACGTCCGCTACATGCTGTCTGCGCACAGTTATTGGCCAGAGGCCCATGTATCCCTCTCCCACTTACCCCTTCGTGGCCCTAGACTATATATACTCCTCCACCTCCTCCTAGTGAGGGTTAGCTTAGGTATAGCTCATTTGAGACTGAGCTTTGCTCATCTAGTGGTTCATCTCCTCGAGAGTGACCGCGGCACCTCTTCGGAGAAGATCCACACGGATTCAAGACCTCCTTCACGGAGAAGATCCCGCGGGATACCCCAAGACCTCCTCACGGAGAAGAACCGGTTACCCTTTGTATCGTCCCTTGTTGATCATGGATCTTGTATCTCTTTGTGTTTCGAGGATCTAGCATATGTGTGACTTGTTCTTGTTGGTTTGAGTGATTCTCTCGTGTTTCCCCTCGTGCTCCCTCTCGTGTTCTTCGTGTTCATCGTGGGATCCCCTCCATTTCGTGAAAGATCGGCCATCTAGGGTTCCACCCTACATCACCCATGTTTCACAAACTTTGGACGTAGCCCAAGAGCGGTTACCCAACTGTCCTTGACCGTGGACACGGCTATTCGAATAGTTTTACACTCTGCAGAGGTTGCACACTTTACGCACTAGATCCGGGGAACTTCCGTGACATCCACGACCCGCGGTACCTCAAGTACCCGGGGTAAGCACCCGATCACTATCTTTCCCTAGGCGACACTAACACAGAGTCCACTCAATTGGTAACAGCCCCGTGCCAAACATTTCACATCTTAAGATTTTGGAGTCTCGCTCCCATATTCATCACATACCACAAGCACGGGGTACCAACGGTGTGTCCGGTGCCCTGTAAAGACAGTCATGGCCGCCTATCCAAGCGCGACCCCGTCCCAAGAGTGACCTCATGTCACCCCCGTCACTAGTAATGCGGGCACCATGCTAGTATCGGCCTAGGTAATTAATAATGCCCTTTCCCATATAAGGGTAGAGTGGTTGCGCATGTAAGGTTGGAATAACGGTCGCAACTTAAACCAATCTGTTTTCAAAACATCACACACACTTGCCTCGGCACACCACTTCGTCATCAAGTGGTTACCCATCTCACCATCTCCCTCGGGCATAAATGGCACCCGACGGGGTTTTCGAAAAGTCTTTTGAAAGTATTCTGCCTCCGTCACCATGCATATACACGTCCCATTTGCGTAGCCACTACTATAGCAACCTAACTACTCCCTCCCACATAACCCTCATAGGAAGGTAGGGTCATGTTTGATGCAAGTTTCAATAGTAAGGTAACAAAGGTACCAACCCAAGTGGTCACCTCTTCTATATGATTCTGATGCATTGATAATAAGGTGTCACGAGACATGCATAAAAAAAAGGTTTCTCGAACATGGTCAAAGGGCTGCTTGCCTTGTCCTTCCGAGTCTTCAAACCTTCTGGTCCATCTCCGAGTACTTCGTTTATTTCGTCAACTAACGATGGAAACAAATCATAATAAGCAACACAACAAAGCAAAAATAAAGGTGCTCTAAAAATAGGAGTTGGACTTTTCTAGGATACCTCTGGTCATATGAAAAATAACCAAGGTGGTTACACAAGTATTGGATCAATGGATAGTTTGGATCATTTCAATATGATGGAACCAAGGGGTTTATGGATTTGAAAGAAGTGTACAGAAATATATTCTTGAATGATGAGCAAAGGCACCCATCAACAAGTCATGATTTTAGAAGCATCTAGGAGTTGGTTTCACTGGATTTGGAGTTCAAAAGAATTCCCTAGGATTTTGCGAAGTTGATAAATATGAAGAAATGGCTCATTATTTGGTGGGGTACAGAAAGTATTAATAAAAATGTTCCAAAACTAAGTTTGGATATGACAAACACCTAGGAATTTGAACCACTGCATTTGGATCAAATTTAAGCCCTCTGTGATTTTCTAAAGTTCATCACAGAAAAATGGAATAATGGCATTTGATAATTATTTGTGAAGAAAAAGTTTCTGAAAAAATGTGCATGTTGCACCATGTGATAGAGCAGGATTTATGGAGTCACTGGAAATTTGAATCACCAAATTTGGAGTCCAAATTAATTGTTTATGGATTTATGAAGTTTACAGAAAAAAGAAAAAGGAAAAAGGGGAGGGTTTTATACCTATACCGCGTTTTGGGCGCAGTATAGCGCCGCAGCGCCCTGGGCCGGCCCAACTGCACAGCCGCGCACAGGGGACCTGGCCACGTCGAAGACGTCTCCGCCTAGTGCGCCTTCAGAGCGGAGAGGCGGGAACTGCCGGGGCCGCCTCCACTTAAACTGTTGGGCCCGCTGGCCGGGTCACTGACAGGTGGGGACCCCCCGCAGAGTCATCTTCCTCCTCCCGCTCGAACAGAGGCGAGGCAGTGGAGGCAGGGCCGAGCGTTCGCCGGCGTGGCCCCGTCGACTCAGGCTGTCTCCGGCGACGCCCCGGCCACCGGAATGACCAGCGCGGAGAGGCGCATCCGGCCATGGGTGACACGCCTGCCGGGGAGGATCAGATCGAGCAGGGGTCCAACCGTGGCGGAGAAGGGCTTCGGCCATTTTGGGCTTCGAGCGCACGGGCACCCCGGGGAGGATTGGCGGAGGTGGGGAGCTCCCTGGAGGTCGTGCGATGGCACCGGAGTGGCCAGGAGGGAGAGAGAGGCTCGGGGTTGCTCGAATTCGAGCGGCGGCCGGCGGCTCTGCTCCGGCCAGGGAGGTGGCTGCAGGGCATGAGAAGAGGGAGGGATGGGTCCAGAGGATGCACGGGAGGGAGAGGGAGCAAATGGGGCGGAGAGGAGGGTCTGGAGCGGTCTTATATAGACATCTCGCGGCTCACCGTGGACGCGGCGCACGAGTGGCCGCGGCAACGGCTCGGGAGGCCAGGGGAGAGGGCGAGGTGCTGTCTACGGAGTTCGTGGGACTTGAGTAGGGCGCCAGGAAGAGAGAGGAGGAGCGGGGAGGTGCCAGAGTGTCGCGCGTGTGGGGCTGCCCACTGGAGCGCTCGGGCGGCCATGGCGCGCGTGCGAGCAGAGGTGAAAGAGGGGGAGAGAGGAGAGGACCGACCGTCCAGCGTGTCCCGGACGCCGAGGCAGCCTCGGGGGACACGAGGGGGAGGCCCGAGGTGGTCGGGGCTGGTGATTGGGGGCGGCTACAGTGCGCCAGGGCACTGTAGCGCGCTCCAGAGCGCCCGTTTGGCCGGCATGGTTGTGTCCCCACCGCTCTGGACGCGTCCACCTTGCCCAATGTTGTATAGGTGGTCAGGGGAGGAGTAAAGAAATGTGTGATGGTCTTGGATGCCCTGGGGAGCCACTGGAATGAGGAGGGAGGTGAGGAAGAAGGAGACTGCTGCTGTCCAGGAGAGTAAAAATGGGGTTTTCACCCCCCAATCATTGAGCTGAGGACATGGGGAAGTTACAGGAGGTAGAGGATGATCAGGTTTACCTCTGGTAAGAAATTGAGGTAGAGGGGAATAGTGAAAGGGGTCCAAACAATGGTTTAGGAAAAATGGCAGAAGGTGTTTGATCATGTTTTGGGAGAGCAAATGACTTCCAATTGGCATGGGACTTAGCAGTATGGAATGTCACATACATTTAGGCCCTTCCACCAAATTTGAGCTCATTTGGGCAAAGTTGCCAATGTAACTTTGGTGAACCCTAGAAATCAACAGAAATGGTTTCACCATGTTTGAGTTAAGCTAATCATCTCCCCTTGATGCACCACTTGGTGTTGTATCATCATTTGGGGTTATGATCATGCCCACAAAGTTTGAAGCCCCAGGTAAAAAGTTGGTAATGTAAAGTTGTTCAAATTTGGATCTGGTCAGAAAGGGTTTTGGGGCACTCAGATCAAGTTATGCTTCTCCAAAACTTGTGCCATTTGTCATAGATGCATAATTACATCATTTTAGCATGTGCACCAAGTTTGAGAGCATTTGGACAAGTTTGGCAATGTAAAGTTGCTCAAACTTCAAAATGGACATAAATGGTTTTGAGGGGATTAGATGATGATTCCTTGATCTTCAAGGCATGAGGCTTTGCAAGATCATCAAATATGTCATATATGACATGATAGAATTTCCCTGGAATTTTTGGAGAATATTTCCTTTGTAAATATTTCAAAAGCTTGAAATATCCAGAAAGGGTTTTGGAAGAATTTGTCCAATATTTTGAACATGACCATGTGTTGAAACTCTTATATATGGACAATATATGTCCTATGAGTTTCCCTGAATTTTGGCAAATATTTTTGAAATAGTTAAATAATTTTTCCCTATTAAAGACCATTTCTGGCCTTAAGAAAAAGCTTTTAAATAAAATATAAAAATAACTTTTAAAATTATAGTTTTGTGGTTTCTGGGAGTCCTATACCTAATAGGATTCAAATATACTTTTTAAAGATTTTTCACACCCTAAATAAGGTACTTGTAGTGCAAACCTCAATTCAGGGGTTTTTGGAGAACTAATTTTAGAAAATACTATTTGGCCAAAATATTTTTATAAGAAAATACTATACTGGTCTATACACATGGCATGATCACTGGGAAAAAGGTTTTGGGTCAAGGAGATGAAGTATAAGAGTTGGAGGATTTATTTGATTTTTAGAGCACTAGCAAACAGCAGGCAGAAAGTCAATCAAGCAAAGTCAAAAACACTCAAAAGTTTTTGTCAATCCACATTTTTAGCATGATAATTAGCTTAAGCAAAGTGACATGAAAATCAGGGTGTGACAGTCTCTTACCGATTTACCACTATCGTTTTGGGGTTACGCTTTAGAGACAGTTGCATTCACGTTAGATAGGGCACCATCTTAATCCGTTGAGACGACACCTTATGAACTGTGGTTTGGCAAGAAACCCAAGTTGTCGTTTCTTAAAGTTTGGGGCTGCGATCCTTATGTGAAAAAGCTTCAACCTGTTAAGCTCGAACCCAAATCGGAGAAATCTGTCTTCATAGGATACCTAAAAGAAACTGTTGGGTACACCTTCTATCACAGATCCGAAGGCAATATATTCATTGCTAAGAATGGATCCTTTCTAGAGAAGGAGTTTCTCTCGAAAGAAGTGAGTGGGAGGAAAGTAGAACTTGATGAGGTAATTGTACCTTCTCCCGAATTGGAAAGTAGTCCATCACAGAAATTAGTTCCAATGATTCCTACACCAATCAGTGAGGAAGCTAATGATGATGATCATGAAACTTCAGATCAAGTTACTACCGAACCTCGTAGGTCAACCAGAGTACATTCCGCACCAGAGTGGTACGGTAACCCTGTTATGGAAGTCATGTTACTAGACCATGACGAACCTACGAACTATGAGGAAGCGATGATGAGCCCAGATTTCGCAAAATGGCTTGAGGCCTTGAAATCTGAGATGGGATCCATGTATGAGAACAAAGTGTGGACTTTGGTTGACTTGCCCGATGATCGGCAAGCCATTCAAAATAAATGGATCTTTAAGAAGAAGACTGATACCGACGGTAATGTTATTGTCTACAAAGCTCGACTTGTTGCGAAAGGTTTTTGACAAGTTCAAGGAGTTGACTACGATGAGACCTTCTCACCCATAGCGATACTTAAGTCTGTCTGAATCATGTTAGCAATTGCCGCATTTTATTATTATGAAATATGGCAAATGGATGTCAAAACTGCGTTCCTTAATGGATATCTCAAAGAAGAGTTGTATATGATGCAACCAGAAGGTTTTGTCGATCCTAAAGGTGCTAACAAAGTGTGCAAGCTCCAATGATCCATCTATGGACTAGTGTCAGCATCTCGAAGTTGGAATATACGCTTTGATGAGGTGATCAAAGCATATGGTTTTATACAGACTTTTGGAGAACCCTGTATTTACAAGAAAGTGAGTGGGAGCTCTGTAGCATTTCTGATATTATATGTGGATGACATATTGTTGATTGGAAATGATGTAGAATTTCTGGATAGCATAAAAGGATACTTAAATAAGAATTTTTCAATAAAAGACCTCAGTGAAGCTACTTATATATTGGGCATCAAGATCTATAAAGAGAGATCAAGACGCTTAATTGGACTTTCACAAAGCACATACCTTGATAAAGTTTTGAAGAAGTTCAAAATGGATCAGTCAAAGAAATGGTTCTTGCCTGTGATATAAGGTGTGAAGTTGAGTCAGACTCAATGCCGACCACTGCAGAAGATAGAGAGAAAATGAAAGTCATTCCCTATGCTTCAACCATAGGTTATATCATGTATGCAATGTTGTGTACTAGACCTGATATGTGCCTTGCTATAAGTCTAGCGGGGAGGTACCAAAGTAATCCAGGAATGGATCACTGGACAGCGGTCAAGAACATCCTGAAGTACCTAAAACGGACGAAGGATATGTTTTCTTGTTTATGGAAGTGACAAAGAGCTCGTCGTAAACGGTTATGTCGAAGCAAGCTTTGACACTGATCTGGATGACTCGAAGTCACAAACCGGATACATATTTTTTTTGACCGGTGGAGCTATCCGTTGGTGCAGTTCCAAGTAGAGCATCGTGGCGGGATCTACGTGTGAAGCGGAGTACATAGCTGCTTCGGAAGCAACAAATGAAGGAGTCTGGATGAAGGAGTTCATATCCGATCTAGGTGTAATACCTAGTGCATCGGGTCCAATTAAAATATTTTGTGACAACACTGGATCAATAGCCTTGGCGAAGTAATCCAGGTTTCACAAGAGAACCAAGCACATCAAGAGACGCTTCAACTCCATTCGCCATCAAGTCAAGGAGGGAGACATAGAGATTTGCAAAATACATACGGGTCTGAATGTCGGAGACCCATTGACTAAGCCTCTTCCAGGAGCAAAACATGATCAGCACCAAGACTCCATGGGTGTTAGAATCATTACTATGTAATCTAGATTATTGACTCTAGTGCAAGCGGGAGACTGAAAGAAATATGCACTGGAGTCAATAATAAAGTTGATATTTATATTTCCTTATATATCATGATAAATGTCTTTTATTCATGCTAGAATTGTATTAACCGGAAACTTGATACATGTGTGAATACATAGACAAAACAGAGTGTCCCTAGTATGCCTCTACTAGACTAGCTCGTTAATCAAAGATGGTTAGGTTTCCTAACCATAGACATGTGTTGTCATTTGATGAACGAGATCACATCATTAGGAGAATGATGTGATGGACAAGACCCATCCGTTAGCTTAGCATATTGATGGTTTAGTTTTATTGCTATTGCTTTCTTCATGACTTATACATGTTCCTCTGACTATGAGATTATGCAACTCCCGAATACCGGAGGAACACCTTGTGTGCTATCAAACGTCACAACATAATTGGGTGATTATAAGAGATGCTCTATAGGTGTCTCCAAAAGTGTTTGTTGAGTTGGCATAGATCGAGAATAGGATTTGTCACTTCGAGTGTCAGAGAGGTATCTCTAGGCCCTCTCGGTAATACACATCATAATAAGCCTTGCAAGCAAATGACTAATGAGTTAGTCACGAGATGATGTATTATAGAACGAGTAAAGAGACTTGCCGGTAACGAGATTGAACTAGGTATGAAGATACCGATGATCGAATCTCGGGCAAGTAACATACCGATGACAAAGGGAACAACGTATGCTGTTATGGTTTGACCGATAAAGATCTTTGTAGAATATGTAGGAGCCAATATGAGCATCTAGGTTCTGCTATTGGTTATTAACCTGAGATATGTCTCGGTCATGTCTACACAGTTCTCGAACCCGTAGGGTCCGCACACTTCACATTTGGTGACGATTTGTAGTATGAGTTATGTGTTTTGGTGACCGAAGTTTGTTCGGAGTCCCGGATGAGATCACGGACATAATGAGGAGTCTCGAAATGGTCGTAAAGATTCATATATTGGAAGGTTGTATACGGACACCGGAATGGTCCCGGAGAGGTTCGGGGATTTACCGGAGTACCGGGAGGCTATCGGAACCCCCAGAGAAAGTTAATGGGCCTATTGGGCCATAGTGGAGAGAGGGAGGCTGCCACAAGAGGTGGGACACGCCCCCAAGCCCAAACCGAATTGGACTAGGGTTGGGGGGCGCGGCCCCTCTTTCATTCTCCCTCTCCCTCCCTTTCCTCTTTCCCCTATGCATTGGAAGGAAGGGAGGGGGGCGAATTCTACTAGGTTTGGAGTCCTAGTAGGACCCCCCCCCATGGCGCGCCCCCTAGGGCCGGCCTCCTACTCCTCCCCTCCTTTATATACGTGGGTAGGGGGCACCCCAAAGGACACACAAGTTTCTCTTAGCCGTTGCGGTGCCCCCCTCCATAGATTACACCTCATATCATATTGTCGTGGTGCTTAGGCGAAGCCCTGCGCATATCACATCACCAACACCGTCGCCACGCCGTCATGCTGATGGAACTCTCCCTCGAGCATCTACTGGATCAAGAGCTCGTGGAACGTCATCGTGATGAACGTGTGCTGAACACGGAGGTGCCGTACGTTCGGTACTTGGGTCGGTTGGATCATGAAGACGTTCGACTACATCAACCGGGTTAACATAATGCTTCCGCTTTCGGTCTACGAGGGTACGTGGACAAACTCTCCCCGTCTCGCTGCTATGCATCTTCTAGATAGATCTTGCGTGAGCGTAGGATTTTTTTGAAATTGCATGCTACGTTCCCCAACAACGACGAGGGACCCATCGACCGGCGTTGCCAGCGTTGAGAGATGAAGAAGGTGATCACGTGTCAAATCTGTTGATGAGGCCGTTAGTGGTGCATGTGCCATTCTTCTGCCTTGGTTTGTAAGCTCCTCTCCGTGTGGCGATGCTACTCCGTACGTTCTCCACGGCGAGGCGTTGTTGGCGTCGTTTTTCTTTGTAGTTTCTTGAGATCTTTTTTCTGCCATGGGAGAGCTTCGAGTGTATTTATATTTTGGTTGTAAATTGGGATGTTCACACCGGCAGGGCGGGGTATTTTTCTTCAATTTAGGTCGAACGGATGAAAAATCTTGAGAAACACACCATCCTTTATTAGTATGTATAGATCTGATGCATTTAGGTCTGACTTTAAGGTATAGTGATGAAATGCAATAAACTATAGTTGATACAAAGCAAAAGAACATCAAAATGTGTAGATAAAATTAATATTGTATTCCATGGATCAATGCTTTCACATCATGGTCACCGACACTATAGCCTTTAGAAAGAATGCAGTAGTGCTACTTTGAAGCGCTTTAGGAGACATCATAAAGGAAAGCACTTGATCTACTAGATTTTCGTATTTTTAAGAAGGTGACCGCCACACTTCACATGATCACATATGGCACTCCTAAAGATATGACCGATGAGTATCTTTAAATGATTGAAAAGTGTGTGAAAGAATTAGCTCAATACATGCGAGCACCCAACAACGAGAACACGATTGTAAATCAAGTGGATTTCCACGTAGGATGGTAATGTCATGATCCATATGAAGTGGTTGTCTTTGAGTATTTGTGGATTTGGCATTGGTACTTTGGCTTGCCCGACTCTCACTATGAAATCTATGTCCTACAAGGATCTCATAATTTTGGTAGGCTAGCAATCGTTGATACTTCGGCATGCAACTTCATGGTGAACGACCATGATTACAACCAAGGCTATCTAGCCGATGGCACCTATCCCCTCCCGAACAACATTTGTGAAGACAATTTATAATGGTAAGAAAATAATCAATTTGCCAAGTGTCGAGAAGCAGTGAGGAAGAATACCGAGAGAGGATTTCGAGTGTTGCAGGCTTGGTTTGCAATTGTGCAAGGTCCTGCTCATTTACCGGACAATGATACCTTGGCAAAAACCATAACGCGGTGTGTGATCATACAAAACATGATCATTAAGGATGAGAGAAGTACGTCGATAGGCTAAGGGTATGACTATGTTAGCAAGATTGTCAGGCCTAGTAGGAAACCGCATTGCATTCATGCATTTCTTGATGCATACCAGAAGATTGAAAAGCATGCCTCAAATAATCATTTTGGTGAAGATCTCATTGAGCATTCATGACAGCTACATGAAAAATAGTGTGTTCATGTTTTTTAATTCATAATTATTTACTTGGATGTGTGCTGTAAAGAATGATTATAAGAACATTATCATAGATTATATGGGATGGTGTTTATATATTTATAGAAAAAGAAAATTATGTTCTTCAACATCTGTCTTCTCCATTGGTCGAACTTCTTCTGTTCCGTAGCACAAGAAAAGGCGCGCTCCAGCTCGCTCGCCGGCTCGCCGCTCCCAACACCACAACCCTCTTCCGTGTTTGATCACTTCAAAACAGGCGGAGCCAGCAAAGAGAACTCGGCCTACTACCAGCCCATTTCTCATTCTCACTACAGACTACACTAACAAACCGGCCCATAAAAGCCCAGTCCATTCCTCATTTCGTCAGTGCCTCACAGCACGGCCCGGCGACGCTATTTCACTGACGTTGCGGTCCTACTGCCTGCCCAAACGCATCCAACGGCCCAGACGCGCCCCCATCCCCCATCCCGGCCGTCCACCCTAGGGTAATCAAACCACAAAGCCCGTGCCGCACCCTATATATTGCTCCCACTTCTTCCTCCTCGAACCCTAGCCCAGCTGCCCACCCATTCCCCTCGCCGCCGCCTCCACTCCGCCGCTGCCGCCGTCGAGATGGGTCGCGTGATCCGCGCTCAGCGTAAGGGTGCGGGCTCCGTCTTCAAGTCCCACACCCACCACCGCAAGGGCCCCGCCCGGTTCAGGTCGCTCGACTTCGGCGAGCGCAACGGGTACCTCAAGGGCGTCGTCACCGATGTCATCCACGACCCGGGGCGTGGTGCGCCGCTCGCCAAGGTGACCTTCCGCCACCCGTTCAGGTACAAGCACCAGAAGGAGCTCTTCGTCGCCGCCGAGGGTATGTACACCGGCCAGTTCGTCTACTGCGGACGCCGCGCCACCCTCTCCGTCGGCAACGTCCTCCCGCTCCGCTCCGTGCCTGAGGGAGGCGTCATCTGCAACGTCGAGCACCACGTCGGCGACCGCGGTGTCTTCGCCAGGGCCTCCGGTGACTACGCCATCGTCATCAGCCACAACCCCGACAACGGCACCTCAAGGTACTGCTCCCTTTACTCTCACCCCTCTCTTTAAAGTACGTGACCATGGCTAGATCTGACGTTCTCCTGCTAGTAACTGTTATTAGATTTGATGGATGTGATTCGCGGTTGGAAATGATTTAATGCTCATAGTTCGATCTGAATATATGTACGTTCACTGCTTCTGATGTGTTATTTAGGTGCTCTTTAATAATTGATTAAAGATTGTAAACCTTAAATTTGTGCTCTTCCTATCTTTGTTAATCTATCAAAGACAAATTCTTCGGAACACATTCTGTCATTGAGCCTTGATGTCTCCTGTTCATTGTATAATCTGCAACTGTTATGATATGCTTGATTTTCTGTTAACTGTACAATATATGCTTTCTTCTGTTATCCTTGAGCTTGGCATGATATGTTTTGTCTTCTGTTATCCTTGAACTGGACATGTATCTTATAAGTATATAAACCTTAAAACCAGATAACATGTTACCAACTACTCCCTCCGTCCGGAAATACTTGTCGTCAAAATGAACAAAAGTGGATGTATCTAGATGTATTTTAGTTCTAGATACATCTTTTTTTGTCCATTTTAATGACAAGTATTTTCGGACGGAGGGAGTACATTGTACTGCTTCTGTCTTAAGATTGATCTACTTTAAGAATTTTGATCACTACCGTTTACTTATACGTGGACCATTTGTTATTATCAGCTCTTGTAAGTAGAAGGTTATATGTGCATCTTTGTTTATGTTGCCTGATGGCCTGGTGCTTTTGATGAATTCTTAAGCTGAACAAATGTTTAGACACATGCACACAGTTACTCATGTTCTGTTAATGCAGGATCAAGCTACCCTCTGGCGCCAAGAAGATTGTCCCAAGTAGCTGCCGTGCCATGATTGGCCAGGTTGCTGGTGGTGGCAGGACTGAGAAGCCAATGCTCAAGGCTGGTAACGCCTACCACAAGTACCGCGTGAAGAGGAACTCCTGGCCTAAGGTGCGTGGTGTGGCCATGAACCCTGTGGAGCATCCCCACGGAGGAGGTAACCACCAGCATATTGGTCACGCTTCCACTGTCCGCCGTGATGCACCACCTGGCCAGAAGGTTGGTCTCATCGCTGCCAGGAGGACTGGTCGTCTCAGAGGCCAGGCTGCTGCCTCTGCTGCCAAGGCCGACAAGGCCACTTAGAGCTATCATTGCTGTTTATCTATGTTTGCTGCCTCTAGATTACCCATCAAGGACATGTATTGCAGTATGGATGTCGTTTTTGCTCGGTACTTTGGTAACCTGGTGATGTTTGTTATCAGTTTTCGCTGTGGTCTGGATTCTTCGGTCCACATAAAGAAGATTATGCTTGGATATTTGTTTGTCGAGTTGCTTGAGTTAGCCGCTGGTGCTTATTTTTTGTTTTAGTTTAGGATGTTTGCTTCTATTTCGTGGTTCCTTCTAATATTTGTGTTTGTTTGGCCTCTAATAAATAGCAGCTCTGGTGCGTAAAGCTAGAAGCAGGAGCTGTGCCTAGGATCCACAGTTGCTGCAATTTCCCGCTTCTTGCAGCAACGCACCGGTTTCTGGGGTGTTTGCTGCTGCTGTACACATTACGTGCCATGTACTCTCCGTACTAGATACAGACAAATTGAAGATTGTTCTATTCCTTGTCTTCCGATCTCAACCTTCTACGTTTCGTCACTCCCCTTGCTTCCTGAACTCGGCCCATCGCGGATCGGAGAAGCCGCAGCCTGAATCCCC
This sequence comes from Secale cereale, assembly GCA_902687465.1. NCBI lineage: Eukaryota > Viridiplantae > Streptophyta > Magnoliopsida > Poales > Poaceae > Secale > Secale cereale. The sequence continues at coordinate 137,826,389 of LR738713.1, forward strand.
CGTTCCCCAGTGCGCCACATGCACCTTGAGCCTTCCCATTCCTCCTGGCCAGCCCAAGCTCGTCCGGAGTGCATCCTTGCGCTCTCCTGCATCCTGCTGCTTGGAGAAGGACAACTATCTCGCCTGCGTCGCCTACTGCTGCCTGCCTGTGCGTGCTCCTGGTGCTCGTGCATATGCTGTTAGCTGCTGCTGTACACATTACGTGCCATGTATGGATTTGAGTACCGAGTGTTTGGTTGCCTGCATTTGGGCCAACCAGACCTGTGTGGGATTGGAACGGGCTGTTTGGTTGGCCTGCATTCACTGCTTGGCCCGCACGACACGACCTTTAAAGTGCTCACAACCAGGCCGGCAAGCAACGCTCAGATGGGTGGTTTCTCGAGAGCCATGTTTGTGCGAGGCAGGGAAGGGGAACGCGGCGCGCACCTCGTGCGAGCAGGGAGATGGCGCGAGCTCGCGCGCGTTTAAGAAAAATAGGCGAGCGGATTTCGGCCAGCTCCCGCGGATACGGCCGCCCTATTTAGCCCTCACCCTCTCATCGCCCAAAGCTCCACCACCCTTCTCTCCCCCCC
>LR738713.1:137827040-137882733 GCA_902687465.1 Secale cereale
CCCGCCGGCGCGCATCGGCACCGACAACTAGGTAAGCGGAGCTCCTTCATTGGCCGGCGGTTGACGGTGGCGGCGACTCCCGTCCTCAACTTCTCCGCCCTCCCTCCCCCGAGCTGCATGCATGGCCTAAGTTCGATGCCCTCTTTCTCTGTGCTCGTTCAAGCTAGATCCGAGAGGACGTGGTCGTAAGGTTAGATGTGGAAGCATGTGGTAGAGTTGATTCGTGCATTTATGTTTGAGCAGGTGCTAGGTTTAGCTATAGTGGTATCTATTTGTGCTGGATCTGTGTAGATTGAGTAGCATGATAATGATGAACACTATGGATTCATAGCTAGCTGTGTAGGATTTGTAGCCTGCTATAATAGCTATTTGTGATTAACACAATGCATTCATAGCTAGTTTTTATGTTGTGGTAGCTATTGGTGATGGATTCATATCTAGTTGGCATGTATGCTCCTACTTTCATAGATCGTCTTGTGCTTACGGTGTATGTGTGACCCGATTGTAGGACATGACCACACAGACACAAGATCTTAGTCAAGTCCTTGTCTTGTCGGACAACCATTTTGCGTCCTCCTATGTCGAGGGCTTGCACTCTTGTCCATCAGAATATTCCTCCTGATTCACATGTGTTCGAGGTTTCACCTTCTTGCTTTGTGCCTGCTGTGCTCGTTGAGCCAAGCCAATTCTGATGCCTCTGCAGTGAAGGCCAAGAAGGATGGTAGGGGGGATAACATGAAGTTGTAGCCGTTCATGCCCACGTTTGTGTTGAACAAGATGTGCGAGCTCATCTCTAGTTGGGTTAGGACTGACAAGGGCTTCAGGGAGGTGCACTTGAACACCGTTGCGAAGCAGGTGCTTGAGTTTTGTGGCCAGGAGGTGACCGCCACCCAGGTGTACAACCACCCGAGAAAGTGGAGTGCTTGATGGATCCAAGTGTCCAAGCTCAGAGACCTTAGCGGCGCCTCCTGGGATGTGAGCACCTGCTCTATCGTTCTGGAGGCAGAGCACTACACCGGCCATGTCACGGTTAGCTCACCGTCCTCTTGTTTTTGCACACTGTCATTTCCTTGTAGCAACTAACAACCCTTGTGCTTCTATCTTAGGATCACCCTAAGGATCATGAGTTCCTCAACACACCCATCCAGAACAACAACCATATGCAGCACATGTTCTCCGTCAGCTTGGCAACCGGCAAGCATGCCATGGGCTCTGGTGAGCTTCTCGGTTCTCCCATGCCAGAGTTCCCAGGCACCCCAGACGCAGAGGCAGTCCTTAATGGCCCTGACAAGCCATTTGAGCATGTATCTGTGCTCGATAGGAAGAGGAAGAGGGGCGTCCTGATGGAGGAGGAGATCAGTGTCTTCAGCAGCATGACCGAGGCAGTCAAGGAGGTGGCAACCGCAATTAGGAGAGAAAGGCCGTCGACGTCCACCCTGGCATGTACAACGCCGTCATGGAGCAAGGTGGCCTCAGCGATGAGGCTCTCATGGCAGCTCTCAGCCGCCTGCTGGACAACAAGGCCCATGGTGTTGGGTTTGTTGCCATGGCAGACGACGTTAGGGTTCTATGGCTCAGGAGCTGGCCGGGCAAGCACTACTACTAGAGTTTGCTGCTGGTTATCGCATGCATGATCCTCGACGGATGGCGACAAGGACGAGGATGGGGATGACGACGTATATTTTGTGTAGCTAGGGCTTGAAAACAATCTGATGGTCTGTATATTTTGGTGCGGTGGTATATACTAACACCTCACGGTGATCCTCAGGGCGACCACAAACTCGCGGTGATAGGATGACACCCTCTTTTAGATGTGGTGGTGGTAGAATGACACCAAAGTAGTGCTAGGTTAGAACTTGCTATGCCATATGATCATGCATGCTTACTATTTCTGCTTCATTGCTTGATTCTTGATTGTTCTTTTGCGTGCTGCTTGAACTGTTGCTCTTGATTGTGCACTGTTAGGACAAATGGTATGCGGTGTTCGTCAGGAGGGCACCAGGGGTTTATAGTTCATGGGAAGCTTGCAGTGAACAAGTGGCATCTTATAGCAACATCAACCTTAGAGGGTTTAAGACAAGGCATGCGGTTGAAGAAGCTTACGCCAACTACGTGCGAAAGCATAGAGCTGGCGTGGTTAAAGTTGGCAACATTGCAGTTGCCAAGCCGGCGCCACGCTTTGCAGTAAACAACTTCATCGTCATTGTGCAGTTTGTCGCCATTGCAGTGTTGTGGTGTTGGTGTGTTAGATGTGATCATGTGTGAGGTAAACTCACCACATAGGGTACACGGTTAGCACACCTCGTATCGTGCGTGCAACCAAACACCATGCTTATGTGTGAGTTCAGATAATGCGGGCAACCAAACACCATGTGCTAAGCTATCTCCTAATGCAAGAAAACTAGATGCGGGCAACCAAACAATGTGCACATGATGCATTACAACTTGCATTTCCTCACCCAGGCTCTCTTGAGCTAGACTAAGCTAAGCCAGCCCCGCTACTACGTGTGCCAAACACGCCCTATGTTTCTCTCCGTGATCTACTCGATGTTTGTATGGATGCTAGATTCATTCTTGTAATTTCTTTTGCTACCAAATTCTAGTCATCTACTATATCATGTGCTTAGTATGTCAAATTCACTGAAACACACTCTCTATGCCCATCAAAGTAGTGTGATTTAAATCCAAATATATGAAAATTGGCCATTAATCATGTTGTTTACTGTTAAAACATTATAATTTTTTTAAACCAATCTACAGAATAATGATACGTCCATTTTGCATCATGCTTTTATGTCGATATTTATTGCACTATGGGATGTTATTACACGTTATGTCACAATACTTATGTCTTTTCTCTCTTATTTTACAAGGTTTACATGAAGAGGGAGAATGCCGACAGCTGGAATTCTGGGCTGAAAAAGGAGCAAACACTGGAAGCCTATTCTGCACAACTCAAAAAGCTCCGAAACTCCACGGGACACCGTTTCAGAAAATATAAAAAATATCTGGCGAAGAGATTCATCAGGGGGCCCACCACCTTTCCACGAGGGTGGGGGGCGTGCCCCCTGCCTCGTGGGCCACCCGATGCCCCCCGATGCCCATCTTCTCCTATATGAGGTGTTTTGACCTGCAAAAATCACAAGGAGGCCTTCGGGACTAGACGCCGCCATCTCGAGGCAGAACCTTAGCGGAAACCAATCTAGGGCTCCGGCGGAGCTGTTCTGCCGGGGATACTTCCCTTCGGGAGGGGGAAAACATCACCGCCGTCATCACAAAAAACTCTCCCATCTTGGGGAGGGTTATCTTAATCAACATCTTCACCGTCACCATCTCCTCTCAAACCCTAGTTCATCTCTTGTATCCAATCTTTGTACCCAAACCTCACATTGGTACCTGTGGGTTGCTAGTAGTGTTGATTACTCCTTGTAGTTGATGCTAGTTGGTTTACTTGGTGGAAGATCATATGTTCAGATCCATTATGCATATTAATACCCCTCTGATCATGAACAATATTATGTCTTGTAAGTAGTTACTTTTGTTCCCGAGGACATGGGAGAAGTCTTGTAATAAGTAGTCATGTGAAGTTGGTATTCGTTCGATATTTTGATGAGATGTATGTTGTCTCTCCTCTAGTTGTGTCATGTGAACGTCGACTATGTGACACTTCACCATTATTTGGGCCTAGAGAAAGGCATTGGGAAGTAATAAGTAGATGATGGGTTGCTAGAGTGACAGAAGCTTAAACCCTAGTTTATGCGTTGCTTCGTAAGGGGCTGATTTGGATCCATATGTTTCATGCTATGGTTAGGTTTACCTTAATACTTCTTTTATAGTTGCGGATGCTTGCATTAGAGGTTAATCATAAGTGGAGGCTTGTCCAAGTAAGGACATCACCCAAGCACCGGTCCACCCACATACCAAATTATCAAAGTACCGAACGCGAATCAGATGATCGTGATGAAAACTAGCTTGACGATAATTCCCATGTGTCCTCGGGAGTGTTTTCCTTCATATAAGAGTTAGTCCAGGCTTGTCCTTTGCTACAAAAAGGATTGGGCCACCTTGCTGCACCTTATTTACTTTTATCTTTTGACACTTGCTACCAATTACCTTATCACAAAACTATCTGTTACCAATAATTTCAGTGCTTGCAGAAAATACCCTACTGAAAACTGCCTATCATTTCCTTCTGCTCCTCGTTGGGTTCGACGCTCTTACTTATCGAAAGGACTACGATAGACCCCCTACACTTGTGGGTCATCAAAACTCTTTTCTGGCGCCATTGCTGGGGAGTGAAGCGCCTTTGGTAAGGAAAAATTTATATAGTGTGCTGAAATTTACTGTCACTTGTTACTATGGCTCATCATCCTTTGAGGGGCTTGTTCGTGGTATCTTCACCCCGACCAGAAGAGCAAAGAGTTGCTCCTCAACCTACTGCACCTACTAAAAATGTTTGCTTTGAAATTCCTTCGGGTATGATAGAGAAACTGGTAGATAATCCCTTTACAGGAGACGGAACACTGCATCCCGATTTACACCTAATCTATGTGGATGAAGTTTGTGGATTATTTAAGCTTGCAGGTATGCCCGAGGATGTTATCAAGAAGAAGGTCTTCACTTTATCTTTGAAGGGAGATGCATTGACATGGTTTAGGCTATGTGATGATATTGGATCATGGAACTATAATCGGCTGAAGTTGGAATTTCATCAGAAGTTCTACCCTATGCATCAGGTTCATCGTGATCGTAATTATATATATAATTTTTGGCCTCGCGAAGGAGAAAGCATCACTCAAGATTGGGGGAGGCTTAAGTCAATGTTATATTCATGCCCCAATCATGAGCTCTCAAGAAAAATGATCATTCAAAATTTTTATGCTCGGCTTTCTCTCAATAATCGCACCATGCTCGATAATTCTTGTGCTGGTTCTTTTATGATGAAGACTATCGAATTCAAATGGGATTTATTGGAAGGAATTAAATGCAACCCTAAAGATTGGGATCTTGACGAAGGTAAGGAGTTAGGTATGACCCCTAAGTTTGACTGTGTTAAAGCTTTTATGGATACCGATGTTTTCCATGAATTTAGCACTAAATATGGGCTTGACTCTGTGATAGTAGCTTCTTTCTGTGAATCTTTTGCTACTCATGTTGATCTTCCCAAGGAGAAGTGGTTTAAATACCATCCTCCCATTGAAGTGAAATTAGTTGAACCTGTTAAAGTTGAAGAAAAGACTGTCACTTATAATGTTGATCCTGTTGTTCCTACTGCTTATATCAAGAAACCACCTTTCCGTGTTAGAATAAAGGATAATGCTAAAGCTTCAACTGTGGTTCGTAAGAGTAGTACTAGAACACCTACACCCTGTGAGCAAATTAAAGTTGAACCTAGTGTTGCTATGGTTAAAGATCTCTTGGTAGAATATTTAGATGGACATGTTATTTACCTCCAAGAGGAAGCTGCTAGAATAGCCAAACCCGATGCTAGGAATAAACATAGACCTGTTGTAGGCTTGCCTGTTATCTCTGTTAAAATAGGAGATCATTGCTATCATGGTTTATGTGACGTAGGTGCTAGTGCAAGTATAATCCCTCATTCCTTATATAAAGAAATTATGCATGATATTGCACCTTTTGAGTTAGAAGGTATTGATGTTACTATTGAGCTTGCTAATAGAGACACTATTTCACCAGTTGGGATTGTCAGAGATGTTGAAGTCTTGTGTGGGAAGGTTAAATACCCTGCTGATTTTCTTATTCTTAGTTCCCCACAAGATGATTTTTGTCCCATCATATTTGGTAGACTGTTCTTGAACACTCTTAATGCTAAGATAGATTGTGTAAAAGATATTGTTACCGTTGGTTTAGGGGATATGTCTCATGATTTTAAGTTTGCTAAATTTCGTAGACAACCCCATGATAAAGAATTACCTAGTAAAGGATGAAATTATTGGTCTTGCTTCTATTGCCGTGCCTCCTAACGATCCTTTAGAACAATATCTGCTAGACCATAAAAATGATATGTATATGAATGAGAGAAGGAAATAGATGAAATATTCTTTAAGGGACCCGTATTGAAAAACAACTTGCCTGTTGAAATCCTAGGGGATCCTCCTCCACCCAAGGGTGATCCCGTGTTTGAACTTAAACCATTACCTGATAATCTTAAGTATGTTTATCTTGATGAAAATAAGATATATCCTGTTATTATCAGTGCTAACCTTTCAGAGCAGGAAGAAGAAAAATTATTGAAAACTCTGAAGAAGCATCGTGCTGCTATTGGATATACTTTGGATGATCTTAAGGGCATTAGTCCCACTTTATGCCAACACAAGATAAAATTGGAAGAGGACGCTAAACCGGTTATTGATCATCAACGACAGTTAAATCCTAAGATGAAAGAAGTGGTAAGGAAGGAAATACTAAAGCTTCTAGAGGCATGTATTATCTATCCAGTTGCTGATAGCCAGTCGGTATGTCCTGTCCATTGTGTCCCTAAGAAGGGAGGTATGATTGTTGTCCCTAATGATAAAGATGAATTGATCCCACAAAGAATTGTTACAGGTCATAGGATGGTAATTGATTTCCATAAATTAAATAAAGCTACTAAGAAAGATCATTACCCCTTGCCTTTTATTGATCAAATGCTAGAAAGGTTATCCAAACACACTCATTTTTGCTTTCTAGATGGCTATTCAGGGTTCTCTCAAATACCTGTGTCAAAAGGGGATCAAGAAAAGACCACTTTTACTTGTCCCTTCGGTACCTTTGCTTATAGACGTATGCCTTTTGGGTTATGTAATGCACCTGCTACCTTTCAAAGATGCATGATGGCTATATTCTCTGATTTTTGCGAAAAGATTGTTGAGGTTTTCATGGATGATTTCTCCGTTTACGGAACTTCTTTTGATGATTGCTTGAGCAACCTTGATCGAGTTTTGCAGAGATGTGAAGACACTAATCTTGTCTTGAATTGGGAGAAGTGCCACTTTATGATTAATGAAGGCATTGTCTTAGGACATAAAATTTCTGAAAGAGGTATTGAAGTGGACAAAGCTAAAGTTGACGCTATTGAAAAGATGACATGTCCAAAGGACATCAAAGGTATACGAAGTTTCCTTGGTCATGTCGGGTTTTATAGGAGGTTCATTAAGGACTTCTCCAAAATCTCCAGGTCTCTGACTAATCTCTTACAAAAAGATGTTCCTTTTGCCTTTGATAATGATTGTCTAGAAGCATTTGAAATACTTAAGAAAGCATTGATCTCTGCACCTATTGTCCAGCCTCCTAACTGGAATTTACCCTTTGAGATTATGTGCGATGCTAGTGATTATGCTGTAGGTGCTGTTTTAGGACAAAGAGTTGATAAGAAATTGAATGTTATCCAATATGCTAGTAAAACTCTAGACAACGCCCAGAGAAATTATGCTACTACTGAGAAGGAACTTTTAGCAGTTGTATTTGCATGTGATAAGTTTAGACCTTATATTGTTGATTCTAAAGTAACTATTCACACTGATCATGCTGCTATCAAATACCTTAAGATGCTAAACCTAGACTTATTTGATGGGTTCTCTTGCTGCAAGAATTTGATTTGCATATTATCGATAGAAAGGGAGCTGAGAACCCCGTTGCACACAACTTGTCTAGGCTAGAGAATATTCTTGATGACTCACAACCTATTGATGATAGCTTTCCTGATGAACAATTAGCTGTCATAAATACTTATCGTACTGCTCCATGGTATGCTGATTATGCTAATTACATTGTTGCTAATTTTATACCTCCTAGCTTCACATACCAACAAAAGAAAAAGTTCTTCTATGATTTGAGACATTACTTCTAGGATGACCCACATCTTTATAAAGAAGAAGTAGATGGTATTGTTAGACGTTGTGTACCTGAGCATGAACAGGAACAGATCCTGCGCAAGTGCCACTCCGAAGCTTATGGAGGACACCATGCTGGAGATAGAACTGCACATAAGGTATTGCAATCTGGTTTTTATTGGCCTACTCTCTTCAAGGATACCCGTAAGTTTGTCTTATCTTGTGATGAATGTCAAAGAATTGGTAATATTAGTAGACGTCAAGAAATGCCTATGAATTATTCACTTGTTATTGAACCATTTGATGTTTGGGGCTTTGATTATATGGGACCGTTTCCTTCCTCTAATGGGTATACACACATTTTAGTTGCTGTTGATTACGTTACTAAGTGGGTAGAAGCTATTCCAACTAGTAGTGCTGATCACAACACCTCTGTTAAGATGCTTAAAGAAGTTATTTTCCCGAGGTTTGGAGTCCCTAGATACTTAATGACTGATGGTGGTTCACACTTTATTCATGGTGCTTTCCGTAAAATGCTTGCTAAGTATGATGTTAACCATAGAACTGCATCCCCTTATCACCCTCAGACTAGTGGTCAAGTAGAATTAAGTAATAGAGAGCTGAAATTATTTTTGCAAAAGACAGTTAATAGGTCTAGAAAGAATTGGTCCAAAAAACTTGATGATGCATTATGGGCCCATAGAACTGCATACAAAAATCCTATGGGTATGTCTCCATATAAGATGGTTTATGGAAAAGCATGTCACTTACCTCTCGAGCTAGAACATAAGGCATATTGGGCTATTAAAGAGCTCAATTATGATTTCAAACTTGCCGGTGAGAAGAGGTTATTTGACATTATCTCTCTTGATGAACGGAGAACCCAGGCCTATGAGAATGCCAAGCTGTTTAAACAAAAAGTTAAAAGATGGCATGACAAAAGGATACAAAAGCGTGAGTTTAATGTAGGTGATTATGTCTTGCTATACAACTCTCGTTTAAGATTTTTGCAGGAAAACTTCTCTATAAATGGGAAGGTCCTTACGTTATCGAGGATGTCTATTGTTTCGGTGCCATAAAAATCAACAACTTCGAAGGCACAAACCCGAAGGTGGTGAACGGTCAAAGAATCAAACACTATATCTCAGGTAATCCTATAAATGTTGAAACCAATGTTATTGAAACCGTAACCCCGGAGGAATACATAAGGGACACTTTCCAGAACGATTCAGACCCCGAAAAGGAAGAGGTATGTAGTACGGTAAGTAAACCGACTCCAAAACAGTTCTAATGGCAATTTTTCACTGTTTTGGAATATTTGAAAAAATTGAAAAATAAGTGGCAGTCCGGAAGAGACACGAGGCGTCCACGAGGGTGGAGGGCGCGCCCCCTCTCCCTGGGCGCGCCCCCTGCCTCGTGGGCACCTCGTGTGCCTCCAGGACTCCGATTTCTTGTATGTTACTCCTTTTGGTCGGTAAAAATTCATTATATAATCTCCCGAAGGTTTTGACCACCGTATCACGCACAAATCCTATGTTTTCGTTTCGAGCTGTTGTTTCTGACAGATCTAGATCATCATGGCGTCTTCCAACACCCCCAAGGACAAGTTCTTTGAGAAGGTCATCAACCCCTACCTCGCGGAGGTGCTACATCACCCTCAAACCATGGAGTTGCGTGAAGGGGTGCTGCACATCGGCGATGTTGAGGGGCCAAGGAGGGCCAGAAGCGTGGAGACGAGACTCGAAGAAATGGACCAGGAAGTTTTTAAGTGCCAAGGTATGGTGGAACGAGGACTCAACGCCAACCACATGATGATCATAGAACTCGCCAACAACTACAAGCTGGACACAAGGATCTTTTGGGAAGCCATCTCCAATCTCCAAGAGAAAATCGAACATCTCCAAGCCCAGATCTATGACCTGCAAAACCAAAACTATGAGTATGAATATAGATTCAAGAAGGTGAGTTTGGCACTTGGAAGATGGACGACAAGCATACATCATCAACAGCTCCATCATCACCACCTCCGAAGAAGGGGACATAATCATATGGGTATGGGCACTCCCCTTGGCAACTGCCAAGCTTGGGGGAGGTGCCCCGGTATCGTATCACCATCACACTCCTATCTTTACCATTTTTCTTAGTTCGATCGTTTTGGTAGTATTTTGATCTAGTAGAATGAAGTTAGCATGATCTAGTTGTGAGCTTTTGCTTTATGACCTTTACCGTTGTAATTGAGTCCGTGAGTTATATAATAAAGATTAGTGTTGAGTCAAGGACTTGATTTCCTCACTTTGGTCATGATAGAATAAAAGAAAATATAATAAGTATCAAAGAGATCATATTGATCTTATGGGAAGTAATGACTTCACATATAAAGAGTATGATGAATAAAAGTTGTTGAGAGTCGACAAACATAGTTGTGGTCATCATTGCAATTAATAGGAAGTAATAAGGAAAGAGAGGTTTCACATACAAATATACTATCTTGGACATCTTTTATGATTGTGAGCACTCATTAAAATATGACATGCTAAAGAGTTGATGTTGGACAAGGAAGACAACATAATGGGTTATGTTTTCTTATATTTGAAATGAAGTATATTGTCATGGATCATCCAACATGTTGAGCTTGCCTTTCCCCCTCGTGCTAGCCAAAACTCCTTGCACCAAGTAGAGATACTACTTGTGCTTCCATACATCCTTAAACCCAGTTTTGCCATGAGAGTCCACCATACCTACCTATGGATTGAGTAAGATCCTTCAAGTAAGTTGTCATGTTTGCAAACTCTCTAAAATATGTATGATTTATTAGTGTGGAGGAAATAAGCTTTATACGATCTTGTGATATGGAAGTAATAAAAGCGACAGGCTGCATAGTAAAGATCCTTATCACAAGTGGCAATATAAAGTGACATTCTTTTGCGCTAAGACTTTGTGCATCCAACAAAAAAACACATGACAACCTGTGCTTCCCTCTACGAAGAGCCTATCTATTATTCTTGCCTTATAAGAGTCAAGGTGAAAATCACCTTTCCTTTTACATTTTATCCTTTGGCAAGCACACTGTGTTGGAAAGATCCTGGCATATATACCCACTTGGATGTAAGTTATCATGGTCTATTTCTGTTAACATTACCCTTGAGGTAAAAGGTTGGGAGGAAATACCATAAGCCCCTATCTTTCTCTATGTCCGATTAAAACTCCATACCCATAAGTATTGCGTGAGTGTGAGCAATTGTGAAAGACTATATGATAGTTGAGTATGTGGGCTTGCTGAAAAGCTCTTATATTGACTCTTTCTGATGTGATGATAAATTGCAATTGCTTCAATCACTGAGATCATAGTTTGTTGGCTTTTAAAGAAGTTTCTGATTCATACTTGACATTGTGAATGAATTGTTACTTTAACATAAGAATCATATGACAATATATATATGTGTTGCTGTTATAAGAGTGATCATGATGCCCTCATGTCCGTATTTTATTTTTATCAACACCTCTATCTCTAAACATATGGACATATTTTTCGATATCGGCTTTCGCTTGAGGACAAGCGAGGTCTAAGCTTGGGGGATTTGATACGTCCATTTTGCATCATGCTTTTATGTCGATATTTATTGCACTATGGAATGTTATTACACGTTATGTCACAATACTTATGCCTTTTCTATCTTATTTTACAAGGTTTACATGAAGAGGGAGAATGCCGACAGCTGGAATTCTGGGCTGAAAAAGGAGCAAACAATGGAAACCTATTCTGCACAACTCAAAAATCTTCAAAACTCCACGGGACATCGTTTCAGAAAATATAAAAAATATCTTGCGAAAGAGATTCATCAGGGGGGCACCACCTGTCCACGAGGGTGGGGGGCGCCCCCCCTCTCTGGGCGCACCCCCTGCCTCGTGGGCCACCCGATGGCCCCCCGATGCCAATCTTCTCCTATATGAGGTGTTTTGACTTGGAAAAAATTAGAAGGAGGCTTTCGGGACCAGACGCCGCTGTCTCGAGGCGGAACCTTGGCGGAAACCAATCTAGGGCTCCGGCGGAGCTGTTATGCCGGGGATACTTCCCTCCAGGAGGGGGAAATCGTCACCGCCATCATCACTAACAACTCTCCCATCTTGGGGAGGGTTATGTTCATCAACATCTTCACCAGCACCATCTCCTCTCAAACCCTAGTTCATCTCTTGTATCCAATCTTTGTACCCAAACCTCAGATTGGTACCTGTGGGTTGCTAGTAGTGTTGAATACTCCTTGTAGTTGATGCTAGTTGGTTTACTTGGTGGAAGATCATATGTTCAGATCCATTATGCATATTAATACCCCTCTGATCATGAACAATATTATGTCTTGTGAGAAGTTACTTTTGTTCTCGAGGATATGGGAGAATTCTGGCTATAAGTAGTCATGTGAATTTGGTATTCGTTCGATATTTTGATGAGATGTATGTTGTCTCTCCTCTAGTGGTGTCATGTGAACGTCAACTACATGACACTTCACCATTATTTGGGCCTAGAGGAAGGCATTGGGAAGTAATAAGTAGATGATGAGTTGCTAGAGTGACAGAAGCTTAAACCCTAGTTTATGTGTTGCTTCGTAAGGGGCTGATTTGGATCCATATGTTTCATGCTATGGTTAGGTTTACCATAATACTTTTTTTGTAGTTGCACATGCTTGCATTAGAGGTTAATCATAAGTGGCAGGCTTGTCCAAGTAAGGACATCACCCAAGCACCGGTCCACCCACATACCAAATTATCAAAGTACCGAATGCGAATCAGATGATCATGATGAAAACTAGCTTGACGATAATTCCCATGTGTCCTCGAGAGTGTTTTCCTTCATATAAGAGTTAGTCCAGGCTTGTCCTTTGCTACAAAAAGTATCGGGCTACCTTGCTGCACCTTATTTACTTTTACCTTTTGTTACTTGCTACCAATTACCTTATCACAAAACTATCTGTTACCAATAATTTCAGTGCTTGTAGAAAACACCTTACTGAAAACTACCTATCATTTCCTTCAGCTCCTCGTTGGGTTCGACACTCTTACTTATCGAAAGGACTACGCTAGACCCCCTACACTTGTGGGTCATCAAATAACATAGGGCTTTCTGGTCATTTTAACATGTTTTAACACCAACCGCAACTATTACAACACAACTACCAATAGAGTGCACCTCATCTTTAACCTTTCAACCACAGCTAGCAGCTACAGCTCCTCCTTCCAGCCGGAGCCATTGCAGCTGCAACCAAAGAAGTTGGAGCCCAAACAAACACACCCTTAGAGCATCTTCAATAAGTGTTGTAGATGTATAAATACCTACCTTTTACATCACTTCCCAAAATTTGCGCCGTGTTTTTTTGTAATGATGTGAAAAATGTATTTATACATGTAAAATCACGAAAACACCCCCTCCAAAATTATGCTTGTATTTGTGCTCAGAACACGGTGCCAACTGCGTATGGAAACTTCCTCTCTCCCAACCGAGCGATTGCCCACGCCGCCTACCCATCGCTGTCACCAGATCTGCTGCTTCCTCGCTGCCGATACCTTGGAATCGGGTCGTTTGAAGCATCCCCACCGCTGTTACCCGATTTGAAGTTGTCGCCTCCCCATTTGAAGCATCAACACCATCGCGATTGTCTCACTTGACGCATCTCCGCATTCGTCGTGCCGCCGCCCGGTTTGATGCCGCTCTCGCGCCACCGTCATGCGTGTCGAGTTCTCATGCGACAGCCGTCGCTACGGGCTTAGCACATACTCGTCCGTCGTCGAGGCCGCGCGTGCTTATGACGTCGTGGGTTCATTTAGACCAGTCGGGGGAAGAGCTCAACTTCTCGGTGAAGGAGGGTAGGTCCGACACCTCGATGGTGACCCCTGTCGAGTCTGAGTCGTCGGGCTGGGATGACTCAGAGGAGGAGTTCGAGACGCTCGACGACTCCGACGACCCCAAGAAAGACTAGTTCTGGGAGTGGCTAGAAATCGACGATTACTAGTTTTATGTTTGGTGCAATTAGACTCAGAGTAGTAGTTCAGTGTGATGTAGTAGTTCGAACTGTGTTTGCTTTAAATGAACTTGCCATGTTTGAAATGATGTAGTACTTGAACTTGTTCTAGATCATCTATTTTACATCGTTTATTGGAGTTGGTCATTTTTTGGTGATGTGAAAAAGGTACTTTTTTGATGATGTATATTTTAGTCACATCACATTTAGATGATTTAAAATACATCATCTTTGAGGGGTGATCAAGAATGCATCTGCCGAAGACTTCATGTATACTCCAAAACTTCTCCTGCCGCCTCCATGCCTAGATACTGACCTTGTTACCCTAGATACCCTACCTGACATGTATATAAGCAAAAGGGTTTAGCCCGTAGAGGGGAGTTCAACACAATCACATTCACCTAGCCCTAGAGTTAGAACACATCTTACGATCTCGAGGTAGATCAACTATGTACTTGATACATCTCCATCAATATAAACAAGAGATTGACATAGGGTTTTACCTCCGCCAAGAGGGCCTGAATCTGGGTGAACATCGTCTCATTGTTCCTGTTACCATCTGTCCAAGATCCATAGCTCGGGACCCCCTACCCCGAGGTCGCAAAATCGACAATCAGTTTATGTAAAGTCAAAACTCTTTAAGTTTGATTAAATTTGTAGAGAAGTATATCAATATCGATAATATCAAATTGGTGTCATTCGATTCATCCTGAAATGAATTTTCGTATTTAATTTACTTAGTATTTGATGTTGATCTATTCGCTGTGAACTTGGTCAATATTAAAGAAATTTGTCCTTTCAAAAAAACTAATGCAACTTATATTTTGGAATCGATGGAGTATTTCGTTTGGCGATTTGGAGAAGTGATGGAGTGTGTTATTTTAATTATAAAGCGATATTTTTGGTTGGCCTTTTTCGGTGTGATTATAGGTTATCTACTAATCAACCATACTTATGTGGGATTTTTTATGTTGATGGTTGCATGTACTATATTTGTGTTACAACATCACTTGGTTGCATTTCTTTTTCCTAGGTGGTGAGAGGGTGCATGGGGTTAATATGTTTTTATATGTCAGTTGTTATCGATTGATTTAAAAAACTAGCCTACTCGGTCAAAATGTGAGCTTAAATACAAAATTGAATACCTCAATCAAATGAGAAAGCTTCAAAATTAGGGTGTGTGGCAAATTAAAAAAAGAATGAGAGAACACATTAAGAAATTATTGACTTGGTCAAAATTGAGTGGCCTAATTTTAAAAAGAAGACCTCAGTTGATTACGAGGCCTCTAAACATAGGGAGCATAATGTATTAGATAGATAGCTAGATGAGTGACCCAACTCTATCTCCTTGAGAAATTGTTGACCTTGTCAAAATCGGGTGACCAATTTTAATCGGAGACCTCAGTTGATGTGGGCTTTTTAAAACTATGGAGCATGGTGTTATAGAGAATTAATTTACTTAGTATTTTGATGTTGATCTTTTGGCTGTGAACTTGGTCAATGTTAAAGATTTTTGCCTTTTAAGAAAAATTAATACACCTTATATTTTGAAATCGACGGAGTATTTTGTTTGGCGAGTTGGAGAAATGACGTAGTGTGTTTTACTTTTTTATAATGCGGTATTTTTGGTTGGTCATTTGCGGTGTGATTATAAGTCATCTTCTAACCAACCCATACTTATGTGGGAAATTTTTTTATGTCGATGGCTGCATGTACTATATTTGTGTTACAACATCACATGGTTGCGCTTCTTTTTCCTAGGCGGCGACAGGGTCCATAGGGTTAATATGTTTTTATATATCGATTGTTGTCCATTGATTTGAAATAGTTGACCTGGTCAAAATGTGAGCTTAAATTCAAAATTAAATACCTCAATCAAATGGGAGAGTTTCAAAATTAGGGAGTGTAACGAATTAATAAAAATAGAATAATAGAGCGCATTAAGAAATTGTTGACCCGGTCAAAACTGAGTGACCCAATTTTAAATAGAAGACCTGAGTTGATTACATGGCCTCTAAGCTTAGGGAGTATAGTGTATTAAATATATATATATAGATGAGCCATGAGTGACCCGATTCCATCTCCTTCAGAAATTATTGATCCGGTCAAAATGGGATGACTAACTTTAATTGGTGACCTCAATTGAATGCGGGCTCTTTAAAACTAGGGAACATAGTGTTAGAGCATGATTAATAGTATAGCCAACTACTTGCTATAAGTTATTACCATGTCATGTATAGCTCATTTTATAGTTAATATGTATAATAGTTGATTAAAAGAGTCTACTATTTTTTTATTATATGACCCATCTTTCACTCTCATAAAGTTCCTATAAGCACGTGTTAGAGCTGGCTTTTCACCAAGAGCCCACTTACCTTCTCTTTCCTCTTTTCTTTCCTTCAACTAAACAAGAATATATTAGTTTATTTTTTTATAGCCAACTGACTAGCTCTATTGTACTAGCTTTTATAGAGGACAAAAGAGTATTGGCCAGTCAATTGTAAAAATTGTTCTCTAAGGGCATCTCCATTGCATAGCCGCTTATGTAGGCACCTAAGGATAAAAAATAAAAGTTATATTGTCTAGCGTTTGTATAAGAGCCTCGGCCTCCAACGCTCAAAATCTCTGAGGCACTGAACATCCCACGTCAAATTAACTGTTGGTGCACTAGAGCACCCGCTGCCAACTCTGGCAGCGCTGGCTGGAAGGCTCCACGAAATATTCTCCAGATTATCAAAACGGCTAGGATTTAAATCCTTAGCGCATGTCCTTAGCACCGCATTGTAGATGCCCTAATATTCATGATGCGTGCATGCAGCCGCACACAATTAGGACATCTACAATGGGGGCACCGGCGCTAGAATCTAATTCCCGGTAGTTTCAACACAAATCAGCTAGCGTCGGCGCCAAGGAAGTCACCGGGCGCTAGGGGTGTTTCTCGTTCTTTTTCTACTTTGTGTAGCGCTGATACGTCTCGAACGTATCTATAATTTTTGATTGTTCCATGCTATTATATTATCCTTATAGGATGCCTTATGGGCTTTTATATATACTTTTATATGATTTTAGGGACTTACCTATTAACCCAGAGCCCAGTGCCAGTTTCTGTTTTTCTCCTGTTTTAGGGTTTTACAGAAAAGGAATATCAAACAGAGTCCAATTGACGTGCCAATTTTTGATGATTTTTTCTGGACCAAAAGAAGCCTCCGAAGTAAAAGAGTTGGTCCAGGAGAGCCACGGGCTGCCCACGTGGGTGGGGGGCGCGCCCTCCTATCTCGTGGACAGCCCAGAAGCCCCCCTGACTTGTGCCCTACGCCAAAAAATCCTCTAAATACCGAAACCTTCAAAAATTAACCTAGATCGGGAGTTCCGCCACCGAAAGCCTCAGTTGCCACCGAAAACCAATCTAGACCCGTTCTGGCACCCTACCGGAGGGGGGAATCCCTCTCCGGTGGCTATCTTGATCATCCCGGCGCTCTCCATGACGAGGGAGGAGTAGTCCACCCTCGGGGCTGAGGGTATGTACCAGTAGCTATGTGTTTGATCTCTCTCTCTCTCTCGTCTTCTTGAGATGGCACGATCTTGATGTATTGCGAGCTTTGCTATTATAGTTGGATCTTATGATGCTTCTCCCCCTCTACTCTCTTGTAATGTATTGAGTTTTCCCTTTGAAGTTATCTCATCGGATTGAGTCTTTAAGGATGTGAGAACACTTGATGTATGTCTTGCACGTGCTTATCTGTGGTGACAATGGGATATCATGTGATCTACTTGATGTATGTTTTGGTGATCAACTTGCGGGTTCCGTGACCTTGGGAATCTATGCATAGGGGTTGGCACACATTTTCGTCTTGACTCTTCGATAGAAACTTTGGGGCACTCTTTGAAGTTCTTTGTGTTGGTTGAATAGATGAATCTGAGATTGTGTGATGCATATCGTATAATCATGCCCACGGATACTTGAGGTGGCAATGGAGTATCTAGGTGACATTAGGGTTTTGGTTGATTTGTGTCTTAAGGTGTTATTCTAGTATGAACTCTATGATAGATTGAACGTTACTATGGACTCTTGAATAGATCGATCAGAAAGAATAACTTTGAGGTGGTTTCGTACCCTACCATAATCTCTTCGTTTGTTCTCCGCTATTAGTGACTTTGGAGTGAATCTTTGTTGCATGTTGAGGGCTAGTAATATGATCCAATTATGTTATCCTTGTCGAGAGAACTTGCACTAGTGAAAGTATGAACCCTAGGCCTTGTCTCCTATCATTGCAATACCGTTTATGCTCACGTTTACCACTTGCTACCTTGCTGTTTTTATATTTCCAGTTTACAAAAACCTATATCTACCATCCATATTGCACTTGTATCACCATCTCTTCGCCGAACTAGTGCACCTATATCATTTACCATTGTATTGGGTGTGTTGGGGACACAAGAGACTCTTTGTTACTTGGTTGCAGGGTTGTTTGAGAGAGACCATCTTCATCCTACACCTCCCACGGATTGATAAACCTTAGGTCATCCACTTGAGGGAAATTTGCTACTGTCCTACAAACCTCTGCACTTGGAGGCCCAACAACGTCTACAAGAAGAAGGTTGTGTAGTAGACATCAAGCTCTTTTCTGGCGCCATTGCCGGGGAGGTTAGTGCTTGAAGGTATATCTTTAGATCTTGCAATCGAATCTTTTAGTTTCTTGTTTTATCACTAGTTTAGTTTATAAAATAAAACTACAAAAAATGGAATTAAGGTTACCTCATATGCTTCATCTTTTTAATATATTTCGTGAAAATGATGGGAAGGAGAATTGTGCTCAAGTACTAGAAGAAGAATTACATAGAATGCTTGGCATAAAATATGTGCATGATGAGCATGATTGCAATGTTGTTAGTATGAATCCTTTGAATATCCATGATGCTAATGATATGCAAAACCACAAGCTTGGGGATGCTATGTTTGATGAAGATGATATGTTTAGTCCCCCAAGTCTTGATGAGCAAATTTATTATGATGAAAGCATGCCTCCTATTTATGATGATTATTGTGATGACCTGTATGCTATTAAGAATAATGATAACCATGAAACTTGTTATCACGATTTTAGTTTTCAATTGGATTAAGCTTCACATGATAGTTATTTTGTTGAATTTGCTCCTCCCACTACTATGAATGAGAAATTTTTTCCTTATGATGGGAGTAGTAAAATTTCTATGCAAGTAGATCTTGAAAAGAATGCTTTATGTGCTGGTTATATGGTTGAATTCATTCATGATGCTACTGAAAATTATTACGAGAGAGGATCATATGCTTGTAGGAATTGGAATAATATCAAGTTTCCTCTCTATGTGCTTAAAGTTTCGAAGCTATGCTTGTTTTGCTTCCCTATGCTAGTTGATTATTGCTCCCATAAGTTGTTTGCTCACAAAATCCCTATGCATAGGAAGTGGGTTAGACTTAAATGTGCTAGTCATATTCTTCATGATGCTCTATTTATGTTTCAATTCTTATCTTTTACGCGAGCATCATTGAAATCATCATGCCTAGCTAGGGGCGTTAAACGGTAGCGCTTGTTGGGAGGCAACCCAACTTTATTTTAGTTTCTTTGCTTTTGCTTCTGTTTAGGAATAAATATTGCATCTAGCTTCTGTTTAGATGTGGTTTTATGTTTTAATTAGTGTTTGTGCCAAGTAGAACCTTTGGGAAGACTTGTGTGAAGTTTATATGATCTTGCTGTGAAAAACAGAATCGTTAGCGCTCACTAGAATGGTCATCAGATTTTACTGGAGTGTGCTATTTAGTTGATTCTTTTTGCAGATGATTAATAGACAAATTACTCACGTTTACCAATTTAGTTTTATTTTTTTTGGAGTTACAGAAGTATGTGAAACCTGCAGATTACTACAGACTGTTCTGTTCTTGACAGATTCTGTTTTTCGTGTGTTGTTTGCTTATTTCAATGCATCTATGAGTAGTACTCGGAAGTATGAACCATGGAGAAGTTGTAGTACAGTAGGTTTAACACCAATATAAACAAAGAATGAATTCATTGCAGTACCTTTGAGTAGTGGTTTGCTTTCTTATACTAACGAAGCTCACGAGATTTTTGTCTAAGTTTTGTGTTGTGAAGTTTTCAAGTTTTGAGTATTGCTTTGATGGACTATGGAACAAAGAGTGGCAAGGGCCTAAGCTTGGGGATGCCCATGGCACCCCAAGGTAAAATTCAAGGACAACCAAAAGCCTAAGCTTGGGGATGCCCCGGGAAGGCATCCCCTCTTTCGTCTTCATCCATCGGTAACTATACTCGGAGCTATATTTTTATTCACCACATGATATGTGTTTTGCTTGGAGCGTCAATTTAGTTTATTTTGTTTTGCTTGCTGTTTGAATAATATCCCAAGATCTGAAGTTCTTAAATGTTAGAGAGTCTTCACATAGTTACATAATTATTCAACTACTCATTGATCTTCACTTATATCTTTCAGAGTAGTTTGTTGTTTGCTCTAGTGCTTCACTTATATTTGTTAGAGCACGGCGGTGGTTTTATTTCGAAGAAATAGATGAAATCTCATGCTTCACTTATATCCTTTCGAGAGTCTATTAGAACAGCATAGTAATGTACTTTGGCTATAAAACTAGCCTTAACATGATAGGCATCCAAGATCAATGTAGTAAAAAAGTTCAAACCAGGTGCATCGAATAGAATGAGATGTTGGATGCTTGATAATTGTTTTGAGATATGAGGATAATGATATTAGAGTCATGCTAGTGGAGTTATTATGAAATTGAGAAATACTTGTGTTAAGGTTAGTGATTCCCGTAGCATGCACGTATGGTGAACCGCTATGTGACGAAGTTAGAGCATGATGTATTTGTAAAGTGTCAATCTTTGTGTGGAGGTCGAGGGCGCGCGATGGTTAACTCCTACCAACCTCCCCCCTAGGAGCATGCGTTGATTGCTTTGTTTTGATGACTCGTAAATTTTTGCAATAAGTATATGAGTTCTTATGACTAATGTTGAGTCCATGGATTATACGCACTCTCACCCTTCCACCATTGCTAGCCTCTCTTGTACCGCGCAAATTTCGCCGGTACCATACACCCACTATATATCCTTCCTCAAAACAGCCACCATATTATTCCTCAGAACAGCCACCATACCTACCTATCATGGCATTTCCATAGCCATTCCGAGATATATTGCCATGCAACTTTCCACCGTTCCGTTCATATGACACGCTTCATATTGTCATATTGCCATGCATGATCATGTAGTTGACATCGTATTTGTGGCAAAGCCACCATGCATAATTTTTCATACATGTCACTCTTGATTCATTGCACATCCCGGTACACCGCCGGAGGCATTCATATAGGTCATACTTTGTTCTAGTACCGAGTTGTAATATCGAGTTGTAATTCAATGAAAGTGTGATGATCATCATTATTAGAGCATTGTCCCATGTGAGGAAAGGCAAAATCAATAAAGCCCCTCCACAAAAAAAGAAAAAAGGAAAGGCCAAAGAAAAAAAGAAAGGCCCAAAAAAAGAAAAAAAGAAAAAAAAGAAAAAAAAAGGGACAATTGCTACTATTTTTTTCCACACTTGTGCTTCAAAGTAGCACCATGTTCTTCATGATAGAGAGTCTCATGCTTAGTCACCTTCATATACTAGTGGGAATTTTCATTATAGAACTTGGCTTGTATATTCCAATGATGGGCTTCCTCAAATGCCCTAGGTCTTCATGAGCAAGCAAGTTGGATGCACACCCGCTAGTTTCTTTTGTTGAGCTTTCATACATATTTAGCTCTAGTGCATCCATTACATGGCATTCCCTACTCACTCATATTGATATCTATTGATGGGCATCTCCATAGCCCCTTGATACGCCTAGTTGATATGAGACTATCTCCCTCCTTTTTGTCTTCTCCACAACCACCACTCTATTCCACATAGTGCTATGTCCATGGCTCACGCTCATGTATTGCATGAAAGTTGAAAGGTTTGAAAGAATAGAGTATGAAAACAAGTGCTTGGCTGAAATCGGGGTTGTGCATGATATGAATATTTTGTGTGATGAAGAGGGAGCATAGCCAGACTATATGATTTTGTAGGGATAATTTCTTTAGCCATAGTATTTTGAGAAGACATGATTGCTTTGTTAGTATGCTTGAAGTATTATTATTTCTTATGTCAATATAGACTTTTGTCTTGAATCTTTCAGATCTGAACTTTCATGCCACAATTAAGAGAATTACATTTAAAATTATGTTGGTTAGCATTCCACATCAAAATTTCTGTTTTTATCATTTACCTACTCAAGGACGAGCAGGAATTAAGCTTGGGGATGCTCATACGTCTCCAACGTATCTATAATTTTTGATTGTTCCATGCTATTATATTATCCTTCTAAGATGTCTTATGGGCTTTTATATACACTTTTATATGATTTTTGGGACTAACCTATTAACCCAAAGCCTAGTGCCAGTTTCTGTTTTTCTCCTGTTTTAGGGTTTTACAGAAAAGGAATATCAAACGGAGTCCAATTGACGTACCAATTTTTGATGATTTTTTCTGGACCAAAAGAAGCCCCCGAAGTAAAAGAGTTGGGCCAGGAGAGCCACGGGCTGCCCATGAGGGTGGGGGCGCGGCCTGGGCAGGGGGGTACGCCCTCCTATCTCGTGGACAACCCAGAAGCCCCCCTGACTTGTGCCCTACGCCCAAAAATCCTATAAATACTGAAACCTTCGGAAATTAACCTAGATCAGGAGTTTTGCCGCCGAAAGCCTCTGATGCCACCGAAAACCAATCTAGACCCGTTCTGGCGCCCTGTCGGAGGGGGGAATCCCTCTCCGGTGGCTATCTTCATCATCCCGGCGCTCTCCATGACGAGGGAGGAGTAGTCCACCCTCGGGGCTGAGGGTATGTACCAGTAGCTATGTGTTTGATCTCTCTCTCTTTCTCTCGTGTTCTTGAGATGGCACGATCTTGATGTATCGTGAGCTTTGCTATTATAGTTGGATCTTATGATGCTTCTCCCCCTCTACTCTCTTGTAATGGATTGAGTTTTCCCTTTGAATTTATCTTATCGGATTGAGTCTTTAAGGATTTGAGAACACTTGATGTATGTCTTGCACGTGCTTATCTGTGGTGACAATGGGATATCATGTGATCTACCTGATGTATGTTTTGGTGATCAACTTGCGGGTTCCGTGACCTTGGGAATATATGCATAGGGGTTGGCACATGTTTTCGTCTTGACTCTCCGATAGAAACTTTGGGACACTCTTTGAAGTTCTTTGTGTTGGTTGAATAGATGAATCTGAGATTGTGTGATGCATATCGTATAATCATGCCCACGGATACTTGAGGTGACAATGGAGTATCTAGGTGACATTAGGGTTTTGGTTGATCTGTGTCTTAAGGTGTTATTCTAGTACGAACTCTATGATAGATTGAACGTTACTACGGACTCTTGAATAGATCGATCAGAAAGAATAACTTTGAGATGTTTCTGTACCCTACCATAATCTCTTCGTTTGTTCTCCGCTATTAGTGACTTTGGAGTGACTCTTTGTTGCATGTTGAGGGCTAGTAATTTGATCCAATTATGTTATCCTTGTTGAGAGAACTTGCACTAGTGAAAGTATGAACCCTAGGTCTTGTCTCCTATCATTGCAATACCGTTTATGCTCACGTTTACCACTTGCTACCTTGCTGTTTTTATATTTTCAGTTTACAAAAACCTATATCTACCATCCATATTGCACTTGTATCACCATCTCTTCGCCGAACTAATGCACCTATACAATTTACCATTGTATTGGGTGTGTTGGGGACACAAGAGACTCTTTGTTATTTGGTTGCAGGGTTGTTTGAGAGAGACCATCATCATCCTACACCTCCCACGAATTGATAAACCTTAGGTCATCCACTTGAGGGAAATTAGCTGCTGTCCTACAAACCTTTGCACTTGGAGGCCCAACAACGTCTACAAGAAGAAGGTTGTGTAGTAGACATCAAACGCCCGTACATTAATTCCAGCGTTGGAAGCTCGGACGCCAGCCTGGACGCTAAGCAAAAACATATTTATTTTCTTGTCCCGAGCGCCTGGTTAAGCCCTTGTGCATTGTAAATGCTCTTAGAGCATGGTTAATAGTACATCCAGTTGATGGCTATATGACATTGCCATGTCATCTATAGCCAACTTTGTAGCCTTCAAGTATAATAGTAAGATATAAAGATGACCACTACTACAGATCTGTCGGTTGATAACAAAGAAAGTTAAGCCGCCTAGGAAGCTGTCGGATTGCTCGCTCCGTAGCCGTTAGATTGGGTGAGCGCATCGTTGCTTTCTCCTCCCAAATGCAAAAAATCGAACGTAGCATGCAGCCCGCCGTGACCGGTGCCCCTCGGCCCTTTGTTCGTAGCGGACATCTCCGTCGCCAACAAGCAGCGCAACTGCTCCTTCATTGCTGCTGAAGAGGAGAACTATCATGCCTGACCAAAGCCATGCACACCGCCGACGCCGGCGGCAGCAACAACCGTCGTGCTGCAAAGCTATTCTGGGAACCAATGTGTTGCGCCATCACCGTCGTCCGAAGACCATCGTTGCAATACATGTCACCATGACGCCACCACCATCGCTACAGCCGCTGTGTAGTAGCAGCCCCGACACCAACTATAGCTACACCGGCCAGTTGCATCACAACATCCATCGACCGATGATGAGGGCTGCATAGCAGCACGGGCGGCTGACGACAAGGGCTGCATAGCAGCACCAACATGCATCGTCAGTGCTGCATGGCCGCCGAGAAGGGCTGCATCGCAGCACCAGTGACCTGATGGCGTTGCGCCTTATCCGGGATGCAGCAGCGGCGACGGCGAGTGCTCCATTGCAGCTCCGACGGTCACCGACGAGTGGTGATGGAACGGAGCTGCTACAAAACGGCGGCGACGTTGCCTTGCAGCACAATAGATGTCGCAATGTAGCGCGCGCCACGCTTCGCTCCACGGCCCCGACGATGCTCTACAGCACTAGCCGGCAGCGTGCTATTCTCGAGCTTGCTTTGTATTCCCTCGAAGAGCAAAGGGTGATGCAGCACAATAGCGTAAGTATTTCCCTCAGTTTTTAAGAACCAAGGTATCAATCCAGTAGGAGACCACGCGCGAGTCCCTCACACCTGCATAAACAAATAAGAACTTCGCAGCCAACGCGATAAGGGGTTGTCAATCCCTTTACGGTCACTTACGAAAGTGAGATCTGATAGATATGATAGTTTGATATTTTTGGTATTTTTGGATATAAGAACAAAAAGTAAAAGCTGAAAAGTAAAGTAGATTGTAGATTGATATGTTGAGAATAGACCCGGGGGCCATAGTTTTCTCTAGTGGCTTCTCTCATGATAGCGGTATTCCACGGCGGGTAAACAAATTAGTGTCGAGCAATTGATAGAAAAGCGAATAATTATGAGACTATCTAGGCATGATCATTATATGTAGGCATCACGTCCGAGACAAGTAGAGCAAAACAATTCTGCATCTACTACTATTACTCCACACATCGACAGCTATCCAGCATGCATCTAGAGTATTAAGTTCATAAGAACAGAGTAACGCCTTAAGCAAGATGACATGATGTAGAACTGTGAGGCTGTTGCCTTGTAGTACATAGTCAAAACAAAAGATGACATGATGTAGAGGGATAAACTCAAACATAGTGATATAAACCCCATCTTTTTATACTCGGTGGCTACAATACAATACGTGCCCTGCTGCCCCTACTGTCACTCGGAAAGGACACCGCAAGATTGAACCCAAAACCAAGCACTTCTACCATTGCAAGAACTATAGATCTAGCAGGCCAAACCAAACCAATAATTCGAAGAGACTTGCAAGGATATTATAATCATACATAAAGAGTTCAGAAAAGAACCAAATATTTCTAATAGATAATCTTGATCATAAACCCACAATTCATCGGATCTTGACAAACACACCGCAAAAAGAGATTACATCGAATAGATCTCCTCGAAGACCGATGAGAACTTGGTATTGAGATCCAAAGAGAGAGAAGAATCCATCTAGATACTAGCTATGGACCCGAAGGTCTGTGGTAAACTACTTACAACTCATGGTGAGGCGATGATGATGATGTAGAAGCACTCCGTGGAAGATTCCCCCTCCGGCGGAGCTCCAGAACAGGCCCCAAGATGGGATCTCACGCGAACAGAAGGTTGCAGCTGTGGAACTAGGGTTTTCTTTGTTGTTCTGATGGTTTCGGGGTACGTAGATATATATAGGAAGAAGGAGGGCACCAGGGGCCAGACGGGGTGCCCACGAGGCAGGGGGCGCGCCCTATAGGGGGGCGCCCCCCACCCTCGTGGACGCCACGTTAGCCCTACTCCATGGTTCTCAAGTCTCCCGTGCGTATTTTGCTCCAAAAATATCTCCCCCGAAGGTTTCATTCCGTTTGGGCTCCGTTCGATATTCCTTTTCTGTAAAACCCTCAAATAGGCAAAAAAACAGCAATCTGGACTGGGCCTTTGGGTTAATAGGTTAGTCCCAAATATAATATAAAACTGTATAACAAAACCCATTAAACATCCAAAACATCATAAATAATAGCATGGAACAATCAAAAATTATAGATACATTGGAGACGTATCAAGCATCCCCAAGCTTAATTCCTGCTCGTCCTCGAGTAGGTAAATCATAAAAACAGAATTTTTGATGTGGAATGCTAACCAACATATTTTTCAATGTAGTTCTCTTAATTGTGGCATGAATGTTCAAATCTGAAAAATTCAAGACAAAAGTCCATATTGACATAAGAAATAATAATACTTCAAGCATACTAACAAAGCAATCATGTCTTCTCAAAATACTATGGCTAAAGAAAGTTATCCCTACAAAATCATATAGTATGGCTATGCTCCCTCTTCATCACACAAAATATTCATATCATGCACAACCCCGGTTTCAGCCAAGCACTTGTTTTCATACTCTATTCTTTCAAATCTTTCAACTTTCACGCAGTACATGGGCATCAGCCATAGACATAGCACTATGGGTGGAATAGGGTGGTGGTTGTGGAGAAGACAAAAAGGAGGGAGATAGTCTCACATCGACTAGGCATATCAACGGGCTATGGAGATGCCCACCAATAGATATCAATGTGAGTGAGTAGGGAGTGCCATGCAACGGATGCACTAGAGCTAAAAAAATGTATGAAAGCTCAACAAAAGAAATTAAGTGGGTGTGCATCCAACTTGCTTGCTCACGAAGACCTAGGGCATTTGAGGAAGCCCATCGTTGGAATATGCAAGCCAAGTTCTATAATGAAAATTACCACTAGAATATGAAAGTGATTAAACATGAGACTCTATTATGAAGAACATGGTGCTACTTTGAAGCACAAGTGTGGAAAAAGATAGTACCAATTGTCCCTTCTCTCTTTTCTCTGTTTTTGGAGGGGCTTTCTCTTTTTTTAGCCCCTCTCTATTTTTTTGGGGCATCTCTTTTGTATTGGCCTTTCCTCACATGGGACAATGCTCTAATAATGATGATCATCACACTTTTATTGATTTACAACTCGATATTACAACTCGATACTAGAACAAAGTATGAATCTATATGAATGCCTCCGGCGGTGTACCGGGATTTGCAATGAATCAAGAGTGACATGTATGAAAAATTATGCATGGTGGCCTTGCCACAAATACGATGTAAACTACATGATCATGCATGGCAATATGACAATATGAAGCGTGTCATATGAATGGAACGGTGGAAAGTTGCATGGAAATATATTTCGGAATGACTATGGAAATGCCATGATAGGTAGGTATGGTGGCTGTTTTGAGGAAGGTATATGGTGGTTGTTTTGAGGAAGGATATATAGTGGGTGTATGGTACCGGCGAAAGTTGTGCGGTATAAGAGAGGCTAGCAATGGTGGGAGGGTGAGAGTATGTATAATCCATGGACTCAACATTAATCATAAGAACTCATATACTTATTGCACAAATTTACGAATCATCAAAACAAAGCAATCAAAGCATGCTCCTAGGGGGGAGGTTGGTAGGAGTTAACCATCACGCGCCCCCAACCTCCACACAAAGGATGACACTCTACAAATACCTCATGCTCTAACTTCGTCACATAGCGGTTCACTATACGTGCATGCTACGGGAATCACTAACCTTAACACAAGTATTTCTCAATTTTATAATAACTCTACTAGCATGACAATAATATCACTATCCTCATATCTCAAAACAATTATCAAGCATCCAACTTCTCATCATATTAAATGCACTTAGTATGAATGTTTTTACTACATTCATCTTGGATGCCTATCATGTGAAGGCTAGTTTTTTAGCCAAAGCATATTACCATGCTATTTTAATAGACTCTCAAAAGGATATAAGTGAAGCATGAGGGATCAAAAATTTCTACAAAATATTATCACCACCGTGCTCTAAAAGATATAAGCGAAGCACTAGAGCAAAAACTATTCAACTCAAAAGATATAAGTGAAGCACATAGAGTTTTCTAACAATTCCTAGGCCATATTTAAGTCTCTCAAATAGGTGTTTCCAGCAAGGATGATTGTGGCAAACTAACAAGCAAAGACTCAAATAAGGCACGACGCTCCAAGTAAAACACATATCATGTGGTGAATAAAAATATAGCTCCGAGTATAGTTACCGATGGATGAAGACGAAAGAGGGGATGCCTTCCCGGGGTATCCCCAAGATTAGGCTTTTGGTTGTCCTTGGATTTTACCTTGGGGTGCCTTGGGCATCCCCAAGCTTAGGCTCTTGCCACTCTTTGTGTAACACCCCATATGTGATACCTTCCATATATGGCAATAAAGCTTTTACCAATTGATCCTTGTCCTTTCCTTGGGGGTCTTTTTCAATTATGCATTCTTATTGTTATTGCATTGTCATTTTATTCTTTTTCCTTTTGCATTCATGCATCACTTCATCTTCACCTTTGCATCATGATCATCATGGCTTTCTTTCACTTGTCTTTGTGTTGGTCCTTGTCCTAGTTTGTCATGTGAGTTCATCTTGTCCTTGTGTTGGTGGTGATAGCAAGACCATGCCCATGCTAAACCCTACCCCTTTCTTCTAGCACCACTCACCACTTCTCTCCCTTCTTTCTATTCTTTAAGCAATTTTGCAAGTGTCTTAACCTTCTTCTTTAATGTTCCTCAGCTCCCCACTTCTTTTGTTCCTTGACATAAGTCACCTTGCAAAGCCGTGCCCCAATTTAAAATGTTTTGGTTAGGTTAAAAAATGACAGAAGTTTGAACCATATTCAAACTTGTTTTATTTTTCTACCTCTAAAAATGTCCAAGACATTTTTATAAAATAGGGCATAAATCCAAGAGCTAGGGGATATTTTATTTTCCTCCAAATTCCTTTCCTTTTAGCCTGTGCTTTTCCTTTTGTTTTTCTGTCCGAGGGAAAAGAAAAAAAAACAACAGGAGCAGCGAGCCGCAGCCAGCGCAAGCCAGCAGCAGCCGCAGCCACCTGGCCCAGTCTTCCCCCTCGGCCCAGCAGCCAGCAGCCACCAACAGCCCAGCAACAGCCCGCGTGCGTCCCTGCTACCCTTTCTCACCCGCACCCCCGCTTACCCCCTTTGCTTCGCGCCCACGTGGCCAGGAAGGGCCCGCAAGTCAGCGTCTGCGCTAAGCTCCTCACCCACCTTTTCGTCCTCCTCACTACGTCGCCATGGGGACCGCGAGCACGACGCCGTCGCTGCTCCGTCGTCGATCTGGCCCCTCTTTTAAGCCCCCACCTTGTCCAACCTAACCACTAGGGTTCCCTCCTCCTTCCTTGCCCGCCGCCAGGCCACCTAGACCCCCAGATCCACCGTTCCTCCGCCGTCCCGAGCGCTGCAGAGTGCTCGTCCCCGTCGCCAACGTGCTCTCTAGCCACCGTCGCCCTGGAGACCGTGTCCGTCAAGTTCATCGTCGTAGACTACGTCTCCTACTACATCTACGGCCCGCGGGACGCCAAGTTCGACTACCTCCTCGACGAGCTCCCCCGCGTCGGCCTCCGATCTACTCCGGCGAGATTCCACCACCTCTGACCTCCTCGCGGCTAACCAAGCACACCTCAGTGCTTGTGGTGAGTTCGCGCACCTGCCCGACCCCTTCTTCTCCTCGTTTGCTTGCTCTAGCCGTGCTAGCCATGCACACCCGAACACGTCGCTGTCGGGCCTCGTCTCCGGCGAGTGCCCCGACCACCGTAGCTCTTTTGCAGGTGTCCATCGTCTTCGCCGCGTCTCGTAGGGTCTGCCTATGCTCTCGCCGCTTCGTTAGGGGCCGTGCTTTGTCGCGCCGTAGTTCGTCGCCGCCGCCTCTGTTGCTTGCCGCCGGTGTCATTGTAGTCATCGTTAGGTGCTGCAAGTACACGTCGCGCGTGCGGAACTCCTCCAGGAGCACACCGCATGCCTCCGCCGCCTGTTTTGGTCGCCGGAGCAGCTCCGACGAGCTCCTCCGACGGGCCCTGTATCCCCTCTTTGTTTCTGCATCTTCAGTTTACACTTAAGACAGTGCTCCCCTTATCTGTCAGATACACGCGCATAGCCCAGTGGTGTGTCTCTTCATCTGTTAGCCAGAGACGCGGGTTCTATTCCGCGCCGGGGCAGTGGCTAGCCCCCTTTTTGCTATTTTCCTGTGCAGCTGACAAGCCGGCCCCACCTGTCGGCCTCTCAGCTCCTCACACCCACAACCCCACCCACTCAGCTCCACCTCAGCGCCTCTGGACCCACGGGTTAGTGCCTAAGGCTAGGACGAGGCTGGGTCTGTTAATCCTTGTTCTCTTTTCTGTTTTTCTTTTTCTTTTTCTTTTCTGCATTTTCTTTTGCATATTTATATCTTTTAATATATGCATCTGATGAAAATGCTTTATATATTAAAACTGCCTAGTTTTTCATGTAGAATTTTAATATGCAGTTTGTTGCCATGTTAACAACATTTAAAATGATGTTTGATATTTATTTGTGTTTAAAATGCTTAAACTTGTAAAAATCGTAACTAAATAACCCTAACTCCAAATTTGACAAACTTTATATGTATTTGGGGTGGAAAAATGTGTAGATTAATGTGGTGATGTTACTTTGCATGTTTAACAACTTTAAAATACGACTGTCTCAAATCTGTCCTAATTGTGTTTATATGAATATGTGAGTTTCCAGAAATTGGTGTTTGTTCTTTTCGGCCCATTTAAAATGCTAGCATGTTGCTGTTAGTCCTAGTTGTACACCTTGCCCTGTTAAACAACTTTTAAAACTTGTTCGGTGCTTGTTTAAATCATCTACATAACCACTTGTGGCCAAGTTAGTTTTATTTTCCTTTTTGCTTGTGTTCCAATGATGTCTACTACACAACCTTCTTCTTGTATACGTTGTTGGGCCTCCAAGTGCAGAGGTTTGTAGGACAGTAGCAAATTTCCCTCAAGTGGATGACCTAAGGTTAATCAATCCGTGGGAGGCGTAGGATGAAGATGGTCTCTCTCAAACAACCCTACAACCAAATAACAAAGAGTCTCTTGTGTCCCCAACACACCCAATACAATGGTAAATTGTATAGGTGCACTAGTTCGGCGAAGAGAAGGTGATACAAGTGCAATATGGATGGTAGATATAGGTTTTTGTAATAAGAAAATATAAAAACAACAAGGTAGCAAGTGGTAAACGTGAGCATAAACGGTGTTGCAATGATAGGAAACAAGGCCTAGGGTTCATACTTTCACTAGTTGAAGTTCTCTCAACAAGGATAACATAATTGGAACATATTACTAGCCTTCAACATGCAACAAAGACTCACTCCAAAGTCACTAATAGCGGAGAACAAACGAAGAGATTATGGTAGGGTACGAAACCACCTCAAAGTTATTCTTTCTGATCGATCTATTCGAGAGTCAGTAGTAACGTTCAATCTATCATAGAGTTCATACTAGAATAACACCTTAAGACACAAATCAACCAAAACCCTAATGTCACCTAGATACTCCATTGTCATCTCAAGTATCCGTGGGCATGATTATACGATATGCATCACACAATCTCAGATTCATCTATTCAACCAACACAAAAGTACTTCGAAGAGTGCCCCAAAGTTTCTACCAGAGAGTCAAGACGAAAACGTGTGCCAACCCCTATGCATAGATTCCCAAGGTCACAGAACCCGCAAGTTGATCACCAAAACATACATCAAGTAGATCACATGATATCCCATTGTCACCACAGATAAGCACGTGCAAGACATACATCAAGTGTTCTCAAATTCTTAAAGACTCAATCCGATAAGATAACTTCAAAGGGAAAACTCAATCCATTACAAGAGAATAGAGGGGGAGAAGCATCATAAGAGCCAACTAGAATAGCAAAGCTCGCGCTACATCAAGATCGTGACATCTCAAGAACACGAGAGAGAGAGAGATCAAACACATAGCTACTGATACATACCCTCAGCCCCGAGGGTGGACTACTCCCTCCTCGTCATGGAGAGTGCCGGGATGATGAAGATAGCCACCGGAGAGGGATTCCCCCCTCCGGCTGGGTGGCAGAATGGGTGTAGATTGGTTTTCGGTGGCTACAGAGGCTTTCGGCGTCGGAACTCCCGATCTAGGTTAATTTCCAAAGGTTTCAGTATTTATAGGATTTTTTGGCGTAGGGCACAAGTCAAGGGGGCTTCTGGGCTGTCCACGAGATAGGAGGGCGCGCCCCCCTGCCCAGGGCACGCCCCCCACCCTCATGGGCAGCCCGTGGCTCTCCTGGCCCAATTCTTTTACTTCGGGGGCTTCTTTTGGTCCAGAAAAAATCATCAAAAATTGGCACGTCAATTGGACTCCGTTTGATATTCCTTTTCTGTAAAACACTAAAATAGGAGAAAAAAAAACTGGCACTGGGCTCTGGGTTAATAGGTTTGTCCCAAAAATCATATAAAAATGTATATAAAAGCCCATAAGACATCCTAGAAGGATGATATAATAGCATGGAACAATAAAAAATTATAGATACGTTGGAGACGTATCAAGCATCCCCAAGCTTGATTCCTGCTCGTCCTCGAGTAGGTAAATGATAAAAATAGAATTTTTGATGTGGAATGCTACCTAACATAATTTTCAATGTAATTCTCTTAATTGTGGCATGAATGTTCAGATCTGAAAGATTCAAGACAAAAGTCTATATTGACATAAGAAATAATAATACTTCAAGCATACTAACAAAGCAATCATGTCTTCTCAAAATACTATGGCTAAAGAAAGTTATCCCTTCAAAATCTTATAGTCTGGCTATGCTCCCTCTTCATCACACAAAATATTCATATCATGCACAACCCCGATTTCAGCCAAGCACTTGTTTTCATACTCTATTCTTTCAAACCTTTCAACTTTCACGCAATACATGAGCGTGCGCCATGGACATAGCACTATGTGGAATAGAGTGGTGGTTGTGGAGAAGATAAAAAGGAAGGAGATAGTCTCACAACGACTAGGCGTATCAATGGGCTATGGAGATGCCCATGAATAGATATCAATGTGAGTGAGTAGGGATTTCCATGCAACGGATGCACTAGAGCTATAAATGTATGAAAGCTCAACAAAACAAACTAGTGGGTGTGCATCCAACTTGCTTGCTCATGAAGACCTAGGGCATTTGAGGAAGCCCATCGTTGGAATATACAAGCCAAATTCTATAATGAAAATTCCCACTAGTATATGAAAGTGACTAAACATGAGACTCTCTATCATGAAAAACATGGTGCTACTTTGAAGCACAAGTGTGGAAAAACATAGTAGCAATTGTCCTTTTTTTTCTTTTCTTTTTTTTTCTTTGCCTTTTTTTTTATTTTTTTGGAGGGGTTTTCTTTATTTAGCCTTTCCTCACATGGGACAATGCTCTAATAATGATGATCATCACACTTTCATTGAATTACAACTCGATACTAGAACAAAGTATGACCTATATGAATGCCTCCGGAGGTATACCGGCATGTGCAATGAAACAAGAGTGACATGTATGAAAAATTATGCATGGTGGCCTTGCCACAAATACGATGTCAACTACAAGATCATGCATGGCAATATGACAATATGATGCGTGTCATATAAACGGAACGATGGAAAGTTGCATGGAAATATATCTCAGAATGGCTATGGAAATGCCATGATAGGTAGGTATGGTGGCTATTTTGAGGAATATATATGGTGGCTGTTTTGAGGAAGGATATATAGTGGGTGTATGGTACCGGCAAAAGTTGCGCGATACAAGAGAGGCTAGCAATGGTGGAAGGGTGAGAGTGCTTATAATCCATGGACTCAACATTAGTCATAAGAACTCATATACTTATTCCAAAAATCTACGAGTCATCAAAACAAAGCAATCAACGCATGCTCCTAGGGGGGAGGTTCGTAGGAGTTAACCATCCCCCCCCCCGACCTCCACACAAAGGTTGACACTTTACAAATGCCTCATGCTCTAACTTCGTCACATAGAGGTTCACCATACGTGCATGCTACGGGAATCACTAACCTTAACACAAGCATTTCTCAATTTCATAATAACTCCACTAGCATGACTCTAATATCACTATCCTCATATCTCAAAACAATTATCAAGCATCCAACTTCTCATCATATTCAATGCACTTAGTATGAAAGTTGTTACTACATTCATCTTGGATGCCTATCATGCAAAGGCTAGTTTCATAGCCAAAGCACATTACCATGCTTTTTTAATAGACTCTCAAATGTATATAAGTGAAGCATGAGAGTTCAACAATTTCTACAAAATATAATCACCACCGTACTCTAAAAGATATAAGTGGAGCACTAGAGCAAAACTATTCAACTCAAAAGATATAAGTGAAGCACATAGAGTGTTCTATCAATTCCTAGGCCATATTTAACTCTCAAATAGGTGTGTCCAGCAAGGTTAAGTGTGGCAAACTAACAAGCAAAGACTCAAAATATACAAGACGCTCCAAGTAAAACACATATCATGTGGTGAATAAAAATATAGCTCTGAGTATAGTTACCGATGGATGAAGACGAAAGAGGGGATGCCTTCCCGGGGCATCCCCAAGCTTAGGCTTTTGGTTGTCCCTGAATTTTACCTTGGGGTGCCATGGGCATCCCCAAGCTTAGGACCTTGCCACTCTTTGTTCCATAGTCCATCAAAGCAATACTCAAAACTTGAAAACTTCACAACACAAAACTTAGACAAAAATCTCGTGAGCTCCGTTAGTATAAGAATGCAAACCAATACTCAAAGGTACTGAAATGAATTCATTCTTTGTTTATATTGGTGTTAAACCTACTATATTCCAATTTCTCTATGATTCATACTTCCCAATACTACTCATAGATGCATTGAAATAAGCAAACAACACACGAAAAACAGAATCCATCAAAAACAGAATAGTCTGTAGTAATCTGCAGGTTTCACATACTTATGTAACTCCAAAAAATTCAAACTAAATTGGTAAACGTGAGGAATTTGTCTATTAATCATCTGCAAAAAGAATCAACTAAATAGCACACTCCAGTAAAATCTGATGACCATTCTAGCGAGCGCTAACGATTCTGTTTTTCATAGCAAGATCAAATAAACTTCACACAAGTCTTCCCAAAGGTTCTACTTGGCACAAACACTAAACAAAACACAAAACCACATCTAAACAGAAGCTAGATGAAATATTTATTCCCTAATAGCAGCAAAAACAAAGAAAATAAAATAAAGTTGGGTTGCCTCCCAACAAGCGCTATCGTTTAATGCCCCTAGCTAGGCATAATGATGCTCACATAAAAGATAAGAACTGAAACATAATGGGAGCATCATGAAGCATATGAATAGCACATTTAAGTCTAACCCTCTTCCTATGCATAGGGATTTTGTGAACAAACAACTTATGGGAACGATAATCAACTAGCATAGAAAGGGAAAACAAGCACAACTTCAAAATTTTAAGCACATAGAGAGGAAACTAGATATTATTGCAATTCCTACAAGCATATGATCCTCTCTCATAATAATTTTCAGTAGCATCATGAATGAATTCAACAATATAACCAGCACATAAAGAATTGTTTTCATGATCTACTTGCATATGTGTTTTTACTACTCTCCACATAAGCAAGTTTATTCTTATCAATAGTAGTGGGAGCAAACTCAACAAAATAACTATCATGTGAAGCATAATACAATTGAAAATTAGAATCATGATGACAAGTTTCATGGTTATCTTTATTCTTTATAGCATACGTGTCATCACAATAGTCATCATAGATAGCAACTTTGTTCCCATAATCAATTGGAACCTCTTCCAAAATAGTGGATTCATCACTAAATAAAGTAATGACATCTCCAAATCCACTTTCATAATTATAATCATCATAAATAGGAGGCATGCTTTCATCATAATAAATTTGCTCATCAAAACTTGGGCGACTAAAAATATCATCTTCATCAAACATAGCTTCCCCAAACTTGTGGCTTTGCATGTCATTAGCATCATGGATATTCAAAGGATTCACACTAACAACATTGCAATCATGCTCATCATTCAAGTTTTTAGTGCCAAGCATTGTATGTAATTCTTCTTCTAGTACTCGAGCACAATTTTCCTTCCCATCATTTTCACGAAAGATATTAAAAAGATGAAGCATATGAGGTAACCTCAATTCCATTCTTTTGTAGTTTTCCTTTATAAACTAAACTAGTGATAAAACAAGAAACTAAAAGATTCGATTGCAAGATCTAAATATATACCTTCAAACACTAACCTCCCCGGCAACGGCGCCAGAAAAGAGCTTGATGTCTACTACAAAACCTTCTTCTTGTAGACGTTGTTGGGCCTCCAAGTACAGAGGTTTGTAGGACAGTAGCAAATTTCCCTCAAGTGGATGACCTAAGGTTTATCAATCTGTGGGAGGCGTAGGATGAAGATGGTCTCTCTCAAAAAACCCTGAAACCAAATAACAAAGAGTCTCTTGTGTCCCCAACACACCCAATACAATGGTAAATTGTATAGGTGTACTAGTTCAATGAAGAGATGGTGATACAAGTGCAATATGGATGGTAGATATAGGTTTTCGTAATAAGAAAATATAAAAACAGCAAGGTAGCAAGTGGTAAACGTGAGCATAAATGGTGTTGGAATGATAGGAAACAAGGCCTAGGGTTCATATTTTCACTAGTGGAAGTTCTCTCAACAAGGATAACATAATCGGATCATATTACCAGCCCTCAACATGCAACAAAGAGTCACTCCAAAGTCACTAATAGCGGAGAACAAACGAAGAGATTATGGTAGGGTACGAAACCACCTCAAAGTTATTCTTTCTGATCGATCTATTCAAGAATCCGTAGTAACGTCCAATCTATCATAGAGTTCATACTAGAATAACACCTTAAGACACAAATCAACCAAAACCCTAATGTCACCTAGATACTCCATTGTCACCTCAAGTATCCGTGGGAATGTTATACGATATGCATCACACAATCTCAGATTCATCTATTCAACCAACACAAAAGTACTTCGAAGAGTGCCCCAAAGTTTCTACCAGAGAGTCAAGACAAAAACGTGTGCCAACCCCTATGCATAGGTTCCCAAGGTCACGGAACCCGCAAGTTGATCACCAAAACATACATCAAGTTGATCACATGATATCCCATTGTCACCACAGATAAGCATGTGCAAGACATACATCAAGTGTTCTCAAATCCATAAAGACTCAATCCGATAAGATAACTTCAAAGGGAAAACTCAATCCATTACAAGAGAATAGAGGGGGAGAAGCATCATAAGAACCAACTAGAATAGTAAAGCTCGTGATACATCAAGATCGTGACATCTCAAGAACACGAGAGAGAGAGAGAGAGAGAGAGAGAGAGAGAGAGAGAGAGAGAGAGAGATCAAACAGATAGCTACTGATACATACCCTCAGCCCCGAGGGTGGACTACTCCCTCCTCGTCATGGAGAGCGCCAGGATGATGAAGATATCCACCGGAGAGGGATCCCCCCTCCGTCAGGGTGCCAGAACGGGTGTAGATTGGTTTTTGGTGGCTACAGATGCTTTCGGCGGCGGAACTCCCGATCTAGGTTAATTTCCGAAGGTTTCAGTATTTATAGGATTTTTTGGCGTAGGGCACAAGTCAGGGGGGCTTCTGGGCTGTCCACGAGATAGGAGGGCGTGCCCCCTGCCCAGGGTGCGCCCCGCCCTCGTGGGCATCCTGTGGCTCTCCTGGCCCAACTCTTTTACTTCGGGGGCTTCTTTTGGTCCAAAAAAAATCATCAAAAATTGGCACGTCAATTGGACTCCGTTTGATATTCCTTTTCTGTAAAACCCTAAAACAGGAGAAAAACGGAAATTGGCACTGGGCTCTGGGTTAATAGGTTAGTTCCAAAAATCATATAAAAGTGTATATAAAAAGCCCATAAGACATCCTAGAAGAATAATATAATAGCATGGAATAATCAAAAATTATAGATACGTTGGAGATGTATCATCCAACTTGCTTGTGAACTTGTTCATTGCCATGTTACTTGTGCACCCAAGTTGTCCCTAGGAGTTGCATCATATCCTACCCATGTTTATATGCATCATATCATGCATCATGTGTTTGAGCATTCATGATGATTGATTGTTGTTCGGGTATTTGCATTGTTGTGTTGGTTAGAGCCCGGTGACGATTCGGAGTTCGAGGTTCCTTTCGAGGTTGAGTTTGAGGAGCAAGGTTACGATCCCTCCGTGGACTCAACAGGCAAGATGACCATTCCCAGATATCACTTCTATCTTTGCCTATGCTAGATGTCTCGCTCTTTAGATATTGCCTCGATGCCCATTCCTGTTTGTCAACCCCCCCTATTGTTGCCATGAAACATCTAACAGCCTTCCTAGCAAACCGTTGTTTGGCTAAGTACGCATCGCTCAGCCCCTCTTATAGCGTTGTTAGTTGCAGGTGAAGTTTGAAGTCTGCTCCATGATGAACTTGTTATTGGGATAACACAATATATATACATGTCATAAACTAATGCACCTATATATTGGTAATGGGTGGAAGGCTAAGCCTTCCTACTTGGTGATTTGTTCCACTCATGCCACCTTAAGAACCGATAAACCGGTGTTATGTTCCTTGATTTTGCGTTCCTAACACGGTTGGGTTTTATGGGCCCCCTTGATAATTCGCTCTGTTTAAAGCTTTTCCAGCAAGGCCCAACATTGGTTTTACATTTCCCTAATAACTAAAACTTGCATAGGGCGTTGCAAACCCGAGTTCTTAATTAACAACCCGGGCCAGTGCTCCTCATGAGTGTTGGTCCAAACTGGGCAACCTGTGGGGCCACCTCGAGGAAACCCAAGGTCTAGCATACACCCGTAGCTTGTCCCATCCGGTCGTGGCCTAAGACGAGATACGCGCGGGTACTATCAGGGTGTCGGCACGCCGGGAGGTCTTGCTGGATTAGTATTACCTTTGTCAAAATATCTTGAGCACGGGATTTCGAGAATACTCGGGTCTTCCCACTTTGGAGTTGCGACACCGCGGATCGTGAGCTTGTGATGGGCTAAGTTGGGACACCCCTGCAGGGTTTGATATTTCGAAAGCCGTGCCCGCGGTTATGTGGCAGATGGGAATTTGTTAATATCCGGTTGTAGATAACTTGACACCTTATTCATAAGAATACACTACCTGTGTGAGTAACCGTGATGGTCTCTTTCCGAAGGGCTTCGGGAAGTGAACACGGTGGGGCTATGTTTGATCGTGAGTAGTTAGGATCACTTATTGATCAACTTGGCAATCGTTGGCACTTGTTCTCTTCTCGCTCTAAACTCGTAAGCTAGTGCTCAGTGCTTGCTGCAACCCTTGTTTATAGCCTTTCCACACCTAAGGCTTTGTTAGTTTTGATACCCGGGAACAGGATTGCTGAGTCCTGTGTGGCTCACAGATTCAACACACACCAGATGCAGGTACCACTGAGAACAATGCAGGAGATGGTTCAGAACTTTAGTGGGAGTTCGATGAAGAGCGTGGATGTTACTATGTTTCGTATCCAGACGATCAGTAGTGGTTCTTACTAGGAGGATCCGAGCTTGTATTTATGGTATCTTTCTCATTTGGATTTCATCCGTAGTAGGACCCTGTGTTATTTGGATGATGTATGTTACTGTATTCATTGTGTGATGTGGCGAGTGTAAGCCAACTATCTTTTACAATTTCATATCTGAATTTTACATGAGATGTGCAAAGAAACCATACTTGAGATCATTCTAGTATGCGCTTATGTCCTTAAGTCGTGCCTCGACACGTGGGGTACATAGTCGCATACTGGGCATTACACTTTGTTCCATAGTCCATCAAAGCAATACTCAAAACTTGAAAACTTCACAACACAAAACTTAGACAAAAATCTCATGAGCTCCGTTAGTATAAGAAAACAAACCACTACTCAAAGGTACTGTAATGAACTCATTCTTTGTTTATATTGGTGTTAAACCTACTGTGTTCCAACTTCTCTACGATTCATATCCTCCAATACTACTCATAGATTCATCAAAATAAGCAAACAACACACGAAAAACAACATCTGTCAAAAACAGAATAGTCTGTAGTAATCTGTAACTTTTGCATACTTCTGTAACTCCAATTTTTTTAATTAAATTG
Source organism: Secale cereale (assembly GCA_902687465.1). Lineage (NCBI taxonomy): Eukaryota > Viridiplantae > Streptophyta > Magnoliopsida > Poales > Poaceae > Secale > Secale cereale. Next base: position 137,867,574 of record LR738713.1, read on the forward strand.
GTAAACGTGAGGAATTTGTCTATTAATCATCTGCAAAAAGAATCAACTAAATAGCACGCTCCAGTAAAATCTGGTGACCATTCTAGCGAGCACTAACGATTCTGTTTTTCACGGCACGATCATATAAACTTCACACAAGTCTTCCCAAAGGTTCTACTTGGCACAAACACAAATGAAAACACAAAACCACATCTAAACAAAAGCTAGATGCAATATTTATTCCTAAACAGAAGCAAAAACAAAAAATATAAAATTGGGTTGCCTCCCAACAAGCGCTATCGTTTTACGCCCCTAGCTAGGCACGATACATGGATAGATCTAGGTATTGCCATCTTTGGAAGGCAATTCTTTAATTAAGCACTTGTGATTCTTAGGAACTTCTTTATCCCTATTTATAATCAAAATTTTGGGCAAGAAATCAAGAAATTCAATCGTGTCAAAAGGTTCTCTTGCAAAAGTGAGAAAATTAGGATGAACACTTATAGCTTTAAGATCCGCGATTCCTTTACTAGATGTTTCACCCTTGTTCTTAGGAACATACATGAACTTAGACAATTTAATGGTAGAAGGATTTGAAGTAGTTTTCATGGCAGAAAGAGCAGAACCCACATTAGTAATAATATCCTCAAGTTTATCGATTCTAGTAGAATCTCGATCTAATTTTTCTTTAACTATGGGTTCCTTTTCTTTAAAGTTTTTCAGAACAACTCCTACCTTGGATCCACATTGGGTAATTTCATTGTGGATCTTTCTATCCAAGTTTTCTACCAACTCTACCGTAGCAACTTTGTTTTCAATGATTTCTAGCCTTTGCATAACACGCTCCAAAGTTAAAACGGTCCCATTAACCATAAGAGGTGGTGAGCCAAGTAATTCAGTCATTGCATTATAAGAATCAAAAGTATGGCTACCCAAGAAATTCCCTCCGGTAATGGTATCTAAAATAAATCTATTCCATGGAGTTATGCAAAGAAACACGGAAGTGGAAAGCTTCCTAGTAGATCTATTTTGAGCATTGCAAATTCTATACCAGGCATCTTTTAAGTTTTATTCCTCCATTTGTTTAAAATTGAGAACCTCACTCTCGGGAGTATTGATAATGATAGGTGTGTTAGACATGATGACAAGCAAGCAATCCAACACACAAGCAAACAAGAAGAAGCGAACGGTAAACACACGGCAAAAAGAAGGGCAAATAAAACGGCAAGGGTGAAGTGGGGGAGAGGAAAACGAGAGGCAAAAATGTAATGCGAAGGATAAGGGTTTGTGATAGGTACTTGGTATATGACTTTTGCGTAAGCCTCCTTGGCAACGGCGTCAGAAATTCTTCTTGCTACTTCTCGAGCTTCCGTTGTATTCCCTCGAAGAGGAAAGGGTGATGCAGCATCGTAGCGTAAGTATTTCCCTCAGTTTTTTAGAACCAAGGTATCAATCCAGTAGGAGACCACGCGCGAGTCCCTCACACCTGCTCAAACAAATAAGAACTTCGCAGCCAACGCGATAAGGGGTTGTCAATCCCTTTACGGTCACTTACAAAAGTGAGATCTGATAGAGATGATAGTTTGATATTTTTGGTATTTTTGGATATAAGAACAGAAAGTAAAAGCTGAAAAGTAAAGTAAATTGTAGATTGATATGTTGAGAATAGACCCGGGGGCCATAGTTTTCTCTAGTGGCTTCACTCATGATAGCGGTATTCTACGGCGGGTAAACAAATTAGTGTCGAGCAATTGATAGAAAAGCGAATAATTATGAGACTATCTAGGCATGATCATTATATATAGGCATTACGTCCGAGACAAGTAGACCGAAACGATTCTGCATCTACTACTATTACTCCACACATCGACCGCTATCCAGCATGCATCTAGAGTATTAAGTTCATAAGAACACAGTAACACCTTAAGCAAGATGACATGATGTAGAGGGATAAATTCAAACATAGTGATATAAACCCCATATTTTTATCCTCGATGGCAACAATACAATACGTGCCTTGCTTCCCCTACTGTCACTGGGAAAGGACACCGCAAGATTGAACCCAAAGCCAAGCACTTCTCCCATTGCAAGAACTATAGATCTAGTAGGCCAAAACAAAACAATAATTCGACGAGACTTGCAAGGATATTATAATCATACATAAAGAGTCCAGAAAAGAACTAAATATTTCTCATAGATAATCTTGATCATAAACCCACAATTCATCGGATCTCGACAAACACACCGCAAAAAGAGATTACATCGAATAGATCTCCTCGAAGACCGAGGAGAACTTGGTATTGAGATCCAAAGAGAGAGAAGAAGCCATCTAGATACTAGCTATGGACCTGAAGGTCTGTGGTAAACTACTTGCAACTCATGGTGAGGCGATGATGATGATGTAGAAGCACTCCGTGGAAGATCCCCCCTCCGGCGGAGCTCCGGAACAGGCCCCAAGATGGGATCACACGGGAACAGAAGGTTGCGACTGTGGAACTAGGGTTTTATCTGTTGTTCTGATGGTTTCGGGGTACGTAGATATATATAGGAAGAAGGAGGGCACCGGGGGCCAGACGGGGTGCCCACGAGGTAGGGGGCGTGCCCCCCACCCTCGTGGACACCACGTCAGCCCTACTCCGTGGTTCTCATGTCTCCCGTCTGTATTTTGCTCCAAAAATATCTCTCCCGAAGGTTTGATTCCGTTTGGACTCCGTTTGATATTCCTTCTCTGTAAAACCCTGAAATAGGCAAAACAACAACAATTTGGACTGGGCCTTTGGGTTAATAGGTTAGTCCCAAAAATAATATAAAAGTGTATAACAAATCCCATTAAACATCCAAAACATCATAAATAATAGCATGGAACAATCAAAAATTATAGGTACGTTGGAGATGTATCACAACGCCATCGCTGCATTGAAGCTGCTGGTCCTTTGCAGCACCATGACGGTTCCGCCATGAAGCATCGGTGGTTTGCCTCTTTGCGGCATCGAGCGCTATCGTCGGCTTGCCACCACCACCAGCCGACTTGCCGTCGATTGGCTCCACTTGAAATAGCGGTGAGGTCATTCGATTTGCCAAGTCACAGCGGCTCCCCATAAAAAATGCACCGGTGGGTCACCTCCTTTACAACAGGCCGCGTAGTCCCCTACTGCATCGAGCGCCAGCAAAGAGCGATGGCCAGCGGGGCCTATGGAGCACCAGCTTGCCGAAGAGATGGATTGAGCGGAGAGGATAATGAAGGAAAGGCTAAACGGTGTGGTCCCACAGGGACATGTGGTGGTAGAGGGAGGCGACTTAAGCAGACAAAAAATCAACCGGTTTAGAAATAGCGTTTCCTTGTAAAGATGTACTACTTAATTAATACATGTCCCACCTCTCACTCTCACATACTGCCTAGAAGCACGTGCTGCAGCTAGCTCTTATACTGTAGCCGGCTCCTCTTCTCTCTCCTCTTCTCTCCACTCCATGTCAGCAGACAAATAATATTTTAATCCTTACACCCTACTTGCATAAGCTTACTATACTTTCTCTTACGGGGATTTGTTTTCCTTCGCCCTACAACCTTCGATGTTGTCACATGCGCATGCATGGAAACGCCCATAACTATGTAAATTTATTTTTCTTCACCCTACAATCCCTCCTCCACGTGATGTGTGCATGCATGGCCCCGGGATTTATTTTTCTTCATGGCAGCCACATGATCCTGGATATTTATAATTAACTAGTAGAATGCCCGTGTGTTGTTATAGGCTACAATGCTTATAAATGAATTAAAGAAATAATTAAGGTCATATCCAGGGTTGAATCTCATTTCTCCCTGACATGTCCACTGGCTTATACGAGTGCCCAACAGGATCCTCAAAATTCAATCGTCTGGACATGCGGGGCGCCTCCAAATCTAGACCATATGCGGTGGAGAAATTTGGTTATCCGGACAATCCATCATGTTATGTCCAACACGTGGGCTCTACACAAAAACTACACCCTAAGATGCACCTTCCGTTTTCCTGCACGACTCCTCCCTTCCCGTTTTCTCGCCGTAGCAGAACATTTTTCGCTGGAGCCTCTCCTTTAAAACCGGATGACTCCGCATCACCTTCATCATGGGTCTACAGTGACAAAGTAATGTCGGCGCGTTACTACAGGCAGAAGGTGAGAAATGACATGAGCCTGTTACAACAAACACTAAAGTTCCTCTCCCATCTCCTACCTTTCCATTGACCACTACGATTCCCTAGCATGCTTACGTTTTGACGATCAAATGGCAATGCCAAACTAAAGCACTTCCAACGAGAAGCAAATTATGCAAGTGTTGGATGTATTTTGATGTTTTTTTGTAGAAACATCATAGTGGGTCAATGGACCCCATTCTTCGATGTAATCAGATAAAGAATGCAAGAGAGCCATGATGGCCTTTCTTCGATGGCAATCAATTAGTTGAAACAAAACTTAAGGAATACTAGTCACAACTAACTAAAATGAAATATAAACTCTATGAAGGTGCAACAACCTTTATAGAAAGTAAAGAATATAATATTTTTCTTTTTAAAAAGTAGACCCTCTTAAATAATATCGCGTGAAAAACCCTCTCCAATAGCATGTCTGCTCGTGCGTAGGACCTGTGACGCCGCCACCATCGCTCTGCGGTGCCGCGGTCACCGTCTTCGTCACGTGGAACGACCTAGAAGCTCGGGCACAACTGAATGGAGCGGATCTAGACATCGGGTGTGAGGAACATATCCGCCCACGCCACCCGCCACTGCTCTGAGATGTTGTGGTCAACGCCATCACCACCCGCTGCTTCATGATGCTACTATGGCTGCCACCACGACGAGGAATGTCTGAGAAGCTATTCTTCATTTTATTATTGCTCGCCAGATTATTTCCAGTTCAAAAACTTTCATCCTCAAATTTCATATTCCATGGCAAACAATTTAATTACAAGAAAGTCAAAGAGGGCTAACCGACAATAATTCTATTACCGCCATACATCAAATTTCATATTCGTTAGTAGCTGCCTCCCTGGGGGCTCCTGTGACACATCACAATAGAATGACTGAGTGTGGAGGAGCCAAATCGAGCGAGTGTTGCAGGGTAGACAACTTTAAATTACTCGGGAAGAGCATGATGCCACACTTCTCCACCTCCTCCTTCCCGCTTGTTCCTCGAGCTGCCGCAGAGCACGCACACATCGTTGTCGGCAGTCGAGGTCGCTCACCATGGAGGAAGAAGGGTGGCATCCATAGGTAGGTCACGACCTTCGTCACGAGTCACGTCAAAGAAGCTCGGGCATGACTGAATGGAGCGGATCCAGGGACATAATATTTTAGGTATTCACACATGTATTTAAGTTTTCGGCCAATACAATTCTAGCATGAATAGTAAACCTTTATCATGAACAAGGAAATATGATAATAACCAACTTATTATGGCCTCTAGGGCATATTTCCAACACGTATATGGATGAAGTATGGCGAAGAAGGCGACAATGCTTGATACCCGACCGCCACGTACGCTTGGGACAAGGTGAAGGTCTACACGGCAAGGCCAGTGTGATGGACAACCTGTCAGCTGTTACTTCTCGAGCTTGCGTTGTATTCCCTCGAAGAGGAAAGGGAGATGCAGCACAGTAGCGCAAGTATTTCCCTCAGTTTTTGAGAACCAAGGTATCAATCCAGTAGGAGACCACGCGCGAGTCCCTCGCACCTGCACAAACAAATAAGAATTTCGCAACCAACGCGATAAGGGGTTGCCAATCCCTTTACGGTCACTTACGAAAGTGAGATCTGATAGAGATGATAGTTTATATTTTTGGTATTTTTGTTTATAAGAACAAAAAGTAAAAGCGGAAAAAGTAAAGTAGATGTAGATTGATATGTTGAGAATAGACCCGGGGGCCATAGTGTTCTCTAGTGGCTTCTCTCATGATAGCGATATTCTACGGTGGGTAAACAAATTACTATCGAGCAATTGATAGAAAAGCGAATAATTATGAGACTATCTAGGCATGATCATTGTATATAGGCATCACATCCGAGACAAGTAGACCGACTCCTGCCTGCATCTACTACTATTACTCCACACATCGACCGCTATCCAGCATGCATCTAGTGTATTGAGTTCAAAAGAACAGAGTAACGCCTGAAGCAAGATGACATGATGTAGAGGGATAAACTCAAGCAATATGATATAAACCTCATCTTTTTATCCTCGATGGCAACAATACAATACATGCCTTGGTGCCCCTACTGTCACTGGGAAATGACACCGCAAGATTGAACCCAAAGCCAAGCACTTCTCCCATTGCAAGAACTATAGATCTAGTAGGCCAAACCAAACCAATAATTCGAAGAGACTTGCAAGGATATTATGAGCACACACAAAGAGTTCAGAAAAGAACCAAATATTTCTCATAGATAATCTTGATCATAAACTCACAATTCATCGGATCTCGACAAACACACCGCAAAAAGAGATTACATCGAATAGATCTCCTCGAAGACCGAGGAGAACTTTGTATTGAGATTCAGAGAGAGAGAAGAAGCCATCTAGATACTAGCTATGGACCCAAAGGTCTGTGGTAAACTACTCACAACTCATGGTGAGGGCGATGATGATGATGTAGAAGCACTCCGTGATGGATCCCCCCTCCGGCGGAGCTCCGGAACAGGCTCCAAGATGGGATCTCACGGGAACAGAAGGTTACGGCGGTAGAATTAGGGTTTTCTCTCTGTTGCTGATGGTTTCGGGGTACATAGGCTTATATAGGAGGAAGGAGGACACCGGGGGACTCACGAGGGACCCACGAGGCAAGGGGCGTGCCCTGGGAAGGGGGGCGCGCCCCCCACCCTCGTTGGCACCTCGTGGCCCCTACTCCGTGGTTCTCAAGTCTCCCGTGCGTGATTTTCTCCAAAAATATCTTTCCCGAAGGTTTCATTCCGTTTGGACTCCGTTTGATATTCCATTTCTGCAAAACCCTGAAACATGCAAAAAACCGCAATCTGGACTGGGCCTTTGGGTTAGTAGGTTAGTCCCAAATATGATATAAAAGTGTATGACAAAGCCCATTAAAAATCCAAGACATCATAAATAATAGCATGGAACAATAAAAAATTATAGATACGTTGGAGACGTATCATAAGCTTACCAGGTATACCAACTAGCTTACCAAACGCTCTGTAGCCACTTTCACGGTTCTTACCAATATTTTTTTAGGCCAACTGGTGGCCGTACCACGACTGAGAATGGGGGTTCGAGCTGAACTCTATGTGCTACGAGGACCAGTTTTCCTGGCAGTGCATTGTGCCAATGATATGTGTGTGTGTCGTGGTGTGGCACTTACCACAACGTGTGGCCAGACAATTTGGTGTCTTCTAGAATACCCTACTAGGGCACCCCACCGACACCGGTGGCGCCGAGGTTCACTGGTGAGGACATTTGTGACGCCCCGAGGCCGATGCACCATGTGTCAGCTAGTTATTCGCTGTCGTTGCCATGTCATATGCTTGCATGTTGCACTTTGCTGTGTCATCATGTGCATTGCTTTTGCATCGTTTTCAAAACTTGCATTCGTTTGTAGTTGACCCGTCCTCTCCGTTGTCCGTTCTAAGCCCAGACACACTCGCACTAGATCCAGTAGACAAATGTTTTCCGAAACCTCCTTTTGTAAGTGGCCGGAAAACATTTTCGAAATGGGGTGAAAGTTGACGTGTTGTCTTGTTATAGTGTAGGTAGACCGCCTGCCAAATTTCATCGCATTCGGAGCTCGTTTGATGCCCCAACGGTTAACCATGTTAACCCCCAGAAGCCCCTTCTCTTTTGGCCCAGCACCCCTCCATAACAGCCCACTGGCCCATCCAAACCCCCTCCATGCTCTCAGTCGTTGGATCACGATCGTGTGGGCGAAAATTGCACCTCATTTGGACTCTCCTAGCTCCCTCTACCTATAAATACACCCTTACCCCTGAAATTCGCGGATGAAACCCTAACCCCTCTCCCTCTCGCGCCGCCGGACATGTCCATCCATGCCGGACATGTCCAGCCGCCACGCCCCTTCAACCAATTCAAGGCCGCCACCTCTGCCACTCCGCCGCCCCGACGAATCGCCAGCCGCCACGTAGCCCTCGCGCCTCCTCTCTCCTCCCACCTCCCGTCGTTGGCCCGCCAGGCCCGCTCGGGCCGTGACCGGGCCCGGTTCTCGCCGCCGCCAGGGATCCCGCAGCACCGCTCCTCCAACCGCGCCCGCCGCTGGTCGCCTCCGCCCTGCCGCCGTCGGGCCTCACCACCACCGCACCGACCACCTCGCCTCCTCCGTCCGGCGCGCCGCCCCGCCGCTAGATCTGCTCGCCACCGCCCACAATGCCTACCCCCGCCGCCCTGTCGTAGCGCCACAAGGAGCCGCAGGCCCCGCCACTGGCGACCTCGTTGCTCGGATCTAGCACCGCACCCCTCCCCCGGATCCAACCGCCCCGCGCCCTTCCCGCTGACGCCCCCTCAAGCCCCGCCGGTCTCAGCCACCGCCGCCCTGCCATGGCCTCGCTCGGCCACCTGCTCGCGAGGACGATGACGCCGCAACCATGTGGGCTTGCCTCCGTGAGTGGGCCGACCGGTCTCCCTGTCCCGCGAGGCCCAGCGCACGACCGAGAGCCGGCCTGCCTCACCACCTCCTCTGATCTGGGCCGAAGCCCACTAGGTGAGCACCCCGACCAGCCTTATCTCTTGCCCGCAGCATAGTTTAGTTATCTTACGCTCATTCTGTTTTTTTTTCTTCTTCTGAAAAACTGCCAAGTCCATGAGATTCCAATAATATGTGTGCATGTTTGAGTGTTGGTAACTTTGTGCACGTTTATCCAAATTGAGCATATGATATGTCAAAATGTTCGTCTCAGAGTCCTCTACATGTTAGTTGCATTTTCAGGCATGTTACTATTCATTTTTGATGTCTTAATCTTCGTTGCAAAACTGCTATGTGATGTTACTGCTCAGTCCTTGTTGTCCATGTTTGTGAGGTTGTATCTTTGTGCATGCTGGTACAAATGGAGTGTATGATATGTCAAAATGTTCATCTAGTGATGCTCTACATGATGGCTGCATTTGCATATATGTTAGAGTGCATTATGCCATGTATATATTTGTTGCAAAAGTGTATGTGGATGTTAAGTGCTGAAAACTGTTATAACTTGTTGATTTGTCTTTTTCATATCTTTTTGTGTGATTTTTGGTTGAGCATCATGTCAACATGTTTTAGAAGCATAATCATGTCATCTTTGCTGTGGTACAATCCACTTTTCATGATATGCCTTGTGGTGAGTGCAACAAGCTTGCAAAGTGACCTACTCGATGTTGCTGATTACTATGACTTGTTGAAAACTGCCAAGTCTGAAACTATTATATCCTAATGCCATGTTTGCTTGATGCCCCACTGTAATCCATGAATGTTTTGGGATGTCTAGTGACCATGCCTTGAAGTCCATGTTATGCTCTATCCATCCATGTCCTTGTTTGCAATTATAGGTTGATGTAGCTTGTCTCTTTCTTGCTCTCAAATTGCTATAAAATATTTCTGTCTGCCTGTTAATAGAAAGTTTAGTTTTGCCATGTGAACAGCTAGTGTTCTATACATCCTATGACCATGTTCTTGCCATGAGTAGCTTCATAAACATGTCTTCTTGATGTTGGTTATATTCACATGCCATGAAATGCTTTGAGATGAGTTTCACAAGCTTGCAAACATGCCTGCTTGTCATTGTTGCTGCCATGTTCAGTTTATTTTCACTAAGTCTGTGAATCTGTTATCTTTTGCAATCTTGCCATGATGTTTTGAGCATGTTCTATTGGTGTTTGGTAGTAGTTCAGGGATCATGCTTGTAGTGCTTGACATGTACATGCTTGCCATGCCCTTTGATGCCATGAAATGCTCATGTATCATGTTATTTTGATGATTGCAAAATGCCTAGTTGTTGTTTTTGGACAGTTTGTTGTTATATCTTGTTTCATGTGTATGTGTTGAACCGTTGCTCCGTTTTGAGCGTGTCCTATATGAAACTTGCTTGTTTTTGCATGTAGATACATAATATCACGTTGTATACATGCTTGGAGTGTGTTTTCTTGTTGTTTGAATGCATCTTGCATCTTTGCCATGCTTAACTTGTTTTGCTCATATCTTCTAGGCCGTAGCTCCGAATTAAATGAACCTTACACGTAACTTGATTAGAATTTCGATTAGATCGTCATGGTGCATGTTAACTTGCTATTTAACAACTTTAACTTAAGGTTTGTTCAGATCTGGACCAATTTTGAATTTTGCATATGAGGACTTACCGGAACTGTTATAGGTTGTTTCCAGCCTCATTTAAACTTGTTCAGTTGTGTTGTTCTTGTATGCATCATCCCTTACCATGATTTGAATCATGTAGCCTTGTCATGCATCATACTTGGTTGTGCATCATGTCTTGTTATGTGATGTGTGTTTACCGTGTTGCTTGCTTCTTCTCGTTAGTGCTTGTTTCGTTGCGATTGTGAGGATTCGTTCGACTATGCTTGGTTCGTCTTTGTGGCTTCATCTTTGTCTTATTCATGGAATCGATCTTCTTCCTTGCAGGATCTTAGGTTAGATGACCGTCACCTTGGATACCTTTACTATCATTGCTATGCTAGTTGTCTCGATGTTATCGCTGTATGTCGCGCTACCTATCTATTTGTCAGCTTCTCGTTGTTGCCATGAAACCTCTAACCTTTGACACCATCCTAGCAAACCGTTGTTTGGCTATGTTACCGCTCGCTCAGCCCCTCTTATAGCGTTGTTAGTTGCAGGTGAAGATGAAGATTGCTCCATGTCAGAACTTGGATACTTTGGGAATAACACAATATATATTACTTAATTAATGCACCTATATACTTGGCAATGGGTGGAAGGCTTGACCTTTTGCTCGGTGTTTTGTTCCACTCATGCCGCCTTTAGAACCGATAAACCGGTGTTATGTTCCTTGATTTTTGCGTTCCTAACGTGGTTGGGTATATGTGGACCCCTTGACAGTTCGCTTTGAATAAAAACTTCTCCAGCAAGGCCCAACATTGGTTTTAATTTGCAACATAATAAAAAACTTAATTAATTAATTTGCATAGGGGTCACGTCCCCGAGGATTTTTTTTCTACATACAGGGAGGGGCCAGTGCCGATGGTGTTGGTCCCAAATAGAGCAGCTTGCGGCGCCGCCCCTTGGCAACTTGGGGTATCTGGTCGCTGTAACCATAGCTCATCCGGACATGGCCTGAGACGAGATACGCGCGGCTACTATCAGGGTGTCGGCACGTCGGGAGGTCTTGCTGGACTTGTTTAACCATTGTCGAAATGTCTTGTGCACCTGGATTCCGTGTCTGATCGGGTTGTCCCTAAGATAAGGGTTTTTTACCTCTGCTAATCGTGAGAGCTTGTGATGGGCTAAGTTGGGACACCCCTGCAGGGTTATGATCTTTCGAAAGCTGTGCCCGCGGTTATGTGGCAGATTGGAATTTGTTAACGTCCGGTTGTAGAAAACTTGACAGAGGATCTGAAATAAAATACACGAACCATGTGAGTAACCGTGACCATCTCTTGTCACTTGGAGAAGAGAACACAGTGGGGTTATGTTTGACTTGTAGGTAGTTCAGGATCTTTTAGCGATCATTACTACTTTGTGACCATTTGCGTAGATGCTCATCTTATTCCTGTACTCGTAAGTTAGCCACCATATTATGCTTAGCCGCCGCTGCAACCTCACTACTTAACCTATCCATACCCATTGAGAGTTTCTAGTCTTGATACCCATGGTTATGAGATTGCTGAGTCCTCGTGGCTCACAAATACTACAACAATAGTTGCAGGTGCTGGTTTCCGATGACTTGACGTGAGAGCGATGTTTACTTGTGTTGGAGTTCTTTCTTCTTCTTCGTCATCGATCTTGGGTTAGGTTCCTGGTCGGCAGCATGGATAGCAGATGGATGTCGTTATGCTTTTCATGTTTTTCATCTGTAGTCGGATGTCTTGTGTATGATCTGTTGTATTCATGAGGAGTCGTATGACTTTTATGTATCCCCATCTGTTTATGTAATGGTACGATGTAATGATATCCATCTTGCTAAGCGCCCGAAATGCGATTGTGCCCCAATCACGAGGTGTTCACGTGATCGGGATAGAATCACATCTTGGGCGTGACACCATTGTTCTATGTTGCCATGTTTTTGTTCTTTTTTATGTTATCATGATGTTTTGTGTTTTATTGCTTCTTATGTCTTGCAGGAAGAGTAGGAAGAATTGTTAGTCGGTCACAGACTGGGGGCACAAGCGTGCGGATCACGTGAAAGCATGGGACGAGAGGAGGTACTGCAAAGACGACCAGAGGAAAGCCATTGACTCGAACGCGTACCATGAACACATGAAGTGGTATGACAATGGCGTGAAGTGCCATCTGCACCTAAGGCCACATTGGACGTAAGCTGATATCGCATCCTTGGAGGAGGATGACTACGAGGATGAAACCTACCGTGACAACCTCAGAGACCTCAAAGGTGAATTCAGGGAGTATGCACCCCTGATGAACAGATTGGTAAGCGGTGTTCTCTATTGTTTTGAGCTGTCGGCGGTTGGACAAAAACTGCTATAGTCAGTGTCACTGACTTACAAATGATGCTTACATGTGCACGCTTCGAAGCTTAATAGAAGCATTCTTGATGGCTCGAACGCGCTTGCGTACGACCCTGGAGCCGTGGAATCTGACATCAACCTGAGGGGAACGATGAAGGTAACATCGAGCCTCCTAGCCATGTTATAGTTTAATCGTAACCCTAAATTTTATCTGTTTTATGTTCTTGGTTAATTTTTATTACAGAAGACCATGACCCGTTGTAGGAAGATAGTGAGCAGGCTTGGGTGCGCTCGAGCGAGCGATGTCCATGATCCTGCTCATGGAGGGTCGATGCGTGTCATCGCTTCATCGACCCACACTGGTGGAGCTTCCTCTACCCATGTCGCCTTGTCGTCTCGCATTGTTTAGGAGGAAGAGGAAGAAGATGACGAGGAAGAAGAGGACGAGGAGCTAGTCGAGGAAGGAGGTGATTGTAATGCCCCGGATGTAATACTTTCCCTTTTTGGATATATATATAACTTTGGCTTCATCAGTTCCATTCCAGGTTCTTCGTCTTTTCGGATTTTCGTCGTTTTGTCGGTCCATGTGTGCATTCATCCATGTCATGTTGTCATGTGCATTGCATTGCATTGTGTGTCATTTGCATCCAGTCCCACTCGTTCCTTCCCGTTGTCCATTTCGAGTTCCGACGCCCTCACACGTGCCCGTGGCATCCCCGAGTCCTCCTTTTGTGTTTGGCCGTGTAACGTTTCTGGTTTGGCGTGAGACTTGTCGTGCGATGTTGTTTTGATACGTGTAACCCGCCTATCAAGTTTTGTCGCGTTTGGAGTTCGTTTGATGGTCCAACAGTTATCCTCGTGGGCTAAAAGTACCTCCTCTTTGAGGCCCAAGACCCCCCTCCAACAGCCCACCAACCCAGCTCAAACCCTTCCCTTCATCTAGGCCGTTCAATTGTGATCTCGTGGTCGAAAACCTCTCCTCATTTGGACTACCCTAGCTCCTTGTGCCTATATAAACGTCCACCCCCTCCAATTTTGCGTCCAAACCCTAGTGTTTCCACCTCCGCCGCGCAGTGTTTCCACCGACCGCCGTCCGTGCTTCCACCGGCGCCGCGTCGTGCTTCCACCGGCGCCGCCAGCGCTTCCACTCCCACCGCACGGTCCCTTCGCCTCCATCCCCGCCGCCTCCGGCGCGCCGCCGCCGCCGGAGCAACCCGCGCCGTTGATGGCTTCTCGCCCCTCGTTGGTTACCCCAAGTGGAAGGTTTGAGATGCAGTGTAGCGGAAGTTTTCCCTTGGCAATACCAAGGATCGATTTCCCTGAGACTCCCAGTTTCAACAAGAAGGTGTCAACTGCTAACGGCGCCAGATATTAGCAATCAACGTGGACCTGCACACAGATACAAATAACTTTGCTCCCAACGAGTACAGAGAGGTTGTCAATCCCTCCGGCCTTGTAGTTTACAAAGGATCAAACGCAAGTGATAGTAGTGATAGATATAATTGCAATAGTAAATAAAAAGCGGAAAGTAAATAGCGGATGTGATCAATGATGGTAATATGGATCGGAGTCTCATGATGTTCACTAGTGATGTCTCTCTCCCAAAAGACGATAAAACAGCTATGTGAGGTAAACGAATTACAACTGGGCAATTGACAGGACCATGTGCGCAAACCAATGCTGACTAAGTTGCAAGAAAGGTAGAGGTTCAAAGCATGGGCGGTACGCCGAGGTAAGTAGACCGAAATCCATCTACATCTACTACTAATCATCCACCTTGAGATATCTATCCAGAACATCTCGCTGGTATTAAGTTGCGAGTCCCACCCATAGTGTAAACTCAAAGCAACAGACAACTGCATTAAAAGAACTTTGCGTAAAGTAAACAATCCTTGCACCCGCGGGCACAAGCACCGTTGTTTTCCCCCTTGTGGCAACAACACATCCCCTAGACTCATGTTTCTGTCACTCAAGCTAGTCATCGAGGGGCATGAACCCACAATCAAGCATAACGTTCCCTCTTGGAGTCACTACCTACTACTTGGCCAAAGCAATAAATAACAACGGAGAAAATGCAAGAATTACTTACGAACATAAATATAAAAGAGGTGAATCAAATATATTACTCAAACACAATCTGAACATAATCTCATAATCCATCGGATCCCAGCAAACTCATCATAGCAACAACATAAGGATTACATATGTGCCTCGATCATGTAGGGCAGCTCACGAGGACTAATTAGTGAAGCACAAGAACGGGAGGAGAATATCACATAGCTACTGGTCATGGACCCATGGTCCAAGGGAGACTACTCACAACTCATCCGGGAGGCGTCCATGGTGGTGGAGAAGCTCCCGATGGTGATCCTCCCCTCCGGCAAGGTGCCGGGACGAGTTCTCCTGGTGCTCCCGATCTTGGAAGCGGCGGCGGCGGCGGAACAGAGATGAGATCGCGAAAAAGAGTTCCCGTCTCGAGGGTTTCGAAAGACGGTATAAATATATGCCAAAGGGGGGCATCAGACGAGGCTCGGGGGGCCTAGGCGCCCCCCCCCCC
>LR738713.1:137882800-137896419 GCA_902687465.1 Secale cereale
GGCCAGGGGGGCGCGCCACCAGGGCGCCTGGAGCCCTGGTGGCCCCCCCCCGGCTGTACTTTGGCTACCGGGAACCTTCTGGAACGCTGATTTTTTATATAATTTTTCCGGTATTTTTCTGGCAGTTCTCGTAATGGAAAAACCTGAAATACAAAAACAGCCGAAAACCGAAACTGGCACTGGGGTGCACTGAGTTAATAGGTTAGTCCAAATATGATCAAAAGTGTATGGAAGTGTATAAATGGCCGGAAAATGTCCGAATATTTATTTTATAAGTGGCCGGAAAATGTCCTCGGAATGGGGTAAAACTTGGCGTGTGGTCTTATTGTAGCATAGGTAGACCGCATGTCAAATTTCGTCGCATTCGGAGTTCGTTTGATGGCCCAACCGTTAAACATATAGCGGCACTAGTAGCCGGTTAAAACGTCGGACGTTTTCGGTCTCCGAAAACCCCACGGGCCTCTCCCTCTCTTCTCTTCCCTAAGCCCGAGGCCTCTCCTACACAGCCCACTAGGCCTGCCTAACTCCCCCTTCGCTCCGGACCGTCAGATCGTGATCCGAGCGTCCGAAACGGCCTCAAATCCCCCCTAAACCTAATCCCTGCCTATTTAAGCAGCCCCCCATGCCAAAAATGGCCTCCTCCTACCTCCCTCCTCCATTTTCGTGCCTCCCCACTCCTCAGCCGCCACCTAGTCGGCCCCTTCCTCAATTCCGGCGCCGGCCAGCCCCGAACTGCCACTTTGTAACGCCCCGGACACACCCACCGGTGGTCGTTACTCCTGGCGGGATCTAGACTGGACTCACATATCAATACTAGTCTTTTCTGCGCACTTTGTCCTCACTCGTGCGCACCCGGGAGCAACTTCCCGGTCGGTCACCCATCCTGAAAACTACTCCAAGCTGAGCACGCTTAACTTTAAAGTTCTATCCGAATGGGCTCCCGGAAAAGAAGGAATTCCTTATTGATATGAGTAGTCTATCATCCCTAATAAGCCAGGCCATCACATACACCCTCACTCAGAGGAACCGACGTCCTCGTCGGGCCACATGAACGTTCCCTCTTGGCACAACCGTCTGTGCTTCCAGGACAGCACATGTGCCATGCCGTGTGCCACGACGGGTCACAAACGTCATGCACAACATGACTGCAAACTGTCCGCAAACATCCGTGTAACCGCGAGGGTCGGCTCTGATACCAAATTGTAACGCCCCGGACACACCCACCGGTGGTCGTTACTCCTGGCGGGATCTAGACTGGACTCACATATCAATACTAGTCTTTTCTGCGCACTTTGTCCTCACTCGTGCGCACCCGGGAGCAACTTCCCGGTCGGTCACCCATCCTGAAAACTACTCCAAGCTGAGCACGCTTAACTTTGGAGTTCTATCCGAATGGGCTCCCAGAAAAGAAGGAATTCCTTATTGATATGAGTAGTCTATCATCCCTAATAAGCCAGGCCATCACATACACCCTCACTCAGAGGAACCGACGTCCTCGTCGGGCCACATGAACGTTCCCTCTTGGCACAACCGTCTGTGCTTCCAGGACAGCACATGTGCCATGCCGTGTGCCACGACGGGTCACAAACGTCATGCACAACATGACTGCAAACTGTCCGCAAACATCCGTGTAACCGCGAGGGTCGGCTCTGATACCAAATTGTAACGCCCCGGACACACCCACCGGTGGTCGTTACTCCTGGCGGGATCTAGACTGGACTCACATATCAATACTATTCTTTTCTACGCACTTTGTCCTCACTCGTGCGCACCCGGGAGCAACTTCCCGGTCGGTCACCCATCCTGAAAACTACTCCAAGCTGAGCACGCTTAACTTTGGAGTTCTATCCGAATGGGCTCCCGGAAAAGAAGGAATTCCTTATTGATATGAGTAGTCTATCATCCCTAATAAGCCAGGCCATCACACACTTGGCAGCTCCCGAGTGGCCAGCAGCCACCCAGCCGACGCCTGTAGCCTCTCGCACGCCGCCACTTGGCATCCCCGCCGCCAGCCAACCGCCTCTCCTCGCGCCAGGCCCGTTCCAGGCCGCCCGGGCCCCGAGGCCCGTCCGCCGCCGCCACCTCCCAAGCGAGGGAATTCCTCACCTCGCTCCTCCCGTGTGCGAGCACGCCGGAACTCAGCGTCCGCCGCCGCTTCGCGGCCCTGCCATCCCGCCGGTCCGGCAATACGAGTCACCGCCGGCGACCGCCTCCGGTCAGGCCAGCATGGCGTGTCCTTCCCCAGCTCCCTCTCCCGCTCTCCCTCTCTCACGAACTCTCTCTCTCTCCGTTGGCTCTACAGGAAGCCGTCGGAGTCCCTGATTCCTCCTGCCGACGCCGAATCCCGCGTCCCCGATGTTCCCCAGGGCCGGATCCGCCGTCCCGTCGCCATTTCGACCTCGCCGGCCGCCGCGTCTCCACCGCCCTCATCGCCGGAAGTCGCCGCCGGTGCGGCCTCCCGCATCTGCTCGTGCTCGAGAGGGCACGAGGCCGCCACCTCAGTCTGGGCCGCATCCCGCGCCAAGGCCCAGCGAGCGAGCCTCCCCTGACTCTTCCACCGATCGGGCCTTGGCCCATGGTGAGCGCCTAGTCCGCCCAGATGCAGCCCGATGATGTTTTTTTCAGCGTCTGCGAATTTGTTCTTTTTCCAGAGAACTTCAGTTTTTATAGAAAAGACCCCCAACATCATACATTTAATAACTAAATAACCATGCATCATATGTAAAAACTTTATATATGAAAATTGTTTAGAATTTTGTGTAGATTAATAATATGCCACTTTCACCCCAGTTAAAAATGTTTAACTTGCTGTTTATTTAAATTTGCTCCAATGCCATGCTAAAATGATTTATTTCATAACTAAATAACCGTAGCTCGGTTTTTAATAAACTTTATATGTAAATGGGGTGGAAAAATGTGTAATATAACATGATGCACTTTGTTTTGCTGTTTAACAACTTTAAAATGTGGTAATAGGCAGAACAGTACCAAATTCATAATTATGCACATGGGGAGTTTACGGAATTGTTGTTTGTCATTCCGGCCCCATTTAAAATGTCTAAATAGGTAGTTTGTTTTTGCTTCACCTCTTGCCATGTTAACAAACATTTAATCTTGTCTTGTAAATAACGAGAGTCAATTAAATAATTAAAATGTGGTGTTTCGTCAATAGGCAACTCGTTGCATATTGAGCTCCACTTAACTTGTAGTATTTGTTTGTGCACTTGCCATGCCATGCATAATTAAACCGGACATGCATCATGCTTGCTTGTGCATCGTATGCCATGTTTATGCTTGCGTGTTTACCGTGTTGTTTCCTTCTTTCCGGTTGCTTCTTTTGTTAGCTTCGGTTTCGTTCCGGAGTTGTGAGGATTCGCTCGACTGTTGCTCCGTCTTCTTCATGGATCCGTTCTTCTCCCTTGTGGAATCCCAGGCAAGATGATCATACCCTTGGATACCTTTACTACCATTGCCATGCTTAGTTGTCTCGATGCTGTCGTTACATGTCGCGCTACCCATCTTTTATGTCAGCCTCTCCTTGTTGCCATGAAACCTCTAACATTTGAAACCTTCCTAGCAAAACCACTGTTTGGCTATGTTACCCGCTTGCTCAGCCCCGCTTGCTCAGCCCCTCTTATAGCGTTGTTAGTTGCAGGTGAAGATGAAGTTCGTTCCAGGAGGGAACTTGTTGTTGGATATATCACAATATCTATAATTATTATTAACACACCTATATACTGGGCATGGGTGGAAGGCTTGGCCTTTTGCTCGGTGTTTTGTTCCACTCATGCCACCTTAGGCGCCGATAAACCGGCATTATGTTCCTTGATTTTGCGTTCCTTACACGATGGGTGAAATGGGGACCCCTTGACAGTTCGACTTTGAATAAAACTCCTCCAGCAAGGCCCAACATTGGTTTTATTTTGCTCATAATAACAACTTAATAATTAATTAATTGCATAGGGGGTCATGTCCCCGAGGATTCTTAATTCTACATAGCAGGGGGGGGGCAGTGCTGATGGTGTTGGTCCCAAATAGAGTCGTGTGCGGTGCCACCCAGTCTCCTGGGGTCTTCGGTTGTTGTACGCTGTGCTCATCCGGTCGTGGCCTGAGACGAGATACGCGCGGCTACTATCAGGGTGTCGGCACGCCGGGAGGTCTTGCTGGACTTGTTTTACCATTGTCGAAATGACTTGTGCTACCGGGAAGCCGAGCCTGATCGGATTTCCCTAAGATAAGGAGTGATGATATTATATTTATCACTTCAGCTAATCGTGAGAGCTTGTGATGGGCTAAGTTGGGACACCCCTGCAGGGTTATGATCTTTCGAAAGCCGTGCCCGCGGTTATGTGGCAGATTGGAATTTGTTAATGTCCGGTTGTAGAAAACTTGACAGAGGATCCGAAGTAAAACACACAGCTGTGTGAGTAACCGTGACTGTCTCTTTTCACTTCGAGAAGAGAACACGGTGGGGTTATGTTTGACTCGTATGTAGTTAGGGTCTTTTGCGATCACAACTTTTGCGACCGTTTGCGTAGATGCTCATCTTATTCTGGTACTCGTAAGCTAGCCACCATATTATGCTTAGCCGCTGCTGCAACCTCACCACTTTGCCTCTTCCTACCCATAAAGCTTTGCTAGTCTTGATACCCATGGTTATGGGATTGCTGAGTCCTCGTGGCTCACAGATACTACAACACCAGATGCAGGTTCAGCCGAGATTGATGCAGAAGCTGGTTCAAGTTCTACACTGGGAGCTCGATGAAGAGTTTGGCCGTATGTTTGTGGCGTTTCGACGATCAGTAGTGGTTTCTACTAGGATTCGATCCTGACCTGGCTTTATGTTGTTTTGGTATCTTTCTTTTGGATCTTCGCCTGTAGTCGGGTTGTGATGTTTTGAATGATGTTTTGCTTATGTAATGTATTGTGTGAAGTGGCGAGTGTAAGCCAACTATCTCCTTTTGCAATTTAATCCCTCTTTTACATGAGTTGTGCAAAGATACCAAACTTGAGATCATTCTAGGATGGGCTTATACCTTTAAGTCGTGCCTCGACACGTAGGAGGTATAGTCCCATCCTGGGCATTACAACTTAGCGGTTTATCGAGGGGGTCCCATACACCCCAACCATGTTAGGAATGCAAAATCAAGGAACATAACACCGGTTTATACGGTTCCTAACGGCATGAGTGGAACAAATCACCAAGCAAAAGGCTTAGCCTTCCACCCTTGCCAATATATAGATGATTTCATTTTAAGCACTTATATAGTGTGATATAACCCAACCAAACTTCAACATGAAGCAAGCACCTTCGATCTTCACATGCAACTAGCAATGCTATAAGAAGGGCTGAGCGAAGCGTACTTAGCCAAGCAACGGTTTGCATAGGTAGGTTGGTTAAACATGGCAATGGTTTACAAGTAGGAGGCTGACAAGAAGATCATGGGCATCGAGGCAAAACTATAGATCGAGACTACTAGCAATAGGCAAAGATAGTAATGTTATCGGGGTTCGGTCATCTTGCCTGAAGAGAAGTCGTTCGGATCGTAAGAAGGGTCCTCGTGCTCAACCTCGTTGGAAACCTCGTGCTCGAACTCGAACTCAGACTCTGCTTCCGGCTCTAAACAAAACAATCACACCAAGCACCAATCAACAAGATGCAATTCGCACTCGAAAAAGATGGATGCATGAAGGATGCACTAAGGATGCACACGGAGCACGTAAAACATCACTCAAGCAAAACACCTCGAAATAAGATAACAATCTGATATTATTAATCTACACAGAAAATCAATCAAGTTTGATATAAGATTCGCTGAAATCGGAGTTACGGGCTAAAAGTTATGCCCGAAACAAGAAATGAGCGAAAGTTGAAAATCACAGCATCATAGCAACTTCGGAGCACAAAATAATTGAGCTACAGCATTCAAACAACATGGTAAAGGACATGAACACAAACTAGACATATACTACAACAACTATGTCCAAAGGTGCACCCCCAACGGAGCCACGGATCAATAGCAATGATCTTGGACATATTGAACTTGACAATAAAATTCTGGCAGCAGAATTTTATTGAAACTTTGGCGCAAAAGATAAACATGCTACTGCCACTCAAATAGGCATGTGAAGACATGAATGGAAAGACAACATTATACTACAAGGAACAATCAAGATCCACTCCAAAACTAACATGGTTTGTCCTATAACATCACACGAACATGGCATCGAAACGTTACAGATTTCAGACTTAGTGAAAAACCACTAAGTCCTAAAACAGCAATTTCATCATGGCATCTAAAAGAGCATGTTTAAGTCACCTCGAAACTAAACATGGCAAGAGGTAAGCACCTCATCAAAGTACACATGATGGTGATCCCAAAACACACAAGCATGCTTCATGGAGATAAACACAACGATAGCAACGAGCTCAACAAGATGGTATTTCATAACAAGTGAAACAACATCACAGCCACATGGCACTTTGCAACGATGATAAACATGGCAAGAATAAATCTAACATGCTACCTAGCACATACAACATGTAGAGCATGGCAAGACGAACACGTGGACATGTCATTTGCATCATTCGGACAAACGAGCTAAAAGATATCACATGGCAAAGATGACATAAAAACATCCCATAGCAGCAGTTTATATCATGATGCACTCTTGCAACAGCAAAACAAGCACCTAGATGACTTCTAACATGCATGACAACAACAGATAAAACGTAGAGCAAGTCTCCACGAACGTCTCGACATGCTATATGCGCGAATCGGAGCAACACACAAAAAGTTAGAGCAGTTGAAAGATTGCATCACAGATTAAAATTCTGGGACTTAGGATATTGGGGCAACCTCCACTCAGATCTGAAGAAAGTCAACGGCCCGGAGGGATCCGGCGGCCCGGCTGAGATGCGGCGGCCTGGTGGCTGAGGGAGGCCCACGGGGCGGAGGCGGCCCGCGGTGGAGGCAGATCCGGCGCTGGAGCGGCCGATCGGTGGCCCGCGGGGCGAGGCCCGCTCGGAGGCGGCGGCCCACCGAGGCGGAAGGCGGGAGGCGACGCGGGAGCCCGCCTGGCTGTGCGCGAAGGAGGCGACGGCGGCGCGGGAGTGGCCCACTTCGGCGGAGGGGCGAGGCCCGCTCGGGCGGCTGGGATGCGGCCCGGCGACCTGGCCCGACGCGGGGCGAGCGGGAGGAAGCGAGGCGCCCGGTCGGCTGGCAGCCTGGGCCCTGAGGCGGCAGAGGAAGCCTCGCTCGGCTGGCCCACGCCGATCTGGCTGGCGAGCGGGAGGGCGAGCTGGCGACGGGACGCTCGGGCCGAAGTGCGGGGAGGCGAACGGAGGGAGGGAGTGCGACGGCTGGTACGGGCCCTGGATCTGGGCCTCGCGGTTGATGACGCTGGGCCGACGAAGTGGTCCCGAACGGGATCCAGAAGAGAATCGATCGGGGCAGGCTCGATGAGGGAGGCGCCTGGCGCGTTGACCGCGGCGGTCGCTGCTGCTTCGACCTGGGCGCAGATCGCGGCGGCGATCGAAGCCGGCTCGGGATCTGAAGATTTTTTTTTGGAGATGGACAGCCAAGTGGCTAAGAGATGGTGGCTGGATTCAGAATTTTTGAGGAAGGAGGAGGAAGAAGAAAGAGATGCCAAAATTAGACTAGGGTCTAATATATAGCAGTTTTTAGGGTTAGAAGGGATCTTAGGGGTGTTAGGAGCCCTCCGATCGCGATCCGACGGATCCGATCGCGGGGGTAGTCTAGAAGGCCTAGGAGAAGATAGAGGACTGTTGTAGGGGTGTTTCCGGGACACAAAGTTAAGGCACTTTGGACCCACACGAACAACGGATGGAAAAGCCAACGGAGTCCAAACGAGACGAGATTTGAGAGGCGGGTTGCACACAACAAAACAACAACACAGACAACAACCTCGCGGCACACCGGTAACGTTACACGCCCAAACAACAAAGTAGGCCTACGGGACGTCACGGACACGTGAGGGAGCTCCGGAACGCGAAACGGACAACGGGAAGAAACACGCGGAACCGGATGCAACCGACAACACAAATGCAATGCAATGCACATGTCTACAAGATATGAATGAATGCCACACACTCACACAACAAAACGACGAAAACCCGAAAGACAAAGAACCCGGAATGGAAATAGATGAAGCCGGAGATATATTATATGCCCAAAAGGGAAAGTATTACATCCGGGGCATTACAGAGGAACAAGTAATATGGCCGTTTTGAATTTGCTTTGTTAAACTAGTCGTGTTGAGTTGTGAACAAGAACTTGTTTGCTATGTCAAATTACTTGGTGTTGCCGATTTGCTACCTTTTTTACTATCTTCAACTTGTGAACCTATTTGATATGTTGAACTATCGTTTACATCAATGTATGTTACAATGTGTGTGAGATCATTATATTTTGATTTGCAAACACTATTACCGTTGTGTTGAACTATCATTCATATTTGTAATTGAAATGATCAAGATCTACTAAAAAATGATATAGGACCCTGCCGTCAAGGCCAGCGACGATAGGTTCTCACACTCTACCGCAAAAAAAATGCGACTTGTGGTTACAGTGCACCCTACCGCCACCCACCTCGACGGTAGGGTGTGAAACCCTACCGTAAATTTTCCTCGTATTCTTGTTACAGAACAATGCCGGCTCGCGCGGGCTATGCCACACCCTACTGCCGCTGTGGGTGGTGGTAGATGTAACTAGCCTACCGTCGTCGAACGTGACGGTTGTGCCGCTATGCCACGTCAGCCCATCATGGTTGGTTGACTGAAGTTGTCGTTACCCTATTGTCAGGGGGCTGACAGTAACCTATCCAGCCCTACTGCCGTGAACAACAGCGTTAGAGAAAGGGTCAGATCCCGAATTACTTTTAAATCAGGGTCAGATTCGGCTAAGGCCTCCTTTGGTTTGAAGGAATCTTATAGGATTTCTAGAGGATAGAAATTTTGTTGGAAAAATTCCTTTGGAGCCCTTTGGTTTGTAGGAATGGATTCCTATGCCTATGTAGGATAGGAACCAATCCTTCACATTTTAAAGGATAAAAAATATTAGACTAGACTCAATAAAAAATTCATATCCTATGAATCAAATGACATCTCTTCTCATACAGGAAGTGAGATGCATGTCACCTCACTTCTATGATTTTTCTATTCCTATAATATTCCAATCCTATGAACCAAAGGAGGCCTAAACTTTATGTAAATGGTCAAAACACCAAAATTGACCGCTCTCCAAACGCTAGCAGTACTACAACTGGTACAAACCCACCGTCGTTTCATTTCGTGTTTGTCTAGGTCTCGCGGCCGTACTCCCTGTTGTTCCCCACGCGTTCATAGCTGGGCCCTGGACGTGGCCTCCTGGTCAAGCGGGCTGTCAGAGCAGTGGGCCAACCAATCCAATCGAGCTTCTTTGTTGGTGTGCATCGAGGCTAGTCCACAACGCATCTGAGTTCACACTCCAACCTTGTGGGCGCACCTTTGGCACTGGACTAGCTGGCTAGCAACACGACTTGCTAGCATCTTTCACACACGTAACCTTTTGCGTCCTTGTAACTTGTAAGAGAATCTTCAGCCGTTGGCCCCTTCAGGACGCGTAAAAATTGTCCCTTGTGGGTGAGCCGACGATATAATCGGCGCTGGGACGGTTTTGCGCTTAGTCGTCGTCTCCAGACGTCGAAATTGGCCCACTTTGCAGCCCCATTTCGGCGAATAAAAGGCTCATATGGGCGAGAATATGCCCATATTCGGCGTGGTTTCGCCGTGTCTCGGCGTTCAATTATCAACACAATTATTTCTTATCACATATTTCATCGTAAAAAAAACAAATACTTCAACAAAATAGTACAACAACAAATAATTCAACACAAATTATATAGTTCAACAAATAAAAACTCGTATTTCATCACACGGCGTCCGGAAACGGCGGCCGGAAACGCCCATCTGCTGTTGGAGGGGCTGCCGCGGCGAAGCGCTGCTATTTTCCGGCGGAGAATTGCTAGGGCGGCGGGCGGCGCCGGGATATAGCTAGTGATGGCCGAGTGCGCGGGGAGTGGTAGGCGAGTCGGGGAAGAAAACCTTGACTTTTCCCTGACGGTGTGGGCCAGGCGCGCTTTTCCCTTGCGCTGGAGCCCCCAACTGCTCCCCAGCGCGCCGGGTTCGGCCTGTGACCGCCGGGCGGAAAAAAGGATCGAACCAGCGATTTTCGGTGTCGTGGAGGCGCGACTGGACCGTTTTTCGGCGCCGGTGTCGAAAAAGTGGCCTGAGGGGCCTGTTGGGGACGCGGTTGGAGATGCTCTAACCCTCTACCGGATGACCTGACATTGTTGTGAGTTTAGGTACTTTCTCTTCCAATTATGCCACGGCCCACGGCACTCGATCGGCTGCGGCTTTAGCTGATTAGCTCACACGCGAGTTCACGGGGATCACGCCGCAGCCCCGGCGCGCCATTCGGATCACACGTACCGACTCCAATCATACGGGGGACGGGCCGCCGGACATGGGCGGCATGCAGCAATTGCGGTGGATTAGCCTTTAATTAGTTGGCCCTGTCACGTCGTCATGGCCCATGATCTTGGTGTGTCAAGCCATGCAACGTCCTTCTCACGCATTGACGCTTGTGCTTAGTCCCGTACGCTGATTTTATTTCCTTCATTCAACATTCGATTGTTAGGTACGTAGCTGGCGACGAGTGCGCCGTACGCGGTGAGATGGCAGCCGCACTGACATTTCTTCTACGGACGATGAGTATTAAAGCATCTCCAGCCGTTGCTCCCCCAAGACGCGTCGAAAATCGCTGTTTGGGGGCGAACCGGCGGGGCGAGCATGTACCCAGCCGTCGTCCAAGGTCGGGCCCCAGACGTCCTCACAGTTCGGCCAAATTTCAGCAAACACGGTCATATTTCAACAAACATGACATATATCGGCAAAATTTAGACGTTTTTTACATGAATAAAAGGGACGAAAAAAACCATAAACTACGGCCGATGCTTCTTCTCCTTGACACGGCCGCCCTGGCGCGCTGCTTCACTCGAGCCGCTGGTCGTTGCCGCCCTCGACGTGCGTGAGGACGCCGTTGAGGGTGCGGCCAGGGACGCCTCACCACAGGCGGCGGCCCTCGCTGTTGTTGCGGCCGCGCGGCATCGGCGCGTTGTTGGTGGAGACGAGCCGCTCCTCCTGTCGGCGTTTGAAGTACGTCGCCCAAGCCGCGTGGTTGTCGGCGGCGTACTTCGGGAGCGCCCGCTCTGCGACCGTCAGGGACGCCCGCGCACGCTCGATCTCGGCGTGGAAATAGGGCGTCTCGGGGACGGGCAGAGGGGGACTGGGACCCCACCGGCGCTGAGCCTCTACTGCGACAGAGCGCGTACGTCGGGCGGCGCGGGGTAGTTGGCCTCGTGGAGGAGGTAGGCCTCCCACTCATGCAGCGAGCGACGGTCGAAACCGTTGGCCACCGCCGCGTCGCCGGGGTACCTCGCGCTCATGGTTGCCGGGGAAAGATAGAGGGGCTCGAACGGCGGAGAGAGGGGAGGAAGTGCGGCGGCGAGAAGGGGGGACTGCCGATGGATTGGTGCCTCGCTGGCGCGGCCAGGGGCGCCTTTTATAGCGGCTAACGCGTGGGAGATGACGGGACGGCGTCGCCGCACTGCACCGCCCATGAATCAATGGACAGGCTGACCGGCGGCAGCCTTGGCATTGATTTCCCCGCGGGAAAACCGAGACGATGAGGACGACCAGTATTCGTCTCGCTGACGCGCCGGTCCGGTCACTCTTTCGCGCCAAAACGTTCGCGCCGGCGCCCGCGGGCGTCCCAGCGCGCCGGGTTCGGGTTGGGAGCGCCGACGCCAATTTCGGTCCAATCCGACAAAAACAGGCTCGTAGGAACGCGACTGGGCCGATTTTTCGGCGCCGGCCCTAAAAAAGAGCCTTGGGAAGATCTGTTGGGGACGCGGCTGGAGATGTTCTTATGGATTGATGATGATTGCAGTAGGAAACAGTGAGA
Source organism: Secale cereale (assembly GCA_902687465.1). Lineage (NCBI taxonomy): Eukaryota > Viridiplantae > Streptophyta > Magnoliopsida > Poales > Poaceae > Secale > Secale cereale. The sequence goes on from LR738713.1 coordinate 137,894,827, forward strand.
CGTGTCGAATGCTAAAGATAGATGAAGGGGCCGTTTTTGGCCGTGATTGGCAGGTGGTAGCTCCGCCTCAACCTGTCGACGACAGGCGTGCGTGCGCGCGAGACACTGTACGGTTCTACTGTATTATAGAAAAAAAAACCCTAGAATTTTACTGAAAAAATAATCTAGAATTTCTGCAGAGTATCTGATGAGTTCCGGGTGCAAATCCTTGTGCTTTGATTTCCTAGAAGCTAATTCATGACATGTTTTACAATAATGTGTTTTCAAAAAAGGCATAGCAAAATGGCTGCAGATTAGAGCAAGTATAACAAGGTGACGTAGACTGGTTGTAAGACGTTAAACCCCCTCCCCTGTGGTTGGTATCGTCGTCACACGCCTTCCCCAACTCTCTAGAGCCGCCCGCGCGTTCAAGTGTTCGGCATAGTTAGGCCCATCGCAGCAACATGAACTGCTCCTGAGGAGCTCCGTCTGAGTCGTGAGCCCTTCACCATGTTGCTCGGGCAGAGCCACACACGTCATCGTTGCCCTCCTCCATGCACCCGAGCGCTTCCCCGCATTCTCCAAGCATGGCCTTGCTTCTCATCGTCAAAGCTCGGTAGCCGTGCCTCCGTCCACCCCACAATGTTTGTGCTAGACAATGCCACGACCATTGAGGGCCTCTTTGATTCGTAGGATTTTCGAAACGCAGGAATAGAAAAAAACGTGGGATTGGGGTGGCATGTCATCTTGAATCCTATATGATTCTATGAGTGTTTGTTCGTGCACAGAAAAAACGTAGGATTCTTTCAAAGAGGTTAGAGTGGATTGAAAATTTCCTATGAAATCTAGTGCAAATGAATCCTATGAAAAAGTTCCTATGGTTTACAATCCTATGAATCAAACACCCCACATTGGAAAAAATCCTAAGGAATTGAATCCTTCAAAATTCCTTTGAGAATCCTTTGAATCAAAGAAGCCCTGAAGGTTGTCGCAAAAATCTCAAGCTCGGTTCTCTCTCTCTCTCTCTCTCTCCTCTCTCTCTCTCTCTCTCACACTCTTGTAATTTCAAACGACATGAATTAGATATGAAAATTTGACGATGTTCATGCCATTTGCTTAAATGCGGAGTATTTTGAACATTCACTGTTAGAGGAGGATGTCGATGACTTTCTTGATGGTGATGAAGATTTGGACATGGTGACACTTTTGCTCGCGGAGATAGATGAGAGCAACAAGCAAAAGCATGTCGCTTGTCAAGTTAGGAGATGCTTCCATATGAGAAGTGATTTTTTATGTGCATTATCAATGCAATGGAAGAGAAAACAACTACTTCAACAAAAAAAGAAACAGAACCAGTTTACTTGGGTTTAATGTTTTGCTGAAGGTCACAGTGGCAACGTGGAAATGGTTTGCACGGATTCATATGAACAAAGAGAATATAAATGGAGGGCATCCGGGGCTGCTCATTCCTAGAGGATCAATACCTTAGGTGTGATCATGTAACCAGGTCATCTGAACCATTGAATGAAAATCTCATCGTCCAAACCAAGCATTGGTGCGGCTAGTGGCGGAGCAAGCCCAACATCGGGAGTGGTGGCGGGGGGGGGGGGGGGG
>LR738713.1:137897758-137939669 GCA_902687465.1 Secale cereale
GGCACGGTGAGGGAGGTTGAGCCTGCAATATTCGTTATGTTGAGGTGGCTTGTCAAAATGTCTACCACCTCTTCACCTCACGTGATTTTTACCATCAGATTTCCATCAAGTGGCCCAGACCTGACCGCACGATCAGTCCTAAGGTGTTGTTGATGCTATACAAGTTGCCCCCGAAATGGAAGACAACAAAAAGGAATGAGTGCGATTTAGAGATTCTGGTAGAGGGAAGCACACTGCAATCCCTAAAAGTTGTTACACATTGATCCTAAAATGGTTTTAGGGTCTCCCGTTTTAGGGATTTTTAGGGAGATGCTCTTAGGGCCATATATATTTCCTAACTTTGCATGCACCTTCTATCACTTCTTTTTTGGAAGATCATCTAATGTGTCATGGTTACAAATTCATGTGCTTTGATTTCCTAGGTGCCATGACATCCGAATCTTACTTTCCGTTTTCATGTTCATAGAACATGAATTCTAAAACAGCGTACTAGATATTTTCACGTAGTACATGCACATTCTCTCTTCTTCTCTCTTCAAGTACGTGCCATGACATCCAAATTTTACTTTTCGTTTTCATGTTCATATAACACGAATTCTAAAACAGCGCACTAGATATTTTCATTTAGTATATGCACATTCTCTCTTCTTCTCTCTTCAAGTACGTGGAGAGCATCCAAATTTATTTATTTTGGCTTCCGTAAAAGAATCTAGGAAATAATACTATGTATAACTCAACGACAATTAATATGAATCAATAGAAGTATATAAGGATGTAAATGGCAAATAAACGACACGTGTAAGTCCCTTTTAGTTATTTTTTGCTAGCTTGATAGTTCATTTTTTTTTCAGAAATATACTTTATTGAACTGTTAGACAATGGGTGAGCTTAAACGGGATTTAAATGAGACCCGGTTTACGTCCCCAGAAATATCTCAATTTCATGCATGTTGTTTTTATTTGTGTGCTTTAGGATACAACATGCTTCTAGGAGTGCTTATCAACAATCTCCATAATTTTACAGCCCAGATATTTCACGGGATTTCGGCATGAACGTGAGGCAAACCAGCTCGTTTTGCTATGGAAAGTGAAGAAGAATCCGTGTCCGAAAATGGGACCAGAGGGAATTTGTTGGATCGTTCGTACGTGTGGCGGTGCTCAAGTGGAAAATTAGATAGCATCACAAGCTCCGAACAGTCCACATTGATGGCGCCATTAATTCACTCACATGTCCACACCTAATACCTCGCCACACCTGGCCATGGCAGCTCGGCTTTACACAGCCTTTGGCTCATCTGAGCCTGCCGTGTGGGTCCCACGCGCCGCCACGTCGGCGCCTAATGCTCGCCTCTCCCGTGATCCCAGGCCGTCTATAAAGCCGGGAGGAGGCTACGTGCCCAGCTCAGGACACCCAGTCACCGTCGGATGAGCTGATTTGAGGGTGTTCGGATGGCGTCGCCGCTGCGTAACGGGGATCAGGCGGCGGCGGGGGGACGGAGGAAGGAGTCGAGGCGGCTGGGGGCTCTCCTCCTGGTGCTGCGGGTGGCCGCGCTGTGCTTTAGCCTCGCGGCGGCGGTGTTCGCGGCGACGGACGGCGCCGTGCTGCGGCTGGCGCCGTTCAGGTTCCTGCTGGCGGCGAACGCGATCGTGGCCGTATACTCGGTGTTCGAGGTCGCCGCGGCGGCGTGGGAGGTGGCCAAGGGCGCCACGCTGCTCCCGGAGGCCTTGCAGCTCTGGTTCGACTTCGGCCACGACCAGGTAACCAATAAACCAGCGCCTACTTGCTGTAATTACACGCAAGTTGCATCTGGTCGATCGATCACAGCACACACATGGAGTTAGTTAGCTACTAATTCCGGAGTTGTTAATTCGATCGCGCGTGCGCTGCAGGGTTTCGGGTACATGGCGCTGGCCGCGGCGGCGGCGGCGGCGCGGGAAGCGGCGTTGTGCGGCGGAGGCCAGGAGCGGAATATCAGCCGCACGGCGTGCCTGCAGGGCGACATCGCCGTGGGGCTCGGGTTCGCGGCATTCGCGTTCCTGGCGCTGGCGGCGCTCGCGACGGGGTTCCGGCTCGTCCGCTTCCTCGCCACCGGTTCCCGGCTCCCGGCGGGGACCTCCTCCCCGTATTGACCGGCGAGCGTGGGGCCATGGAGCATACGTGCGTTTTACGTTGTAGCTACGCCTACTCGTGCGATGAACTGATCGGAGTGCGGCTAGCTAGAGCCCTTCGATATTTCGGTGGTTTTGATCGATCGGTGGGGTGATCATTACAGTATGCACTATGCTTGATTAGCTCGACAATATTGGATGGATGTGTGTGATGTGTACGCAAGATTCTGCGGGATATACGAGCGAAACATAGGCGGTGCCTGACGAGTTTGTTTTTTCATTTTGGGTTTGCTATATATTGGCCTGTGGGGAGTAAAATGCATCGTTGGTCCATAAATTTGGTGGCAGTGTCCAGAAGGGTCCTCAAACTTGTGAAGTGCCTCAATACAGTCCTGAAAGTTGCCAATACTGCTACTCCTTGAATTTGTCATGCCAGTCCTGGTCTACGTATCAGGGTATGTGCTGCGTACACCGCAGCATACTGCAGTCGCCACGTCAGCAAAGGGCCCGCACTCGGAGAGCTCGCCGTCAAGTCCAACCACCTCGAGGGCGCCATCCCGAACGCTATCAGCGCAACCTCACGGTGCTGCACAAGCTAAGACTAGTCACAGTGAAGAGTAATTTAAAGTAGTAACACGCATATATTACTAGTCTATATTACTCCCTCCGTCTAGGTGAGTAAGTCATCTTACGAAAACCAAATAATCCCAAAACACTAAGGCGCGGTGCATTAACTACCATCTCGTTTTTTGTTTATTGACATAAATAAAGGAATCAACCAATAAGACTAGCCATAATGGGTAGTAACATAGAGTAGTAACATGCCCATGTTACTACTCTATGTTACTACCTCTATAGTGGGGAGTAACATATGTGTGGTAACATGGAAGACTTCATTTATTAGGTCATAGACTCATCTTATCTTGATATGTGTGATGTTACTCATACTAGTAGTAACTAGCTATGTTACCACATGCCTCTCTTTCTTCATTTATTGTTTGCCACATCATCTTTTTTATCTAGATATGTGTGATGTTACTACCTATGTTACTCCCACTATGGGTAGTCTAAGAAATGTGGGGTGTGTCTGCGTTTAATGACTTGAAGCTACCAAACACGACATGCAGTGGTTAGTTCATTGCATGCAATGCTATTAATTAGCAAATGAACATTAACTTTTCTTGTTTTCCCCTCTTCCTTGGTCATGGTGCACAACCTAAGATGACTTACTCACCTAGACAGAGGGAGTACTATCTTCACAGTGGGTAGTAACATATGTGTTGTGTCATGTATCACTTCATTTATTAAGTTATAGACTCATCTTTTCTTGATATATGTGATGTTACAGTAACTATCTATGTTACCACATGCCTCTCTTTCTCCATTAATTATTTGCCACATCATCTATTTTGCCTAGATAAGTGTGATGTTACCACCTATGTTACTCTCACTGTGGGTAGTCTAATCATCTACGGCAACCAGCTCGAGGGCACCATCTCGGCCGATGCCACGGGTGCTCCCCGGCGGCTGCAACAAGACCTCCATGACGCGCTCCCGCCGGAGACCGGCAGCTGCTCCAACCTCACCATGTTCAGCCTCATCGAGACCAGCATCTTGGATCCCCTTCCGGCGAGCCTGGCCTAGCTCAAGAACGTCGACACGCTGGCCATCTACACGGCGCTGCTCTCTGCCCCGATTCCGCCGGAGCTCGGGAAATGTGTCAACCTGGAGAACATCTACCCGTACGAGAACGCGCTGTCGGGCTCCATCCCGGCGCGTGGCAGGACAATCTCGTCGGCGTCATCCCGCTGGAGCAGGGCATGTGCACGATCGTCGAGACCTGTCCATGAACGGCATCACTGGCCACATCCCGGCTGTTGGTTTTAGAACGCTGTCCGAACCCAGAAGCAATACGTGCGGTACGTGCAAAGTTAGCTCAAACAAACAGACTAGCAGCTCAATCGATTTCGTCTAGCACACCTACGTGCAGCTCGCTGGAGACTTGCGTGTGTGTACGACTGTACATACGCCTGGGTGTTCGGCATGGCCGGTGTGCTCACCAAGTTTGTTCTTGGCGGAAACCGGCTCCCCGGTCAGATACTTCCGGAGATCGGCTCGTGTGTGCGCGGCTTCAGCTACTGGACCTCGGTGACAACTCGCTGTCCGGCGCGCGGCGAGCATCGGCAAGATTTCAGCTCAGATTGATCATAACCTGAGCTTCAATGGCCTGTCCGGTGCGACGCCGAATGAGTTCGCCGGGCTCACGCGGCTCGACGTGCTCGACGTCTCGCACAACCAGCTATCCAGCGGCCTCCAGATGATGTCCGCTCTCGAGAACCTCGTCGCGCTCAACGTCTCCTTCAACAATCTCTCTGGGCGTGTGCTGGAGACGGCGTTCTTGGCGAAGCTGGCCATGAGCGACGTTGGGGGCAAGCTAGTGCTCTGCCACTCCCGGTGCCACGGCGCAGCGTGCCCCTTGCGTTTTCATACCCGTCATGCATGCTCTCTGCTCTCGTGGTCACCTGATTGTGGCGGTGGTCGTCATACCGGCCGTTGGCGCCAGCGCTCGGCCATCGAGGTGGTTGAAGTTGACGGCAATGATCTCCGGGGGTGCAGGAATGCTAGGGATTTTGGGCGTCTGCGGGCCCCTAGCTGACGTGATGACTGCGGTACGCTGTGTCATACATGTTGCGTATGCACATACGTAGCCCAGGTCCGGTCTGACAAGTTCATGGACCGTATAGTAGAAGTATTGGCAACTTTCGAGATCGTATTAAGACACTTTGAAAGTTTGAGGACCGTTCTTGACACTGCCATCAAGTTTAGGGACCAACTGTGCATTTTACTCGTCGGTGGGACTCGCCCTCGTTCTTCTTTTTTTTCTGAGGATTTTTGCCGAGAATTTGGGGAGCTTCATTGCTTCAATACTGTAACATTCGATTACAATTAGTCCTGAAGTTGTAATAAGAAAGGATGAACGTTCCTGTGGCCAGCAGTCTGGAACCAACAAGGAACATGCGTGCTTAGCACAAAGTTCCGCCACACTGTTACCATCCTTGGGACATGTCTAACAGAAAAAACTAAACCGTGTCCATTTTCCCTCTATTTCATCTAAGATAGGCGCCACAATTGGTCGAGAATTATAACATAGCTCAGGCGTTCAAGGAGAGGGTCATTAAGGAGGGCCCTTGGGAGGAAGGAGGGGATGCGGACAATGTGTGGATGAAGATGGCGACTTGCATTCGTAAGGTGGCCTCGGAGGAGTTTGGAGTGTCCAAGGGAAGGAGAAGCGAAAATAAGGATACCTGGTGGTGGAATGATGACGTCCAGAAGGCAATTAAAGAGAAAAAAGAGTGCTTCAGATGCCTGTACTTGGATAGGAATGCAGACAATATAGAGAAGTACAAGATGGCGAAGAAGGCCGCAAAGCGAGCTGTCGGTGAAGCAAGGGGTAGAGCGTATGAGGGCCTCTACCAACGGTTAGGCACGAAGGAAGGGGAAAAGGACATCTATAAGATGGCCAAGATCCGAGAGAGGAAGACGAGGGATATTGGCCAAGTCAAATGCATCAAGGACGGAGCAGACCAACTCCTCGTGAAGGATGAGGAGATTAAACATAGGTGGCGGGAGTACTTCGACAAGCTGTTCAATGGGGAGAATGAGAGTTCTACCATTGAACTTGATGACTCCTTTGATGAGACCAGCATGCGTTTTGTGCGGCGAATCCAGGAGTCTGGGGTCATGGAGGCTTTAAAAAGGATGAAAGGAGGCAAGGCGATGGGCCCTGATTGTATCCCCGTTGAGGTGTGGAAAGGCCTCGGGCACATAGCGATAGTATGGCTAACCAAGCTTTTCAACCTCATTTTTTGAGCAAACAAGATGCCAGAAGAATGGAGACGGAGTATATTAGTACCAATCTTCAAGAACAAGGGGGATGTTCAGAGTTGTACTAATTACCGTGGAATTAAGCTGATGAGCCATACAATGAAGTTATGGGAGAGAGTCATTGAGCACCGCTTAAGAAGAATGACAAACGTGACAAAAAATTAGTTTGGTTTCATGCATGGGAGGTCGACGATGGAAGCCATTTTCTTGGTTCGACAACGTATGGAGAGATACATGGAGCAAAAGAAGGACTTGCATATGGTGTTCATTGACTTGGAGAAGGCCTATGATAAGATACCACAGAATGTCATGTGGTGAGCCTTGGAGAAACACAAAGTCCCAGCAAAGTACATTACCCTCATCAAGGACAAGTACGATAATGTTGTGACAAGTGTTCAACAAGTGATGTCGACACTGATGACTTCCCGATTAAGATAGGACTGCATCAAGGGTCAGTTTTGAGCCCTTATCTTTTTGCCTTGGTGATGGATGAGGTCACAAGGGATATACAAGGAGATATCCCATGGTGTATGCTCTTTGCGGACGATGTGGTGCTAGTTGACGATAGTCAGACGGGGGTAAATAGGAAGTTAGAGTTATGGAGACAAACCTTGGAATCGAAAGGGTTTAAGCTTAGTAGAACTAAAACTGAGTAGATGATGTGCGGTTTCAGTACTACTAGGTGTAAGGAGGAGGAGGTGGCGCCAAGCTTCTGGCATTCTCTGTGACAAGAGAGTGCCACAAAAGCTAAAAGGCAAGTTCTACAGGATGGCGGTTCGACCCGCAATGCTGTAAGTCGCCGAGTGTTGGCCGACTAAAAGACGACATGTTCAACGGTTAAGTGTGGCAGAGATGCGTATGTTGAGATGGATGTGTGGCCACACGAGGAAGGATCGAGTCCGGAATGATGATATACGAGATAGAGTTGGGGTAGCACCTATTGAAGAGAAGCTCGTCCAACATCGTCTGAGATGGTTTGGGCGTATTCAGCGCAGGCCTCCAGAAGCCCCAGTGCATAGCGGACGGCTAAAGCGTGCGGAGAATGTCAAGAGAGGTCGGGGTAGACCGAATTTGACATGGGAGGAGTCCGTTAAGAGAGACCTGAAGGATTGGAGTATCACCAGAGAACTGACTATGGACAGGGGTGCGTGTAAGCTTGCTATCCATGTGCCGGAGCCATGAGTTGGTCACGAGATCTTATGGGTTTCACCTCTAGCCTACCCCAACTTGTTTGGGACTAAAGGCTTTGTTGTTGTTGTTGTTGTTGTTGTTGTAGACCAGAGGTTAACAACCTCTAAGCAATCTACTTTCATCATCACGTGCGAGAAACCTCATAGTTGTGCAAAAACGATGCCTTATTGGAGTGCCGTGGCTTTGGCAATAAATGGATCAGTGACCCCATTGAAGGGTTCACTCCAAGCTTCCATGAAGGATAGATGGGACCGAGTTGCACCACCTCCTCATCCACCACACCGAGCTTCAATGTTGATTGCACGAACGATGTTGATTTTCTATCTAGCATCCGAAGGGCGCCAACACTTGCCGCGAGGATACCGTGTTGGGACTTTGGCATGTCGAGTATCAACAAATCATCTCGGATTGTCTTCACCGAATGAACATATCGACTGAATGGAATCAGAACATCGATGCATCTTCTCCACGTACAACTTATCTTGAATCAAAGCACCGTTGTGTAGATTAGAGGACTAGATAAAGGAGATTAAGAGTGTGAGTACATTTGTGCAGTCTGATAGGAAGATACAAATCTACTCGATTACAATCATCGAAACAAAAAACGTACAACACAAAAGTCACGTGAAACAGCGAGATGGACCTAAGGGTCAAAGAAAATTTCAAACGGTCGGCCGCGTGTGGAAAATTGCTAAAATTCATCATAAAAAGCTCCAAACATGAATACAATATTATACATTGATAACCCACAAGTGTAGGGATCGCAACAATTTTCGAGGGTAAAGTATTCAACCCAAATTTGTTGATTCGACACAAGGGGAGCCAAAGAATACTCGTAAGTATTAGCAGCTGAGTTGTCAATTCAACCACACCTGCAAACTTAGTATCTGCAGTAAGATAGTTTAGTAGCAAAGTAATATGATAGTGGCGGTAGCAGCAATAAAAGTAACGATAGTGTTTTTGTACTTTTTGTAATAGTAGCAACGGAAAAGTTGATAAGCGACAAGAACTATAGGTAAAGCTCGTAGGCATTATATCGGTGATGGGAAATTATGTCGGATGCAATTCATCATGTAGAAGTTATAACCTAGGGTGACACAGAACTATCTCCAGTTCATCAATGCAATGTAGGCATGTATTCCGAATATAGTCATACGTGCTTATGGAAAAGAACTTGCATGACATCTTTTGTCCTACCCTCCGTGACAGCGGGGTCCTATTGGAAACTAAGGGATATTAAGGCCTCCTTTTAATAGAGTACCAGACCAAAGCATTAACACATAGTGAATACATGAACTCCTCAAACTATGGTCATCACCGGGAGTGGTCCCGATTATTGTCACTTCGGGGTTGCCGGATCATAACACATAGTAGGTGACCATAGACTTGCAAGATAGTATCAAGAACACACATATATTCATGAAAACATAATAGGTTCAGATCTGAAATCATGGCACTTGGGCCCTAGTGACAAGCATTAAGCATAGCAAAGTCATAGCAACATCAATCTCAGAACATAGTGGATACTAGGGATCAAACCCTAACAAAACTAACTCGATTACATGATAGATCCCATCCAACCCATCACCGTCCAGCAAGCCTACGATGGAATTACTCACACGCGGTGGTGAGCATCATGGAATTGGTGATGGAGGAAGGTTGATGATGACGATGGCGACGATCTCCACTCTCCGGAGCCCCGAACGGACTCCAGATCAGCCCTCCCGAGAGAATTAGGGCATGGCGGCGGCTCCGTCTCGTGAAACGCGATAATTCCTTATCCCTAATTTTTTTCTCCCCGGACGTGAAGATATAGGATGTGGGGATACGTCGGTAAGGAACCAGAGGGCCCACGAGGCAGGGGCGTGCCCTGGGCAGGGGGGCGCGCCCCCCACCCTCGTGGACAGGCCCAAGGCCCCCTGGTGTGGATCTTCTTGCAGGTATTTTTTATATTTTCCCAAATAATTCTCCGTTGATTTTCAGGCGATTCTGAGAACTTTTTATTCTGCACAAAAACAACACCATGGCAGTTCTGCTGAAAACAACGTCAGTCCGGGTTAGTTCCATTCAAATCATGTAAGTTAGAGTCCAAAACAAGGGCAAAAGGGTTTGGAAAAGTAGATACGTTGGAGACGTATCAACTCCCCCAAGCTTAAACCTTTTCTTGTCCTCAAGCAATTCAGTTGATAAACGAAAAGTGATAAAGAAAAACTTTGACAAACTCTGTTTGCTCTTGTTGTTGTAAATATGTAAGCTAGCATTCAGGTTTTCAACAAGATCATGAACTAACCACATTCACAATAACTTTCAGGTCTCAAGACTACTCACATCAATGGCATAATCAACTAGCAAGCAATAATAATAAACCTCGGATGACAACACTTTCTCAAAACAATCATGATATGCTATAACAAGATGGTATCTCGCTAGCCCTTTCTGAGACCGCAAAACATAAATGCAGAGCACCTTTATGGATCAAGGACTTACTAGACATTGTAATTCATGGTAAAAGAGATCCAGTCATGATCATACTCAATGCAAATTAATAGTAATACATGCAACGACAGAGGTGCAAATCATGATATACTGGTGCTCTTTGATAAGAGGATGATGACTCTGCATAAAAGTAAATAGATAGGCCCTTCGCAGAGGGAAGCAGGGATTTGTAGAGGTGCCAGAGCTCGATTTTTAAATAGAGATTGAATAACATTTTGAGCGGCATACTTTCATTGTCGACATAACAACCAAGAATCTCGATATCTCCCATGCTACGCACATTATAGGCGGTTCCCAAGCAGAATGGTAAAGTTTATACTCCCCCGACCACCAACAAGCACACTCCACGGCTAGCCCGAAACAACGGGTACCGTCCAAACCAGCAACAACTCTGGAGGAGTTTTGTTTAATTATTATGATTTTGAGCATGGGACTGGGCATCCCGATTACCAGCCATTTTATCATGAATGATGAGCGGAGACCACTCATCGTGAGAATAACCCACCTAGCATGGAAGATATGGACAACCCTAGTTGATACATGAGTTGTTCGAGCATACGAAACAGAATTTCAATTGAAGGTTTAGAGTTTGGCACATACAAATTTACTTGGAACGGCAGGTAAATACCGCATATAGGAAGGTATGGTGGACTCATATGGAATAACTTTGAGGTTTATGAAAGTGGATGCACAAGAAGTATTCCCGCTTAGTACAGGTGAAGGCTAGAAAGAGATTGGGAGAGCAACAACGGTCTTGAACATGCATTAAAATTAATCAACAATGAATGCAAGCATGAGTAGGATATAAACCACCATGAACATAAATATCGTGAAGGCTATGTTGATTTGTTTCAACTACACGCGTGAACATGTGCCAAGTCAGATCACTTAAATCGTTCAAAGGAGGATACCACCCATCATACCACATCACAACCATTTTAATATCATGTTGGCACGCAAGATAGACCATTATAAACTCTCACCTAATTAAGCATGGTATAAGCAGCTATGATCTCTAATTGTCATTGCAAACATGTTTCATTCATAACAAGCTGAATCAGGAACGATGAGCCATCTTATTTACAAAAACAAAATAAGTCGAGTTCATACCAGCTTTTCTCATCTCAATTAGTTCATCATATATCATCCTTATTGCCTTTCACTCGCACGACCGATCGGTGTGTATAATAATAATAGTGCACATGCATTGGACTAAGCTGGAATCTACAGGCATTTAATACAAGAGAGAAGACAAGGTAATATGGCTGAAGGTTAAATCAACAACAAAGCATATGAGAGCCACTAAGCATTTTCAATCATGGTCTTCTACTCTTAACCCACAAAGAAAAGAAAATAAACTATTTACACGGGAAAGATCCCAACAAGCAAGAGAAGAACGGGAAATCTTTTTGGGTTTTTATTTTTAACTACTACTACAAGCAAAGAAAGTAAACTAGCTAGAAGCTACAAGTAATATTTTATTTGTTTTTCTGGTTTCTTCTAGCACACAAGAAAAATACTAAGAAAAAGAAATTGAAACTAAGCATGGATGGTACAGTGAAAGAGTGTGAGCACCGACAACTAGAATAAGTGTGAACATGAATGTAAAGTCGGTGAGAAACACGTACTCCCCCAAGCTTAGGCCTTTGGCCTAAGTTGGTCTATGGCCAGTATTGGCCTGATGGATATCCAAAGTTGTAGTTGAGGTTGTACTGGGATGTAGCAGATACTGCATGCTGAGCTGCATCTCGAAGGCGGGCTGCCTCCGTCATGTTATAATAAGCATTTGCCTCCTCCATAGTTATCGTGTATCTCCTTTTTTCCTGAAAGTTAAACAAAGTAGGGGCAGGAAGAACAATAGGGATGGCATGCTGCCTGTTAAAGATTAGTTGATATTTGAGGGTTTGATCATCCCACTCTATAAATCGGTGACTAGTCATAGCATGGCAGTCTAAATAAGCAGGAGGTAAAGGTTCATCATTTACGTGCACAGACACACCAAGAAAGCAGGCTATGCGGGTAGCATGGATCCCACCAAATAAATCTCCATGCAAACCATTATGGTGTAGCCTACATGCAACAATAGCTCACAAGTTATATTGCCTATCACCTAGTACAACACTCTTGAGAACACTAAGATCAGGGACACACATGTGACAAGCCTCATCCTTACCGTTTATGCATCTACCAATAAAGAGAGCAAAATAATGAATAGCAGGAAAATGTATGCTCCCCATGGTAGCCTGTGTGACTTCCCTGGACTCCCCCACTGTAATACTAGCAAGGAATTCTCTAAATTCAGATTTGTCGGGATCACTCATACTGCCCCATTGCGGGAGCTTGCAGGCATAATTAAAATCTTCTAAATCCATGGTATAAGATTTATCATACAGATCAAACAGTACAGTGTGAGAATTACATGAAGATGAAAATTTAAACCTTCTCACAAAACTATCAGTTAAGCCACGGTATTGAGTGCACTTATCTTGCATGAAGTCCTCGAGGTCAGCGTTGCGCACGTATGCGTAAAATTCATCCTTGATGCCACCTTGGCCCATGAATTCATCTGACGGCCATTCACAGGGCCGCACATCAGCATCCCTTGGTGGTTCATCGTCCGGTTCACGGAACCCGAGCCTCGGTTCTTGCTTTCTTGAAGAACCACCTTGGAAGTTTCTCCTAGACATTTTTCTGAAATTTTCAGTAACTTCAAAATAAAAGTTAACCAAACTCAATAAGATTGATAGCAACAACTCCTATAAGTGCATAGAGACTATATCATGCATTAGAACTACTTGGGACCAAGAAATTTGACATGCAAGCTCAAGAACAAGGTCACCACAGCATCATAAATCTGCAACAAATAAAGCACTAGAACAAAAACTAATTGGACCAATGGAGGAGTCACATACCAAGGAACAATCTCCCCAAACAGTTTGATGAATGGTGCTTTGAGCAAGGAGATCGAAAATGGCAACAAGATGAGCTAGAACTCGGGTTTGAGCTGGTTGGGGATTTTTTTGGGAGGAAGAAGAAGAGCATGAGTGCAGGAATAAGTGGAGGGGGGCCACATGGGGCCCACGAGGCAGGGGACGCGCTCTGGACCCTCGTGGCCACGTGCTAGCTCCCCTCGCTGTGTGTTCAGTGCCATATTTCCTCAAATATTCTAGAAAAAACCATATTTCGTTTTCATGGCATTTGGAGAACTTTTATTTTCGAGGTATTTTTTTATTGCACGGGTAAGTCTGGAAACAGAAAGAAAATACTATTTTTGCTTTATTTATCCTAATTAACAGAAAGTAAAAAGATGGTACAGAAGGTGGTGCTATCTAGATTCACCTATCCCATGCTCATCAAAAGGAATCCATTAACAAGGTTGATCAGGTCTTGTTAATAAACTCTTTTCGAGTAACATGAAACCGGAGAATTTTCGAATTACACTAGGTTACCTCAATGGGGATATGTATGTCCCCAACAATAAGGATGTCATATGTCTTCTTGATGGTAGGAAGGGGAAACTCAAAACCTCCAATGGTAATAGTCGAAGTTTTTCCAATATAATTGATACTGTGGACATGAGGTTGTTTCCTCGGAAAGTGTACCGTATGCTCATAACCATTGACATGAAAAGTGACATTGCCTTTGTTGCAATCAATAATAGCCCCTGCTGTATTCAAAAAGGGTCTTCCAAAAATAATAGACATACTATTGTCCTCGGGAATATCAAGTATAACAAAGTCCGTTAGAATAGTAACATTGGCAACTACAATAGGCACATCCTCACAAATACCGACAGGTATTGCAGTTGATTTATCAGCCATTTGCAAAGGTATTTCAGTAGGTGTCAACTTACTCAAGTCAAGTCTACGATATAAAGAGAGAGGCATAACACAACACCAGCTCCAAGATCACACAAAGCAGTTTTAACATAGTTTCTCTTAATGGAGCAAGGTATAGTAGGTACTCCTGGATCTCCTAATTTCTTAGGCATTCCACCCTCAAAAGTGTAATTGACAAGCATGATGGAAATTTCTACTTCAGGTATCTTTCTTTTATTGGTAATGATATCTTTCATATACTTAGCATAAGGATTTGTTTTAAGCACATCAGTCAAACGCATACGCAAAAAGATAGGTCTAATCATTTCAGCAAAGCGCTCAAAATCCTCATCATCCTTTTTCTTGGATGGTTTCGAAGGAAAAAGGCATGGGTTTCTGAACCCATGGTTCTCTTTCCCTACCGTGCTTCCTAGCAACAAAGTCTCTCTTATCATAACGTTGATTCTTTGATTGTGGGTTATCAAGATCAAAAGCAGGTTCAATCTCTACATCATTATCATTGCTAGGTTGAGCATCATCATGAACATCATTATTAATATTATCACTAGGTTCATGATCATTACCAGATTGTGTCTCAGCATCAGAAACAGATATATCATTGGGATTCTCACGTGTGTCTGCTATAGGTTCACTAGAAGCATGCAAAGTTCTATCATTTTTCTTTTTCTTCTTCTTAGAAGAACTAGGTGCATCTAAATTAGCTCTCCGAGAATCTTGCTCGATTCTCTTAGGGTGGCCTTCAGGATACAGAGGTTCCTGAGTCATTTTACCACCTCTAGTTGCAACTCTAACAGCATAGTCATTATTCTTACTATTTAATTCATTGAGCAAATCGTTCTGAGGCTTAAGTACTTGTTCTACTTGAGTGGTGACCATAGAAACATGTATACTAATAAGTTTTAGTTCACCTTTAGCTCTAGATAGATAATTGTTAAAGTTTGGGCCCATTTGGGGAGCCCAATAAGAAATTCCTGAAAATCTCAAATTGGCCCATGTGCATGGCAGAATTTTTGGAGGTGCAATGTGGTGCTAAAGTTTAGTCCCAGCATGCTAGTTGGGAGAGATGGACACCACCTTATAAGGTGGAGTGTTGTGCTACTTGGTAAGCTTGTGAGAACAAAAGGCTCTCTCACGCGCTCCTCCTCCTCCTCCGCCGCTCGCACGCACGCACGCACGCACGCCTCGTCATGACGCGCCGCGGGTTGCGGGAATCTCGCCGAGCTGAGCTTTATTTTTGTAGTCCGGGAAAAACGGTTTAGACGGACGCGACACAGTTAGTCGTTTCGGGTCGCTCCCGGATCATGGGCTACTGTAACCGACGTAAGTCTTGGCCCACGTTGTACCCGTTAGGGTTTTCCCGAGCTGCACTATATAAAGTCTGCACTGCGTGCGCTGCACAGACTCCGAAACCAATCTAGGGTTTTGCCACACCTCGTTCCTTGCGCCGCCACCGTGGTCTACTCCATCCCGAGCGCCGGCGTCCATCGGCGAACGGGAGAGCAGGTCTCCGAAACCACTTGTCCTTGTGATCCTGTACGTGAGAGGGCGAATAAGGTTTTTGGGAAGCGCTCCGCGCGACCGCTTTCAAGTTCTTCATCACGGCTCGACTTCCTGGACGATCTCCGGGTCCGCGGGCGACTCGTCTTCAGCGCCGTCTTCTTCGAGCTGCTACCGTAGCCTCTCAAGCTGTTGTCTTCGCTGCGCCAACAACTACTTCATCTACAACGGTTTGGTACGTTCATCACGTTCCGATGGCTGCGTTCGTAGATGTCTTGCTGTTGTTCATGTTAATTAATACATCTAGTATTTTCGAGATTAACATGTTAGTAGCACTTGCGTTCATGTTTTATATCCTGGAAATTATGCCTAATAATCCAACAATCCAAAAACCTTATGTTTGTTATAGGCAATTTCCTGTGTTAAACATGGGACATTTATCTGATTCGCTGAGGCCGGACATGTTTACCGGCGTGGACTTTAAGAGATGGCAGTACAAGACCACACTGTGGTTGCAATCTCTGAAAGTGTTCGAGGCTAGTGAGGGTTTACCTGAAGGAACTATATCTGACGAGGATCAGAACAAGTTCAAGGAAACCAATACTTCCTTTGTGGGACTTGTTCTTAGTGTCCTAAGCAACAAGCTGTTTGATGTGTACATGCACATTACAAATGGCAAAGAGCTCTGTGAGGCACTGAACGCTAAGTTCGGTGTAGCAGATGCTGGGAGTGAACTGTACATCATGGAGAGCTTCCATGACTATAGGATGGTTAACAACCGTTCTGTAGTCGAACAGGCTCATGAGATATAGTGCATTGCTAAGGAGCTTGAGCACTCTAAGTGTGACTTGCCTGACAAGTTTGTGGCTAGCTGCATTATTGCAAAGCTACCTTCCTCGTGGAGGAGTTTCGCCACAACTCTCAAACACAAGAGACAGGAGATATCGGGTGAAAACCCGATAACGTCTCTTGATGTTGAGGAGAAGGCCAGGGCTAAGGACACTGCTGAGAGAGGTGGTGAAGGTCAGTCTAGCGCCAACATGGTGCAGAAAAACCATCACCACAGCAAGAATAAGGCCAAGAGCAAGTCTGCTTTTAACATGCCTACCAAGACTACTTCTTTTAAGAAGAAGAAGAAGAAGAAGATGATGAACAAAGATGAGCTAAAGTGCTACACTTGTGGAGAGCCCGGCCACTTCTCTGTGGACTGCCCAGATCGTGCAAAAAAGAAAGGGAAGACCAAGAGTGTCAACATGGTGACCGCTAGCAATGTTGATGGGTATGGTAATTTACCATATGTGCTTTCAGTTTTTCAATCTCCTTGTTGGTGGATTGATACGGGTGCTAATGTTCATGTGTGTGCTGACATTTCTATGTTCACTTCTTATCAGGTCGAGCGGGATTCTTCCGTTGGAATGGATCACATGCTTCTGTTCGTGGTGTTGGCACGGTAGATCTGAAGTTTACTTCGGGGAAGATCGTGCAGCATGTCCCTATTATGAACAAGAATCTCGTTAGCGGATCTCTTCTTTGCAGAGATGGATTTAAATTAGTCTTGGAGTCCAATAAAGTAGTTGTGTCTAAGTTTAAAAAATTTATTGGTAAAGGGTATGAGTGCGGAGGCTTGTTCCGCTTTTCATTATCGGATTTTTGTAATAAGTCAGTAAACCATATTTGTGGCAGTGTGTATTCGGATGCCAATGTTTGGCACTCTCGTTTATGTCATATTAATTTTGGTTTAATGAGTAGACTTTTCAGTTTGAGTTTAATTCCTACTTTCACCATCGCCAAAAGTTCTAAGTGCCATAGTTGTGTGCAATCTAAGCAACCTCGAAAGCCTCACAAGGCAGCCGAGGAGAGAAATTTGGCACCTCTAGAACTCATACATTCTGATCTGTGTGAGATGAATGGTGTGTTGACAAAAGGTGGAAAGAGATATTTCATGACGTTAATTGATGATGCTACTAGATTCTTCTATGTTTATTTGTTGCAAACTAAAGATGAGGCTTTAGACTACTTTAAAATCTATAAGGCTGAAGTAGAAAATCAATTAGATAGAAAGATCAAGCGTCTTAGGTCGGATCGTGGTGGAGAGTATTTCTCTAAAATATTTGATGAATTCTGTGAGGAACACGATATTATTCATGAGAGAACGCCTCCCTATTCGCCCCAATCAAACGGAATTGCTGAGAGGAAAAACCGCAAGCTGGCCGACTTGGTGAATTCCATGTTGGACACTGCTGGTTTATCTAAGGCATGGTAGGGGGAGGCTTTATTGACTTCGTGTCATGTCCTGAATAAAGTTCCAAACAAGAATAATGAGAAAACCCCTTATGGGGAGTGGGTTGGGAGAAAACCATCACTTTCGTATTTGCGCACTTGGGGATGCTTGGCGAAAGTCAACGTTCCAATTCCGAAGAAACGCAAACTCGGACCAAAGACATTGGATTGTATCTTTCTAGGCTATGCTCAGCGTAGCGTTAGTTATAGATTTTTAGTGGTTAAATCCGAGGTACCCGATATGCATGTTGATACTATTATGGAATCTCATGATGCAACATTTTTTGAGAATATGTTTCCCATGAAAGATATGCATAGCTTTTCTGAATTTTCTTCTGAATTAATTCCTGAATCTAGTACATCTAATGATTACTCTGAACAACCACATGTTGAGAAAGTCCTTGAGAAGGATGACAATGAAGCTCCTAAATGGAGCAAGAGACAGAGGGTTGAAAAATCCTTTGGTGATGACTTCATTGTGTACCTTGTGGACAATACACCTACGTCCATTGCAGAGGCATTTGCATCTCCAGATGCAGATGACTGGAAAGAAGTTGTCCATAATGAGATGGACTCCATTCTTTCTAATGGGACGTGGGAATTATCTGAGCGACCATATGGTTGTAAGCCAGTGGGCTACAAGTGGGTGTTCAAGAAGAAGCTGAGGCCTGATGGTACTATTGAGAAGTACAAGGCACGGCTTGTAGCCAAGGGCTACACCCAGCAAGAAGGCGAAGATTACTTTGACACCTATTCACTTGTTGCTAGACTCACGACCATTCGTGTACTACTTTCCTTGGCTGCTTCTTATGGTCTGATCGTTCATCAAATGGACGTAAAGACAATTTTCCTTAATGGAGAGTTGGAAGAGGAAATCTATATGGATCAGCCTGACGGGTTTGTGGTAAAAGGTGAAGAGAAAAATGTGTGCAAATTGTTAAAATCTTTGTATGGGCTGAAGCAAGCACCTAAGCAATGGCATGAGAAGTTTGACAGAACTTTAACTTCTGCGGGCTATGTCATTAATGAGGCTGGTAGGTGTGTTTACTACCGCCATGGTGGGGGCGATAGTGTTATATTGTGCCTGTATGTTGATGACATACTGATTTTCGATACAAGCATGATTGTGATAAATGAGGTCAAGTCATTTCTATCAAAGTGCTTTGATATGAAGGATCTGGGAGAAGCTGATGTAATTCTGAACATTAAGCTTATTAAGGATGAGAGTGGGATTACGTTAACGCAATCACACTATGTTGAGAAGATCTTGAGCCATTTCGGTTTTACTGATAGCAAGCCTTCTCCAACACCTTATGGCCCCAGCGTGACACTTCGAAAGAATAAGAAGAGAGCGAGAGATCAATTGAGATACTCTCAAATAATCGGTTCACTCATGTACCTTGCGAGCGTGACCAGGCCTGACATCTCTTTTGTTGTGAGCAAGTTGAGCAGGTTCATGTCAAACCCGGGTAATGATCATTGGCATGCACTTGAAAGGGTCATGCGCTATCTGAACGGTACTATGAGTAATGGGATTCACTATTCAGGACACCCTGCAGTGCTTGAGGGATATAGTGACTCAAACTGGATATCAGATGTAGATGAGCTCTACGCCACAAGTGGATATGCATTTCTTCTTGGAGGTGGCGCAATGTCATGGAGGTCTTGCAAACAGACCATATTGACGAGGTCAACCATGGAAGCATAACTTGTTGCTTTAGATACAGCCATTGTTGAGGCAGAATGGCTGCGTGAGCTCTTGATGGACTTGTCGATGGTCGAAAAACCATTATCGGCCATCCTCATGAACTGTGACAATCAAACTGTGATTGCCAAGGTGACCAGTTCTAAGGATAATGACAAGTCATCAAGACACGTTAAAAGACGTTTGAAGTCTGTCAGGAAATTGCGAAACTCCGGAGTAATTGCTATTACGTATATTCAAACAGACAAAAACCTGACAGATCCCTTTACGAAGGGACTATCACGTAATGTGATAGATAGTGCATCGAGGGAGATGGGTATGAGACCCGTGAGTATTATACCATAGTGGTAACCCAACCTATGTGATCGGAGATCCCGTGAATTAGGACCTGGGAAAAACAAACTAGTGGTTTAATTGAGGAGAGTATTTTGTGAACCCTCTCTAAGTGAAGATGCATAACTCTCAAGATCTGTATGGCAGGTTGGCAACATGCCTTAATGTGTTTATGTGGCTATTCGTAGCAAAGATGTTGTCCTACAGAGCATTCTTAAAAGAACACACCTATGTGAGTCCGACTGTAAACATCACAGTCTATGAGATTTGGGTGATCTCTAGTAAATTCATGAAGAGACCACGAAGTACGACGCATATGCTTCACCCGCGGGGTAGGCTACTAGCAGCCAAGTACTAGTTGTGATTTTGAGTGAAATCTAAAAGCACCAAACTTGCAATTCAAGGTTCGTCCATTGTTCAAGTTGCCGATAGATGTAGCTCAAGATTCTAGGCAGAAGTTCAACTTAACAGTCTCTGCTGAAACACTAGTATATAAACAAGACACGATGTCTGGCAAAATCTCTAAATGGGAATTTGAGATCTAGTGGGGGATTGTTAAAGTTTGGGCCCATTTGGGGAGCCCGATAAGAAATTCCTAAAAATCTCAAATTGGCCCATGTGCATGGCATAATTTTTGGAGGTGCAATGTGGTGCTAAAGTTTAGTCCCACCATGCTAGTTGGGAGAGATGGACACCACCTTATAAGGTGGAGTGTTGTGCTACTTGGTCAGCTTGTGAGAACAAAAGGCTCTCTCACGCACTCCTCCTACTCCTCCGCCGCTCGCACGCACGCACGCCTCGTCACGATGCGCCGCGGGTTGCGGGAATCTCGCCGAGCCGAGCTTTATTTTTGCAGTCCGGGAAAAACGGTTTAGACGGACGCGTCACAGTTAGTCGTTTCAGGTCGCTCCCGGATCGTGGGCTACTGTAACCGACGTAAGTCTTGGCCCACATTGTACCCGTTAGGGTTTTCCCGAGCCACACTATATAAAGTCTGCACTGCGTGCGCTGCACAGACTCCGAAACCAATCTAGGGTTTTGCCACACCTCGTTCCTTGCGCCGCCACCGTGGTCTACTCCATCCCAAGCGCCGGCGTCCACCGGCGAACGGGACAGCAGGTCTCCGAAACCACTTGTCCTTGTGATCCTATACGGGAGAGGGCGAATAAGGTTTTTGGGAAGCGCTCTGCGCGACTGCTTTCAAGTTCTTCATCACGACTCGACTTCCTGGACGATCTTCGGGTCCGTGGGCGACTCGTCTTCAGCGCCGTCTTCTTCGAGCTGCTACCATAGCCGCTCAAGCTGATGTCGTCGCTGCACCAACAACTACTTCATCTACAACGGTTCGGTACATTCATCACGTTCTGATGGCTGCGTTCGTAGATGTCTTGCTGCTGTTCATGTTAATTAATACATCTAGTATTTTCGAGATTAACATGTTAGTAGCACTTGCGTTCATGTTTTATATACTGGAATTAATCCTGGAAATTATGCCTAATAATCAAACAATAATCACTCAAGCGTTCAATCATATAAGCATTGTGTTGTAATTGTCTACCAACATAAGCATTGAAGTTTTCTTGTTTCACAATAAAACTTTCAAACTCATCTAAGCATTGGCTAGCAGACTTATAACGAGGAATATCACCTTCATCAAATCTATAAAGAGAATTTACCTTTACTACCTGTGTCGGGTTATCAAGACCATGTTGAAAGATCATGGATGTCGCCTAGAGGGGGGTGAATAGGCGCTTTAAAATAATTACGGTTTAGGCTTGAACAAATGCGGAATAAACCTAGCGGTTAATTTGTCAAGCACAAAACCTACAACAACTAGGCTCACCTATGTGCACCAACAACTTATGCTAAGCAAGATAAACAACTAGGTGAAAGCAAGATATATGACAAGAAACAATATGGCTATCACAAAGTAACGTGCATAAGTAAAGGGCTCGGGTAAGAGATAACCGAGGCACGCGGAGACGACGATGTATCCCGAAGTTCACACCCTTGCGGATGCTAATCTCCGTTTGGAGCGGTGTGGAGGCACAATGCTCCCCAAGAAGCCACTAGGGCCACCGTAATCTCCTCACGCCCTCGCACAATGCAAGATGCCGTGATTCCACTAAGGGACCCTTAAGGGCGGTCACCGAAGCCGTACAAATTGGCAACATTTGGGGGCGGTCACCGGTACCCGTCAAATTGCTCGGGGCAATCTTCACAACCTAATTGGAGACCCCGACGCTTGCCCGAAGCTTTACACCACAATGATTGAGCTCCAAACAACACCAACCGTCTACGGTGCCAAGGCACCCAAGAGGAACAAGCTCTAGGGTGCCCAAACACCCAAGAGTAATAAGCTTCTCAAACTTCACTTCCATGTATCACCGTGGAGAACTCAAACCGATGCACCAAATGCAATGGCAAGGGCACACGGAGTGCCCAAGTCCTTCTCTCCCAAATCCCACCAAAGCAACTAATGCTAGGGAGGGAAATGAGAGGAAGAACGGAGAAGAGAACACGAAGAACTCCAAGAACTAGATCCAAAGGGTTCCCCTCACAAAGAGGAGAAAGTGATTGGTGAAAATGTGGATCTAGATCTCCTCTCTCTTTTCCCCCCAAAACTAGCAAGAATCCATGGAGGGATTCAGATATAGCAAGCTCGAAGAAGGTCAACAATGGGGGAAGAACACGAGCTCAAAGGATAAGGTTCATTGGGGAAGAAGACCCCCTTTTATAGGTGGGAAAAATCCAATCGTTATGCTCACAACCCGCACAAAGCGGTACTACCTCTCCAAGGAGCGGTACTATCGCTAGGGCGGTAGTACCCCTTTGAAAAACAACAGCGAGGAGGCAAAAAGGCCAGAAGAACCGTCGGAGTGGTAGTACCGCTTGACCTCACGGTACTACCGCTAGGGGTAGCGGTACTACTGCTAAGGGTAGCGGTACTACTGCTTGCGAGCGGTACTAAAAATTACATCCGGGCCTACCACCGCAGGACTTGGGACGAGTTTTTGGTCCGGAGCGGTACTACTGCTCTAGGAGCCACGGTAGTACCGCTCTGGAGTGGTAGTAAAAAATTACATCCGCTCTAATTCGCGGTAGTACCGCTGCAGCCTTTTCAGAACACCAAAACTGCCACAACTTTTGCAAACGGACTCTGAATTCGATAAAACCAAGTTTGTTGGAAAGCTAGCGACAAGGGCTAACACAATCTTGAAAGAAATATAAATAAGAAGCAAATTAGAAAAGGCCCATAAGAAAATGGTGAGAACCCTTCCTCGGATAAGACCGATAAAACCTCCAACACCGAAAACATCATAGAAGACGCATGTGAACTCCGTTTTCGATGAACTCAAGCTTGTCATCAAGATGACCATAAGCTCTAAGACTCACAAAGAGAACCAAACAAGAACCAAGAAACACGATGCAAGGATGCAATGGTCTGAGCTCTCTACTAACGATACGATCAAGCTACTAACTTGAGAGCCCCCCTTGATAGTACGGCAAACGATCCTATAACCCGGTCTCCCAACTACCACCACGAGACTGGTAAAATAGAAAACCTATAAAGGGAAAACCTTTGCCTTGCACATGGTCCACTTGAGCTAGATGATGACGATCTTGACTCCCTCAAGTTGGACCATCTTTCTTGATTGCATTGGCTCGATGAGGACTAGATGATTTCTCCCTCATAGTTCACTATGGGCGAGCCACTCTTTAGCACATCTTCACAAGTCCATTGACACCACAATGGATGGCAAGATTCAAGCACTTGATCTCTTCGTGATGCTCCACTTGAACTTGCACATGGCAATCTTGATGACGATCACCACTTGATGTCATCCGTTCCATGGGTTGTATGATATCTTGCTCTTGACGCAAGCCCATGGACACGTACCTAACCCCACATAGAACTCTCACATAGACCATGGGTTAGTACACAAAGTGCAATGGACAATGCTTACCATACCATGGGATCACTTGATCCCTCTCGGTACATCTTCTACGCTTTGTGAGTTGATCAACTTGATTCACTCTTGACTTAGTCTTGATCAACCTTGAATCTTTCCAACTCTCTTCATTTGGAAGATGTCTTGAAGGTAAACATGGATGATCACACAATCTTCTTCTTCAAGACATGCTCATGACCAATCTTTGGATAATTCCTTAATAGCACCTTGGTCAACTCATAAACTCCTTGAAACCAACACATGGACTTCAAGAGAAGCCTATGGACAAATCCTTCAAATATAACTCAAGACAACCATTAGTCCATAGATATTGTCATCAATTACCAAAACCAAACATGGGGGCACCACATGTTCTTTCAATCTCCCCCATTTTGGTAATTGATGACAATCACTTTCAAGAGAGTTTAGATAAGGAATTATGCATCACCATGCAATGCAACAACCAAGTGCAGCAAGAGGAGATAACTCTCTAAACTTCTCCACAAAACTCTCTGAAACTTCTCCCCCATTGGCATCGATTGCCAAAATGGGCAAAAATCTAAGAAGGCCAATATAAATTGTGGTCCTCCATAAAATGTGTATTTATCAACAAGAGAGTGGAATGCAATACACATACCCAAAGGTAAATACTTGGAGGAACACAAACTATATTGAGGCACAAAGATTGCTAAAGAATGATATGCCACAAAGATATAACAAAGAGAGACACAAGCAATGAAGCAGTCAAAATATACCAATTGAAGCAAGCAATCAAAGGATATCAACTGAACCAACTAGACCAAGGATCCTATGAGCCACAAGAATAAATGATATTATGATATGAGTAGAGGAGTGTTCTAAAGAAACTAGGAGAAGCTCCCCATGATTTGTGCACATATAAGAATATTTGTATTGGATACAAAGTGAACAAGATAGGATTATAGCTCCCCCAAAATCAATAGAAACTCACATCCAGTGCAAGTGAGCATATAGGAAACAAAGCCTAGCGCTTGCAACAAGCACATGGTTGAGCAACATGTAAAATAGGCAACTTAAGAATAGGCTCAACCAAAATGATGTGTGTGAGTCATGGCGAAGCACTTGAGAAGACTAAAATTAGGATGAGCATTAAGCATCAACATAGTCTTGAAAGAATGAGGCACACGGTGCAAGGCCTATCATTCCCACACACAACAAGCAAACGGGTTCACAAGCTCACTAATAAGCATATAAAGAACCTATGCTTGTGACAACCCATGGTGAAGATATAAAAAGAGAGCGTTGTCAAGACAAGAAAGAGATAAAAATATCCTCACCACACAAGAGTGCATCTAGATGCAACAAGATAAGATCCGCACTCAAGGCAAAGGCTTTCACGGAGCCACCAAAGAAATGATATAAGAAAGACAAGGTGGTCGTGAAAGAAAGGATATCTTCTAGATATGTAGTTTCTCTCAAGTGTATAAGATTCTAGGTAGATGAAAATCATGATGATATCAATCCACAAAGAAGAATGTACACTCAAAATAGTTACAAAAAGGAAGTAATAAGATATCCATAAGGAAGTCATAATTATATCAATAAGATATTTTGCTTGAACGCATAGCACATGGCTAGATAAGGTCTTATTGAATAAACATGAATTCCAACCAAGCAAACATCAAAGACATCACAACTAGCAACAAGAGATCATTATTGGGATGCTTTGAGAAAGGAAACAAGTATCACAAGAAAGAATGAATTACATGCCATGATACAACCTACGCAAGGTTGATGCAAGAAATTTGTGCATGAAGTGGATGATGATACTTTTTACCGAGATACCATTGGAAGGATGTAGTAGATACCAATTGAAGGTAGATAGTAGTTCATTGATCATCCTAGCTTGACTCCAATAAGCACATGGTGACACCACCTTCCTTTTGAATGTGCCGAGCATCTAATCCATCTCCAATTGTTCCTAGAACAACCACACAAACAAAATGGTACCCAAACTCATTGGGACCAAAGAGTTAGAAACACAAATACATAGGACAAACTCCACATACATATGTGCATATATATATATATATATATATATATGAAAATTAATTTCATGCACATCTCATCCAAATTGAGACTAGGTGAAGTTTACACTATATATTGGGTCAAAGAAAGAAAAGCATGCCAAAGAAACTACATGAAGTAAGTATGCATGCTCAAGACTTTCAAGAAACGATACCAAACAAAAAATAAATACCAAGTGAAATAGGATACCAAATAAAGAAATCATCACTTGGAAAATATCATTAAAAGATACATCAAGGAATGAGATATCCATTGACACACTCAAAAAGAAAGATATCGAACTCCCAAAAGAGATGATAGTTCCAAACAAACCAAGCCCACTATAAAGTTTCATGATGATACAAAGTACCAAAAAGAAACGGCTTGCCTTCCACCAACACACACTTGAAATGGACCACAAGATGAGTGTTCTATAGAGAATAGGATAGCTCCCCCAAGAGTTGTGCATTATAGAGAATTTGCATTTGAATACAAAATTCACAAGATGGGATCACCACTTTCACTATATCTATAAAACACTTAGACAAGATCAAGAAAACAACAAGATCCACAAGTGGCACGGAAGGCAATGGGAGTTGATACAATCTTGGCAAGAAATAGGACGAACAAAAGCAAAAGCCAATGTAAAGATGATCAACAATTTCTACCACATAAATGATTACCAATTGTCAAGAGACAAGAAGTATTTGGGAGTAATTCTTGATGGTAGATTGCAAAGATATCCAACATCATCTTCACATCAAACACACAAACAAATTTGCAACTTGTAGAGCTAACATGTCACCTAGGCACAAGATAATTTACAATATCAACTTTAGGTGACAATATCTCAAATGTACACAGTTTCTAGGCTTGTAATATACACATAACATATTACTCCCCCATAATGTGATACCAATGAAAAAATTAACAAGACGCAAAAGATAACCAACAAGAGATAATTAATGGACCAAGTAGAATTTGAATTTCCCATGAGAAGACATACTACATAGAGACTAGATAATCTTGTAATATCAATACTATATAGTATTTCTCATGTACACACATTCATAGGATCGTGAGGTGCACAGATCACATCACTCCCCCAAAATGGGATGTTCCATTAGTTTATCACAAGAGCCAACTAAGATACAAACAAGATGCACAAAAGCTCAACACACTACACACACGTACATGATGTGCAAACCAACATACACGTACTTGATTTCTCAAGATAAGCAAATTGGAAGCACAACATATACACGCACATGCAAGGTACAAAACCACAACATGCTAAGGGGCAAGTAACTTTTAATGTAAACAATTTAAGCACAAGTTACCGCAAGGAGGAACATTGGATATAAGATAGAAACTTGATAAGCCGAATGACTTGGCTTGAGACAATATGAATGATGAAGACTCCTTAATTCGTCATAATGTAACCAAGTCTCCAATGTCCTCCAGTAACACCTATTGATCAAGTTTGAGCTTGTTGGTCCCCAACCAAGTTGGGTTCTAAGAGGTTAGTCACAATAGGCTTGGTCACCCAAATGGTTCTTTTCTTGACACCACTTTGAGTACCAACAAACTTGGCAAACACATTGCCAACATTATCCTTCCCAAGAGAATAGACATAATCAATAATAATTGGGTTGGATAAGTTATCACTTGTGCATGAAGAAGCGACGTGACCTTTCTCACGACATAAGTAGCAACGTCTACTCTTCACTTTCTTCTCACTTGATTTCTCAACATGAGAAGCATTAACTTGAGTCTTCTTGGGTAGTGGCCTTTCTTCAACTTGCGGTTGAGCATGGGATTGAACCTGTGGCCTCTTCTCGTGTTGCTTGTCACTAATGGTCTACTTATTCAATGGGCAATATCTAACATGGTGCCCTTCAATTTTGCACTTCAAGCAAATAATCTTGGCCGAATTCTTGACTTGTTCTTGGCCCTTCTTCTTCTTATGAATTTTGGACTTCTTCTTGTTGTTGGAGATGAATCCAAGTCCACCTTTGTCATTGGGGGAGTTTTGCACACTCAATATATTGTTGAGTGTAGACTTCCCTTCATGACACTTTTCCAAGTCTTTCTTCAAGGAAGAGACTTGGGCCTTCAGCTCTTTGATTTTCTCTACATGGTTAGTATCAACACAAGTACTAGAGAAAGTATAGGCTTCATTGTTAGAGCAACAAGGCAAGGAAAGCAATTCATCACAAGATGTACCAATGTTATGCATAGATGAATTACGAGGATGAGCACATGGCAATATAGCATTTTGACTAGAAGTAGTGCTAGCGACCACATGAGACTCACTAGATGTTACCTTGATAAACATAGCCTCATGAGCTATCTTTAGCACATTATGGGATACTAGAAGATCATCATGAGAGCTTGTGAGCTTTACATGACTTTCTTCCAATCTCCCATAATTGCTATATAGCAACTCAAGTTGAGACCTTAGCTCAACATTCTCCTTCAAAATGGATGCTTCACTGGAAATAGAGTTAGTAGCACAAGCATCATCAATAATAGCAAGAGGAGAAGGCAACTTGGCAAGCTCTTTAGAATATGAAGCTTTAAGTTGAGCATGAGACTCGTTGAGTTTGATGAGATCACTCTTAATGACCCTTGATCCATTTTCGAGGTGCTCAAAATCCTCAAGGAGTTTAGCATGTGCAACTTCAAGCTTCTCATTTTAAGTTTCAAAATCATTAGCCACCTCAAGAGCTCTATCATGAGATTCCCTCACTCGAGACAATTCTAGAGCAAAAGTCTCCTCAAGAGGTTCCTTGGTGGTTTGTTCAAGTTCAAGAGCTTGAGAGAGGTCTGCGATCTCATTAGCGTAATCATGCTCATGACCTTCCATTTTCTCAATGGTGACCTCATACTCCTCAAGACGAGATTCCAACTCATCAATATATTTCTTGCCCTCAATGGCAATAGACATGATTACCATAAAGTTGGAATGAGCTAATTCTATTCTTAAGAAGAGCTTTAAAAATCATTTCCCCCTTAATTTTTAAGGAGGCAACATTATCATTCTCTTCATCACAATCAACATCATCATCAATCTTGTCATCATCACTATCATCACAAGATATATTGGGATTCAAAGTGGGAGATACCTTTGAAGCCTTAGCCATAAGACAATATACAATAGATGATGATGTTGGATCCCTGGAATCACCATTCAAGGCCACATCTTGTTCCATGGGGCGTTGGATTTCCTCTACATTGTTAGCACAACAATTCAAGGAAATATATGCATTTTTATCATGGCAACGAGACATAACAAGCATATCATCATGAGATTTAGTCAAGCAATTTCTACATGATATGCAAGGACTATGAACACAAGCATGTGAAACATTTAGGGTGCTCGAAGTGTTAAAGTACAAAGAAGATGCATTGCAATAAGATAGTGATGAAGGATCATCCACAATAAGCATACTATCATCATTGCAATGACCAACACTACTCACCATATCATTACCTTGTGGCAAACCACATGTAGGTGAAGTAGAAGAAGTTGAGAAGACAACACGACCGGAGGTGGAGGGAGAACAATCATTCCCACAATTCTTGGACACACCATATTTATCTTGAAGCTTTGCCCACAACTCATGAGCATCCCGGAACGGCATGAGTTGAAATATAACTACATTGCTCAAAGCATCGAAAAGCACATTAGAAGCTTGAGCATTGAGATAAGAGTTTTTATCATCCTCTAAAGATAATCTTTGGGGATCCTTTGGAGGAGAAAAACCCATATCTACAATTCGCTCTAAATTTGGGTCCATGAACCTAAAGAGATTAAGCCTGCGAATTACCCAAACATCAAAATTTGTGCCATCGAAACTAAGAGTGTCAGAGAATCCTAAGCCCCTAGTCGACATCCTTACTCTCTAGGCGGTTAAGCCCTATAAAGAGAGACGAGGCTCTGATACCAAATGAAAGCTCGTGAATGTCGATTAAAGGGGGGGTGAATAGGCGCTTTAAAATAATTATGGTTTAGGCTTGAACAAATGCTGAATAAACCTACCGGTTAATTTGTCAAGCACAAAACCTACAACAACTAGGCTCAACTATGTGCACCAACAACTTATGCTAAGCAAGATAAACAACTAGGTGAAAGCAAGATATATGACAAGAAACAATATGGATATCACAAAGTAACGTGCATAAGTAAAGGGCTCGGGTAAGAGATAACAGAGGCACGCGGAGACGACGACGTATCCCGAAGTTCACACCCTTGCGGATGCTAATCTCCGTTTGGAGCGGTATGGAGGCACAATGCTCCCCAAGAAGCCACTAGGGCCACCGTAATCTCCTCGCGCCCTCGCACAATGCAAGATGTCGTGATTCCACTAAGGGACCCTTGAGGGCGGTCACCGAAGCTGTACAAATTGGCAACTTTTGGGGGCGGTCACCGGTACCCGTCAAATTGCTCGGGGCAATCTTCACAACCTAATCGGACACCCCGACGCTGGCCCGGAGCTTTACACCACAATGATTGAGCTCCGAACAACACCAACTGTCTAGGGCGCCAAGGCACCCTAGAGGAACAAGTTCTAGGGTGCCCAAACACCCAAGAGTAATAAGCTTCTCAAACTTCACTTCCATGTATCACCGTGGAGAACTCAAACTGATGCACAAAATGCATTGGCAAGGGCACACGGAGTGCCCAAGTCCTTCTCTCCCAAATCCCACCAAAGCAACTAATGCTAGGGAGGGAAATGAGAGGAAGAACGGAGAAGAGAACACGAAGAACTCCAAGAACTAGATCCAAAGGGTTCCCCTCACAAAGAGGAGAAAGTGATTGGTGGAAATGTGGATCTAGATCTCCTCTCTCTTTTCCCTCAAAAACTAGCAAGAATCCATGGAGGGATTGAGAGATAGCAAGCTCGAAGAAGGTCAACAATGGGGGAAGAACACGAGCTCAAAGGATAAGGTTCATTGGGGAAGAAGACCCCCTTTTATAGGTGGGAAAAAATCCAACCGTTATGCTCACAACCCGCACAGAGCGGTACTACTGCTAGGGCGGTAGTACCCCTTTGAAAAACAATAGTGAGGAGGCAAAAAGGCCAGAAGAACCATCGGAGCGGTAGTACCGCTTGACCTCACGGTACTACCGCTAGGGGTAGCGGTACTACTGCTTGCGAGTGGCACTAAAAAATTACATCCGAGCCTACCACCGCAGGACTTGGGACGAGTTTTTGGTCCGGAGCGATACTACCGCTGTAGGAGCCACAGTAATACCGCTCTGGAGCGGTAGTAAAATATTACATCCGCTCCAATTCGCGGTAGTACCACTGCAGCCTTTTCAGAACACCAAAACTGCCACAACTTTTGCAAACGGACTCTGAATTCGATGAAACCAAGTTTGTTAGAAAGCTAGCGACAAGGGCTAACACAATCTTGAAAGAAATATCAATAAGAAGCAAATTAGAAAAGGCCCATAAGAAAATGGTGAGAACCCTTCCTCGGATAAGACCGGTAAAACCTCCAACACCGAAAACATTATAGAAGACGCATGTGAACTCCGTTTACGATGAACTCAAGCTTGTCATCAAGATGACCATAAGCTCTAAGACTCACAAAGAGAACCAAAAAAGAACCAAGAAACATGATGCAAGGATGCAATGGTTTGAGCTCTCTACTAACGATACGATCAAGCTACCAACTTGAGAGCCCCCCTTGATAGTACGGCAAACGATCCTATAACCCGGTCTCCCAACTACCACCACGATACCGGTAAAATAGAAAACCTATCAAGGGCAAACCTTTGCCTTGCACATGGTCCACTTCAGCTAGATGATGACGATCTTGGCTCCCTCAAGTTGGACCACCTTTCTTGATTGCATTGGCTCGATAAGGACTAGATGATTTCTCCCTCATAGTCCACTATGGGCGAGCCACTCTTTAGCACATCTTCACAAGTCCGTTGACACCACGATGGATGGCAAGATTCAAGAACTTGATATCTTCCTGATGCTCCACTTGAACTTGCACATGGCAATCTTGATGATGATCACCACTTGATGTCATCCTTTCCATGGGTTGTATGATATCTTCCTCTTGACGCAAGCCCATGGACACGTACCTAACCCCACATAGAACTCTCACATAGACCATGGGTTAGTACACAAAGTGCAATGGACAATGCTTACCATACCATGGGATCACTTGATCCCTCTTAGTACATCTTCTACGCTTTGTGAGTTGATCAACTTGATTCACTCTTGACTTAGTCTTGATCAACCTTGAATCTTTCCAAGTCTCTTCATTTGGATGATGTCTTGAAGGTAAACATGGATGATCACACAATCTTCTTCTTCAAGACATGCTCGTGACCAATCTTTGGATAATTTCTTAATAGCACCTTGGTCAACTCATAAACTCCTTGAAACCAACACATGGACTTCAAGAGAAGCCTATGGACAAATCCTTCAAATATAACTCAAGACAACCATTAGTCCATAGATATTGTCATCAATTACCAAAACCAAACATGGGGGCACCGCATGTTCTTTCACATGTATTTCTTCAATAGGTGGTAAATTCTTAACATATTCAGCTTTAATACCTTTTTCTTTCGTAGATTTCTTTGCCTCTTGCATATCTTCAGGACTAAGTAATAGAACACCTCTTTTCTTCGGAGTTGGCGTAGGGGCTGGTTCAGGAAGTGTCCAATTATTTTCATTGGCCAACATATTATTCAATAATAATTCAGCTTGTTCAACTGTTCTTTCTCTAAAAACACAACCAGCACAACTATACAGGTGGTCTCTGGAAGCATCGGTTAGTCCATTATAAAAGACATCAAGTATATCATGCATCTCAAGAGGATGATCAGGCAAAGCATTAAGTAACTGGAGAAGCCTCCCACAAGCTTGTGGGAGACTCTCTTCTTCAGTTTTAGCAAAGTTATATATTTCCCGTAAGGCAGCTTGTTTCTTATGAGCAGGAAAATATTTAGCAGAAAAGTAATACATCATATCCTGGGGACTACGCACACAACCAGGATCAAGAGAGTTAAACCAAGTCTTAGCATCACCCTTTAACGAGAAAGGAAATAGCTTAAGGATATAATAGTAACAAATCTTTTCATCGTTGGTAAACAGGGTGTCTATATCATTCAACTTAGTAAGATGTGCCACAACAGTTTCAGACTCATAGCCATGGAGAGGATCAGATTCAACCGAAGTAATTAACTCAGGATCAACAGAGAATTCATAATCCTTATCAGTAACACAGACAGGTGAAGTAGAAAAAGCAGGGTCATGTTTCATTCTAGCATTCAAGGACTTTTCTTTCAGCTTAGCTAATAACTTCTTATGATCATATCTATCATTGCAAGTAAGAAAGTCTCTAGCAGTTTCTTCATCCATAACATAACCCTCAGGCATGACAGACAATTCATATCTATTGGGAGTAGTTTCATCATCACTTTCATAAATATCATCAGTTTCAACATTTGCACTCTACCTAACCTTAGCAATTTGTTCATCTAGAAATTCACCTAGTGGCACGGTATCAGGCATAGAGGTAGTTTCATCATACATAGAAGAAGTAGCATCATCAAGAACATACGACATATCAGATTCAATAGCAGGAGTGGGTGTCGCAAGTTTACTCATAACAGAAGGAGAATCAAGTGCGGAGCTAGATGGCAGTTCCTTACATCCCCTCGTAGTTGAGGGTAAGATCTTGGTTTTTGAGTCCTTCAAATTCTTCATTGTGATCAACAGATATAAATCCCAAGTGACTTAAAGAATAGAGCTATGCTCCCCGGCAACGGCGCCAGAAAATAGTCTTGATAACCCACAAGTGTAGGGGATCGCAACATTTTTTGACGGTAAAGTATTCAACCCAAATTTGTTGATTTGACACAAGGGGAGCCAAAGAATACTCTTAAGTATTAGCAGCTGAGTTGTCAATTCAACCACACCTGGAAACTTAGTATCTGTAGTAAGATAGTTTAGTAGCAAAGTAATATGATAGTGGCGGTAGCAGCAATAAAAGTAACGATAGTGTTTTTGTAGTTTTTGTAATAGTAGCAACGGAAAAGTAGATAAGTGACAAGCACTATAGGTAAAGCTCGTAGGCATTGGATCGGTGATGGGAAATTATGTCGGATGCAATTCATCATGTAGAAGTTATAACCTAGGGTGACACAGAACTAGCTCCAGTTCATCAATGCAATGTAGGCATGTATTCCGAATATAATCATACGTGCTTATGGAAAAAAACTTGCATGACATCTTTTGTCCTACCCTCCCGTGGCAGCGGGGTCCTATTGGAAACTAAGGGATATTAAGGCCTCCTTTTAATAGAGTACCTGACCAAAGCATTAACACATAGTGAATACATGAACTCCTCAAACTATGGTCATCACCGGGAGTGGTCCCGATTATTGTCACTTCGGGGTTGCCGGATCATAACACATAGTAGGTGACTTGTAATGCCCAGGATGGGATTATACCTCCTACATGTCGAGGCACGACTTAAAGGTATATGCCCATTCTAGAATGATCTCAAGTTTGGTATCTTTGCACGACTCGTGTAAAAATAGGGATGAAATTGCAAAAGGATAGTTGGCTTACACTCGCCACGTCACACAATACATTACATAAGCAAATCATCATCCAAAACATCACAACCCGACTACGGGCGAAGATCCAAAAGAAAGATACCAAATACATAAAGCCACAGGTCCGAATCGCCCCTAGTAGAAACCACTACTGATCGTCGAAAACGTCACACACATACGACCACGCTCTTCATCGAACTCCGAGTGAAGTTCTGATCCATCTCCTGCATCATACTCAGCTGTACCTGCATCTGGTGTTGTAGTATCTGTGATCCACGAGGACTCAGCAATCCCATAACCATGGGTATCAAGACTAGCAAAGCTTTATGGGTAGGAAGAGGTAAAGTGGTGAGGTTGCAGCAGCGGCTAAGCATAATATGGTGGCTAGCTTACGAGTACAAGAGTAAGATGAGCATCTACGCAAGCGGTCGCAAACTAGTAGTGATCGCTAAAGATCCTGAACTACCTACGAGTCAAACATAACCCCACCGTGTTTTCTTCTCAAAGTGAAAAGAGACCGTCATTGTTACTCACACAGTTGTGTGTTTTACTTCGGATCCTCTGTCAAGTTTTCTACAGCCGGACATTAACAAATTCCAATCTGCCACATAACCGCGGGCACGGCTTTCGAAAGATCATAACCCTGCAGGGGTGTCCCAACTTAGCCCATCACAAGCTCTCACGATCAGCTGAAGTAATTATAATTATTACCCCTTATCTTAGGGAAATCCGATCAGACTCGGCATCCCGGTGCACAAGACATTTTGACAATGGTAAAACAAGTCCAGCGAGACCTCCCAGCGTGCCGACACCCTGATAGTAGCAGCGCGTATCTCGTCTCAGGCCACGACCGGATGGGACATCCTACAGGAGCCAATCCTCGAGTTTCACCATGATGGTCCCGCAGTCCGCCCTTTTGGGACCAACACCATCAGCACTGGCCCCCCTGTTATGTAGAATTAAGAACCCGGGGACATGACCCCCTATGTAATTTATTAATTAATTAAGTTGTTATTATGAGGCAAATTAAAACCAATGTTGGGCCTTGCAGGAAGAGTTTTATTCAAAGACGAAGTGTCAAGGGGTCCCCATATACCCAACCGTGTAAGGAACGCAAAATCAAGGAACATAATGCCGGTTTATCGGCGCCTAAGGTGGCATGAGTGGAACAAAACACCGAGCAAAAGGCCAAGCCTTCCACCCATGCCCAGTATATAGGTGTGTTAATAATAATAGTAGATATTGTGATATTCCCAAAGCATCAAGTTCCAACATGGAACAATCTTCATCTTCACCTGCAACTAACAACGCTATAAGAGGGGCTGAGCAAGCGGGTAACATAGCCAAACAATGGTTTGCTAGGAAGGTGTCAAAGGTTAGAGGTTTCATGGCAACAAGGAGAGGGGCTGACAATAATGATGGGTAGCGCAACATATAAAGATAGCATCGAGACAACTAAGCATGGCAATGATAGTAAAGGTATCCAAGGTGATGGTCATCTTGCCTAGGATTCCGCAAGGAAGAAGAACAAGTCCATGAAGTAGTCGAGCGGATCCTCACAACTCCGGAACGAACCCGAAGCTAACAAGAGAAGCAAGCAATACAGTAAACACACAAGCATTAACATGTCATACGATGCACATCCAAGTATGATGCATGTCTGGTTTAAATATGCATGGCATGGCAAGGTGCACAAACAATACTACAAGTTAAGTGGAGCTCAATATGCAACGAGTTGCATATTGACGAAACACCACATTTTATTCATTTAGTTGACTCTCGTTTATTTACAAGACAAGATTAAATGTTTGTTAACATGGCAAGAGGTGAAGCAAGTGTAAACTAGCTATCTAGGCATTTTAAATGAGGCCGGAAATAACAACAACAATTCCGGAAAATCCCCATGACCAATTTAGCAATTATTAAAGCAACAACAATTTAAACATTTTTAATGTTGTTATCATGATGCGGATGACAAATGCAAGTTTTAAGCAATTTTAGCAAAAGTTAACATGAAGAGATATGAAGTATTTGTCACCGTGGTGGAAAGAAAGGGGCCACGGCAACGAATCCGAAAATTATGCCATGCAACATATCGGTACCGGTAACTCGTCGAGAGACCGGTGCAAAAGAAAAGGTGGCGTGAGCGTGAATGTGCCGAACGAGATGATGGGGCGCTCCCGGTTCCCCGGTTCCCACGAGTCGGCGACAAAAGACGGCCACAACAGACACAGTGCAACAAGGGAAACATCTCATACAACCACATGCATTCGTCCACGGGTCATCGTCTCGGGGTATACCTTCGAAGCGTTCGTTTCGGGGCGGTTCGAGGTCGTAGAGGAAGTAGTGGTATTCGCGGGTCGTGGTACACGTTTTGTCGCCGCTCAAGTTATCGTGTCGTGGTACTTATCGCGTTCCCGACCGAAGGGGTACTCGAGGTCGACGGTAGAGGATGTAGTCGTTCTCGTTTCGTAGATGTTCATGTTTCCGTAGAGGTACTTGTCGCGGCATCGGACGTAGTGGTACTCGTCTTGGCGATTCCACGGCGACGGTAGACGTACACGTTACATCGAGGAACTCTGTGGTTCCGAGGCTCCGGGCGTCATGGTACTTGGCGATGTTCGTGCTGGTCCAAAACAAGACAAGAGGCCGAATCCGGTTGCCTTGTTCGTCGACACCAGCGAGGAAGATGGCCGGCGCGGGCTTGTGACAGGGGCCCCAGGATCTGGTCGAGCAACGGCTAGACGAAGTGTCGTCATCGCCTTGGTAGGAAGCAGGGACGCAGCGGCGTGCACACGGAAGGCCGGCGAGGAACAGGAGACGGCCGGGGTGCCTTGGTGCAGCGGAGGCGGAGCAGAGCAGCAGGTCCGGGCACGGGTTCTGGTCCTCATGGCGGCCTCCAGCGGCCGAGCTGAGGAGGGTACAGCGGGGTCGGGCAACATCACGGTGGCTGGGGCTTGACGAAGAGCAGCGGCAGGGGCGACGGCACCGGCGCTATCGTGGTGGCCCAAAGTGGCCTGAGGTGGTGGTGGAAGGGCGCGACGACGCGGAGGCAGCCGTCGCCTGAGGCAGGGGCGACGTCTCTGGCACGCTCGTAGGAGGAGGTCGGGCGCAAGGTGTGCCGGCTGGGAGGCTCAGGACGGCGGGCCAGGCTCGCAGGAGGAGAGGAAGTGGCCGACGCGGCTCGAAGGAGATGAGGGGGAGGGCGCGCGCTAGCGAGGGAGCGTGAGGGAGAGGGGCGTCGTGGGGGAACGACGAGAGGAGGAGAGGATCGGGGAAGAAGGGGGATTGGAGAGGGGATCGAGAGGGGGATATGGGTAAGTGGCGGCGGTCGTTGGGAGCGAGGGGAGGAAGAGAGGTCGAGAGGGAGAGATGGGAGCGACGGGGCTAGGGTTAGCGCAGAGGAGGGGCGGTTGGGCCTTAGGCCTAGAAGGCTGATGGGCCTTAGAGGCCGGCGGCTGGGCCTCTTCTGCCTCCTCTCTTCTACTGATTTCTTTAACAGAAAAGAAGAAGAATGATGAAAAGAAAGAGAGGCTTAGAGAAAGATTTTGCGCAAGCAGGTAGTTTTCCCGGACTCATAAAAATGAGCCTTATCCAGGAAAATAGAACTAGCGTGATTGAAAAATTAAATTCAAATTCCTTTGAATTTAATTCAACGAGTGTGAGAAAGAAGTGGGTATCTGGGAGGTCCAAAAAATGTTAAGAATTTTGGTGGAGCCTCGATAAAAGAGATAAAGAATTATTGGCAAGGGTTGGGAGTCAGAACTTGGAGTGAAAAGAATATGGAGAATTTGCAAGTGTGTTATGGTTGCTTCCAACAATGGAATATTTTTTTAATAGCTCCATAAATATTAGGAGGATATATATATGTTATAAAGAGAAGTCATCCTTCCCTCGATTTAAATGGACCGAAGGTCCACATGACTTATTTAGATGAGATGCAAAAGATTAATGACATGATTCAATGCAAAAAATAAATAAAGCAAGCACAAATGAAACACACGGGAAAACCCGGAACATCTGGAATCTTCTGGAGCGTCGGTCTTCGGGCGTCACAACTCTCCCACACTAACAGGGGATCTCGACCCGAGATCCTAGAGATGGCACCGGATAAAATGGAAAGGAAGAGGTAAAACAAAGTTGCTTCTTCGACAAACGAGTGAAACCACGAACTTGAGAGGTTGACCAAATTGAAAGAAGAATACAACGGAGAAGAACGAAGATGAAAACACTCCGTTAGCAAAGAGGAACAAGGACATTATGAGAACCTTGTAGGATGAAAGACATGAAACAAGAGCTTAAGAACCAAAAGAATATGAAACCGCAACGGTACATCCAAGGAATAAGAATGACTTAATTTGGACAGCACTTCGTCTGAAAATGGAAGGAAACAACGTGAGCTTGAGGAGATGATATGATACTTGGTGAAATCAGCAACACATTGCCTCTGAAACAATTAAAATAATGGCACAAGGTTAAGAAAGATTTCAGATAGCACTCCGGTTGAAAAGAGAGGCAAAACTTGATAAGATGAGAGAATTAGAATGGAGGTCACGACACTCCTGTTAAATGGACTAGAAAAGAAAACAACATGATCTTGATATGACAAGATGATGGTTCGAAGGGAGCAATATCACAAAGCCTCCGGAACGAATAATGGAGTGAAGAGATCAAAGAAGAAGAACATCTTCGACTATAAATGATTTTGAAAGCAACCTTACGAAGAAGGGTTGAATGGGGTTGATGGAAAATCAACAGCAAAACGAATAAACTTGTTGTGGGCTTATGGAAAACATCTCAAAATTATGAGGTGACAACCATCCACTAACGGGAAACAATACATTGGATTGATATCAACGGAGATATGTAAAACTTCTTTCACCGAGTGGATAAATGAAGAATTTGGGTCATTTATAAGCACCACGATAGCAACAATCTTTAGGGAAATCTTTTAGGTGAAATACGACCCAAGATTACTCCAACGAATAAATTGAAAGGTTAGAAAGATCTCCTGAATGAAGAAACTGATGGGTTTAAATATCTCATTCCCGACAACTTGTGAACCATGAAACATAAAGGGAAATTGTCAAAATGACATACCACCATCTCAAATGATAAGGGAGCAAGAATTGCACTTCGAAATGCAAGAATAAGAATGCTTGAGTTCCAACATGAATCTTGATGAAGACTTCGGGGATGAATTAAATCATGATGAACCACCAAGAAGAACTCCGGTAACAAAAGGATGATGAGTGAAGGATGAAAAGAATAAGATTCAGGCATGCAATGATTCAGATAGAGCTTCGTGACAAGATAATTTTGAGAGTTTGGAACTCCGGAAGAAAAGATGAACAACCAATAATTTGATATTATGAACGAACTCCAGACAAAGGAATTAAACACTTGGAAGGAACAAGAATAAGAATTATGTTATGAGTATCCTTCACCAATTTAAATTGATGACAACCAATGGATTTGGCATACTACTTATTCTCGTTGCAAAGAATTAAAGAGAGATCTAGCACAACCTTGGATAATTATTCAACAAAGCACCGGTAGGATTATGAAAAGAACAAATGAATTGATACGATAACAACGAAAGAGTAATCTTGAATGAACCACCGTAAGAATATGGAGACAAACGAAGAGGCATCACAAAGAATAGTTGGAGGACGAAGTTGAAAACTGAGAACGAAGAAATCTTCTGAAAAGATGGCCTTCGGAGGATCACAATGGAAAGAATTCATGAAAGCTTCGGATGGGTATAAAAAGAATTCCTCACAATCGGAACAATGATGAGGAAGGCATGAAGCTAGAACCACGAATCTTCAAGAGAACGAGCCAGGATTTAAGAGAAACTCTTCTTCGATCTTCACATATTGAGAATGATAAGGAGAAACACCTTGAAGAATTGCGAGATACTCCGGAAGAATAAAAAGATGGAGGGTTTAACCAAACATGAAAAGAATTTGAAAACGATCTGGGAGAAGGCATATGACTGATGGAATCCATACTTACGTCACACTTTGAAAAGAATTTGAGTATAACTCCAGAAAAATTAGAAGAGTCAGGTAAGATCCTGGGAAAAGACCTGTGGGTTAGGGCCCACTCAAAAGGAACACCGTTGGAATTGATTACTTAAGAGATATTGCACCGGTTGAATTAACGGCTTGAATGGGATAACAACCTGAAAACAGCTTGAACATAATAAGAATGGAAACACGAATCTTCCGAGATATCTTGAACACTCAGGAGAAGAATTAGAGAGAGTTGAATAAATAAGAGAGCCTTGGATAAGAAATTACAACATGGGAAAACATGTGAAACAAGAGGAAGATATGTGATCAACAACGAAGCTTGAATTACATCCACCAGAGAAGAAACAAGAACGAAGAATGATAAACTTGAATCTTCCTGAGCATTTTCGTGAAAATTCACCGGATGAAACATTAAAGAAGATTGATGAAGAGGCATCACAAGAATATAAAGACACTTGATTAAGGACTCTGGCTCCATAAAGAAAAAAGGGTGGGAGGGCGGGGAAAACAACGACAACTTGGGATGAATGAAACAGACACCGTTGAGAAAAAAACCAAGACTTGATCTTGCAAATGATGAAGAGATCAGATCAACTTGAAGAGAAGCACGCCGGTTGAAAAGAATTTAACATAGCAATCTCGATGA
The DNA here is from genome assembly GCA_902687465.1 of Secale cereale. NCBI lineage: Eukaryota > Viridiplantae > Streptophyta > Magnoliopsida > Poales > Poaceae > Secale > Secale cereale. The sequence continues at coordinate 137,938,372 of LR738713.1, forward strand.
TCAAGAAGGATTAGCAATCCCATAGAAATATGAGAACACCGCTTAGGAAAGGTATGGAATCAACACTTGACATCGAAGCAACTCGAATACCTGAATCAAAACAAAAACAAAGGATAGATATGTTGCAACATAATCTTCACAATATCATCCGAACAGAGAATTGAACGAATGAATTCCATAGCTTAATGGTACAACACTCTTCTCGAGAAGCCACTTGGGAGAAAAAAAGATAAATAAAAACAACAAGGAGTAGATAGAACAAATACAAGATAAAAGTTTCGTTCCACATGTTCGTGCTGAAAGCTCATGGAACGTGTTACAAAAGGGTTTTGCAATCCCCGGATCAGCATAGCCAAGGACCCTTTAAGATGCAACTTCCGATCGGAACAACACCCATAAAACCACTTCACTCAATGTAGAACCCCGAACTCCATATCATGCATTCGTTGGAAGAATGCCTACGAGCTACTAGATAAACCCACCTATTAATTTCCGAAAGTTTCCAGTTATGCAATCGGGTGTTGGGGATACAGGGGAAGCATCGCGCACTGATGTCTACACACGCTTCTACTCTTGTAGACTATGTTGGGCCTCCAAGCGCAGAGGTTTGTAGGACGGCAGCAATTTCCCTCAAGTGGATGACCTAAGGTTTATCGAACTCAGGGAAGTAGAGGTTGAAGATGGTCTCTCTCAAGCAACCCTGCAACTAAAATACAAGAAGTCTCTTGTGTCCCCAACACACCTAATACACTTGCCAGATGTGTGACGCCCGGGTAATCAAGCTACAGTAACCCTCTAGTAATGATGCCACATCACCATGTTAACTATTGCTAATCCCGTGTTAATTCAAAACCGATCCAAATTCCAATTCGAATTCAAGGCAAATAATAAAAGCTTTTAGTTGTCAAATCTAAAATGTTCAAATTGTAGCAAACAAATCATAGATAATTATGGTGGAGAAACCCCACTTCAATAAAGTGTTTAGATGTCCAAAAATAAATAAAACAACATCACCAATGATTAATTAAATGTCTTTTATAAATTATAGAATATTGAACTATTTTATTTGGGAGGCAAACTTTTGTAGGAGTGGGCTAATGTATAGCACCAATTTAGGTATTAATATTGTATTTTATAAAACTAAACTAAAAGGAAAGTAAAAAGTAAACATAAAAGAAAATAAGAAAAGTAAAACAAAAACAAAAGAAAGGCCGAACCCCCCCTCTCCGACTGGGCCTCTCGGCCCAACCGGCAGCCAGCGGCCCACCCCATTGCCCCTGGCCTATATGGCCAACACC
>LR738713.1:137940418-137960481 GCA_902687465.1 Secale cereale
CCCCCGCCAGAACGTTTTCTTTATAAAAAAAGGATTTAAAAAAACAATAATAAAAATAAATAAATAAATTATTAATTAATTAATTAATTAATTAATGAGTTAATTAAGTTAATTAATCTTGATTAACTCACCCATTTAAATATGTTAATTAACACTAACAAACTGTTAGTATAACTGAGTCTATGACACCTAGGCCCCACTCGTAAGTTTGACCAGTCAACAGTCAACTGTTGATTGTTGACCTGGCTGCTGACTCAGCCCCCCATGGCCCCACCTGTCATGCACATGGGCTAGTTACAGATGTGTATAAAAGGTATATGACTGTTTAATTTCGAAATAATAATAAATCCAGAAATTCCAGAAATTAATAAAAACTTTAGAAAATCATATCTTTTAAACCGTAACTCGGATGAAAATAATTTATATATGAAAGTTGCTCAGAACGACGAGACGAACCCGAATACGCGGTCCGTTTGTCCGCTACACATCTCTATCATACCGAACGTGCAACATTCCCCCTCCGTTTCATCTGCCCGAAAACGCGAAACACCGGGAATACTTTCCCGGATGTTTTTCATCCTTGCCAGTATCACCTCCTACTGCGTTAGGTCACACGTAGCACCGCGTATTTCCATGTTATGCTTTGTGATGCTATTGTTTGCTCTGTTATTTATTTGTTTCCCCTTCGTTGCTTATTTTCGGTAGACTCCGATACTGTGATAGACCCCGAGACCATTGATGCTTCGGTGTTCGACTACGGCTACGCTTCCGAAGATTCCTTTCGTCTGCAGGGCTTCCAGGCAAGCCCCCCCCCCTTTGATCACCAGATATCGCCTATTCTTCTCTCTACTGCTTGCATTAGAGTAGTGTAGCATGTTACTGCTTTCGATACTCCTATTCTGCTGCATAGCCTGTCATTGTTGCTACCACTGTTGATACTTTACATGCAATCCTAAATGCTTAGTATAGGATGCTAGTATTCCATCAGTGGCCCTTCATTCTTGTCCGTCTGCCATGCTATACTATCGGGCCGTGATCACTCGGGTGGTGATCACGGGTACATACTATATACTTTCTTTACATACACATGTTGATGATTCGGAGATGGGGGCTGAAGGGGCAGGTGGTTCCACCCAGGTAGTGGTGGGCCTGGGTTCCCGACAGCCCCCTGATGGTTACTTTGTGGCGGAGCGACAGGGCAGGTTGCGACCACCTAGGAGACAGGTGGGCCTGGCTCTGGTCATTGTCCGCGATTATTTCATAATAACACGTTTAACAGGATCTTGGTATTTGATCTGAGTCTGGCCATTTGGTCTATACGCACTAACCAGCTGCGTGGGAACAGTTATGGGCACTCGACGTCGTGGTATCAGCCGAAGCCTTTTTGACGTCAGCGACTTAGCGACGCGCGCCGGATTGGACTGGAAAGCCTACTCTGGTATTAGGAGAGGCTAGGTCTGCTTACCGGCCACGTACGCAACGTGCAGGTGTGCGTTGGGCGATGGGCCCGGACCCCTGCGCGCCTAGGACTTAGACCGGCGTGCTGACCTCTCTGATGTGCTTAGGTAGGGCTGCGACGTGTTGATCTTCCGAGGCCGGGCATGACCCTGGAAAGTGTGTCCGGCCAAATGGGATCAAGCGTGCTGGGTTATGTGGTGCACCCCTGCAGGGAAGTTAATCTATTCGAATAGCCGTGTCCCTCGGTAAAAGGACGACCCGGAGTTGTACTCTGACCTCATGACAACTAGAACCGGATACTTAATAAAACACACCCTTACAAGTGCCAGATATAACTCGGTGATTGCTCTCTCACAGGGTGACGAGGGGAGGATCACCGGGTAGGTTTATGCTATACGATGTTACTTGGTGAACTTACCATCTATTCCCTTCTACTGCTTCAAGACGGAGGCTGCCAGAAGCGAGGATACTTGTTACTTCCAGCTCTCTCTTCTTCTGCTGCAAGATGGACGTTGCGAGAAGCGTAGTCTTCGTTTGGATTAGCTATCCCCCTCTTATTCCGGCATTCTGCAGTTTAGCCCACAGATATTACCCCCCTTACACAGATATCATTGCATATGTAGTGTAGATCCTTGCTTGCGAGTACTTTGGATGAGTACTCACGGTTGCTTTCTCCCCCTTTTCCCCTTTTGTTCCTTCTTCTCGGATGACGCAACCAGATGGTGGAGCCCAGGACCCAGAAGATCCAGAGGAGGTTTCTACGTGAAGATCGGCTTCGAGGAGTAGTTAGGAGGTCCCAGGTGGGAGGCCTTGCCTCTTAAATCGTTGAAGTTTGTGCTAGCCTTCTTAAGGCAAACTTGTTTAACTTATGTCTGTACTCAGATATTATTGCTTCCGCTGACTCTTGTGTTTTCGAGCTTATGTATTCGAGCCCTCGAGGCCCCTGGCTTGTAATATAAAGCTTGTATTATTTTAATTTGTGTCTAGAGTTGTGTTGTGATATCTTCCAGTGAGTCCCTGATCTTGGTCGTACAAATTTGCGTGCATGATTAGTGTACGGACAAATCGGGGGCGTCACAAGTTGGTATCAGAGCCGACTGCCTGTAGGAATCCCCCTTTCCAACTCCTTGGCCGAAGTTGAGTCTAGTATTTGAAAACAAATTTACTGACTTGTTGTGTGGCTTACGGGCCCACAACACCAATGGGTGGTATTAGGATCTTTTACTCCTCGTCTATACTCTGGGACTCTGATCTCTCTTCTATTCGGGTTAAAAGATTTTACTAACTCTGACTCTAGGTTCTCGTAACTATTTCTCCCGGAGAGTCCTCATTCCGGAAGATCACCTGCTTCGTCAGAAGATTCTGAGGACAGCCCTCGATATTTTTCAGAGACCCTTATGCTCATCGCCTTTGCAATTCACTGCCACCGATATATCCCTACGGATATCTGTGTGCATTTGTCATTCTCATGATTGTTACTCGTCGCTCTTGTTGTTACAATAGGCCTCGAAATATTCTCCGTTGTTTCGAGAATCCTTTGAGTTTACTGTCTTGCAGTTTTATTTCGCATGAAAACCCTTACGGTTATTTCCTCACATTTATCGAGGACCCGTTCTTCTCAATTGCTCATGTGTCTCACAAAATTCTTCGGAATACTTTTCGATCTTTTGAAAATCCTCTGCAGCCTGTTACCCTTAAAGTTATTGCCTGCTTGCATTATGGTTAATTCCATATGACTAGTAGTCTTTGTTAACATCCATTGTCTTGGCCATTTTGGGCCTATTGATTCAATGTGTGCGTATGCACGCAATCATCGGGTTATCCTTTATAGAATTATCTTTCCGACTCAGACGTCATTCTAGACATGAGTTGGTTCTCGGCAATTCAAACCTTTATTGATTGTCCAACTAAGTGTTTTCAACTTATCCATCCTGGATCAGAGCATCTGCTTCTGATCCTTCGTTTTGGAAACCATAATTTATTTCTATTTAAGCTTCATACTAATCAGGTGATTCTTGAATCTGATGCCTCTGCATTCTTCTTCCTCTGAGTGAGCACCGATACTCACATCAGCTCTATTGTGGATCGCTCGATCCTTTGTTGAAATATTATCCGGTAGTGCCCTTGATATTCAATCACCTTTGCGAGTTCTTCCCCTGATACATGATGCCTTTGGTAAATTGTATCCCCTGCTTGGTCAACCATGCTCTGCTTTTGGGCTCGAGTATTTACTTTTGAAACTCGTGGTATATGTTACTAAGATGCCCGATGGGTTGAACCTATGCCTTCCCCTAATCCGTGAGAACCCAAAAGTTTTCATAAGTCATACCCTTCCGGTGTTCTACCAGATAAAATCCCAACACTACCGTTTTATCAAAGCGAGAGGTGAATGAAATGTTATGCATTAAATAAGTGGGAGTCGACCTTGAGCTTTTGTTCATGCCCATGGAAACGATGTAGACCGTCTCGGAAGCTTCTTGCAAGATGATTTTTCATCTAAATAATTCTTTCGGTGTCAATAAATTTGATCCCTTGCAGTTATGGTTCCGACCATGCTGTCCTTATTCAATATATCTGGAATGAATCCATTCCAGGCCTCGTCAAATTTTTGACAAGGTTAGAGCATCTACTATCATAGGTCAATGACCTAGTTCACTTCTATCGTGTTCTACCTTCGAGTTTTACCCTCTGATATCTCGAGGATATCATGCCTTTGCACTACACCTTTTGAACTTTTGATGAAGTAATACCTTTGCTTGTCGTAATCACTCTACGGGTTCTAGGTTGCCGTCAACCGAGGACACCGTTTAGTAAATCAAATCTGCTCTAAAAATTCAACACCCCTAGTAGATGTTACTGGGAAATTTTTTAACTCAATCTGGTTTATTCCTAGACTATCGGGTACATCCCTTGTCTAGCTATCTTCGGCTGTGCTACCTCGTCCTTCTTTGGTGCACGAATTCTTCAGAGATTGGGCACAACTTACATCGAGCTTTCAACATCTGGTTGCTTGTTCAGTAAGGCAACTTTGATTCCGAGCTTGCATCTTTTATATTGATCCATTAACTTGCCACTTCGTCTTTCCCTTGCTTGTTGCCGTTGTTGTTTGATTGCATCCCCTTGAAACCCTCCCGACAAATGTGTCGGATCACCTTCAACACTTTGACTTCTTCCGAGATGTCAACTGTGTTCATGATGAGTAATACTCTCCTTGCCCTTGGTGATTTTTATTATCATCGGCAACACCCTTGACTTCCCTTCATCGCAAACTCGTCCACATTATGAATACAACTTGCTCTCCAGCTAATGTTGTGTTCTGCCTTGAAGTATGTAATGCCCAGGATGGGACTATACCTCCTACATGTCGAGGCACGACTTAAAGGTATAAGCCCATCCTAGAATGATCTCAAGTTTGGTATCTTTGCACGACTCATGTAAAAGAGGGATTAAAAAGCAAAAGGAGATAGTTGGCTTACACTCGCCACTTCACACAATACATTTCATAAGCAATACGTCATTCAAAACATCACAACCCGACTACGGGCGAAGAACCAAAAGAAAGATACCAAAACAACATAAAGCCACAGGTCAGGATCGAATCCTAGTAGAAGAACCACTACTGATCGTCGAAACGTCACAAACAAACAGCCACTCTCTTCATCGGACTCCCGGTGAAGTACTTGAACCAGCTCCTGCATCAAACTCGGCTGAACCTGCATCTGGTGTGGTGAAGTAACTGTGAGCCACAGAGGACTCAGCAATCCCGTTCCCGGGTAACACAACTATTTAAGCCTTGGGTGTGGACAAGGCTGAAGAAAAGAACGAGAGGTGAAGGAACAACAAGAGTCTGCAGCAGCAACTAGCACTAACTTACGTAAAAGAGAGCGAGAAGAGAAGTGCATCGGTCGAGAGATGATCACGAAGTGATCCTAGCTAAAGCCGGTCAAACATAACCCCACCGTGTTCAACTCCCGAATCCCTATTCGGAAATTGACAGTCACGGAACACACGCTGGTAGTGTATTAGAAACATTGTGTCAAGTTATCTACAACCGGATATTAACAAGCTCCCATCTACCACATAACCGCGGGCACGGCTTTCGAAAGTTCAAACCCTGCAGGGGTGTTCCAACTTGACCCATTACAAGCCCACGATCCGCGGAGTCGCAACTCCATAGGTGGGAAGACCCGAGTATTCTCGGAATCCCGTGCTCAAGTTAAACCGAACTAGGTAAGGCTAATCCAGCAAATCCTCCCGGCGTGTCGACACCCTGATAGGTAGCCGCGCGTATCTAGTCTCAGGACACGACCGGATGGGCGATTCTACAGGTTTTTACCAAACCTCGAGTTTCCTCGTGGTGGCCCCGCAGACTCCCCGTTTCGGACCAACACTCATGTGGAGCACTGGCCCGGGGTTGTTGAATTAAAATAAAAGATGGTTTGCAAGGCCCTTATGCAAGTTTTATTAGTTTGTTATTAGGCAAATAGTACCAATGTTGGGACTTGCTGGAAAAGACTTAGCACTTAGCGGTTTATCAAGGGGGTCCCATACACCCCAACCGTGTTAGGAACGCATAATCAAGGAACATAACACCGGTTTATACGGTTCCTAACGGCATGAGTGGAACAAATCACCAAGCAAAAGGCTTAGCCTTCCACCCTTTCCAGTATATAGATGATTTCATTTAGCAATTATATAGTGTGATATAACCCAACCAAACTTCAACATGAAGCAAGCATCTTCGATCTTCACCTGCAACTAGCAATGCTATAAGAAGGGCTGAGCGAAGCGTACTTAGCCAAGCAACGGTTTGCATAGGTAGGTTGGTTAAACATGGCAATGGTTACAAGTAGGAGGCTGACAAAAAGATCATGGGCATCGAGGCAAAACTATAGAGCGAAACTACTAGCAATAGGCAAAGATAGTAATGGTATCGGGGTTCGGTCATCTTGCCTGGGATTCCACAAGGGAGAAGAACGGATCCATGAAGTAGGCGGAGCAACACAGACGAGCGAATCCTCACAACTCCGGAACGAAACTGAAGCTAACAAGAGAAGCAACCGGAAAGAAAGAACAACACGGTAAACACACAAGCATAAACATGGCATACGATGCACAAACAAGTATGATGCATGTCCGGTTTAAATATGCATGGCATGGCAAAGTGCACAAACAAAACTACAAGTTAAGTGGAGATCAATATGCAACGAGTTGCATATTGACGAAACACCACATGTTATTTATTTAGTTGACTCTTTTTATTTACAAGACAAGATTAAATGTTGGTTAACATGGCAAGAGGTGAAGCATAAAGAAACTACACTATTTAGACAATTTAAATGAGGCCGGAAATAACAACAACATATCCGAAAAAAAACCATGAGCATGTTTAGTAATTATAAAGCAACAACAATTCACACATATAATGTTGTTAATATGATGCGGATGACATGATCAAGTTTATGCAATTTTATTAAAAGGTTAACAAGAAGATGATATGAAGCATCGTCACCGTGGTGGAAAGAAAAAGGGTGCCACGGCAACGATCCGAAAATGATGCAACGGCATCATATCGGTTTCGGTAACTCGTTGAGAGTCCGGGCAAAAGAAAGATGGCGTGAGCGAGTCAAACGAGATGAAAAGAGGTGGGCGATCCCGTTACCGGGTTCCCACGAGTCGGTGAAGAGGCAACCGAGGAACATGACAAACGATGAAACGGCACAACGGGCACACACGGGAGACATTTCATACAACCACAACAAGCATCTCACGGGTCATCCACGAGGTCGTCTCGTTATACCTTTGAAGCGTGCGTTTCGGGGCGGTTCGAGATAGTAGAGGAAGAAGGCGTTCACGTCGTAGAGGAAGTAGTCGTTCCGGCGGTAGTTGTACTCGGGCGACGGTAGTGGTACTCGCGGTCGTCGAGCGACGGTAGTGGTACTCGGGGCGACGGTAGACGTTCACGGAGCTCGTTTTCCCGTAGATGTTCGGGTCGGTGTCGTGGTACTTGGGGTTCTCGTTTGCGACGGTAGTGGAAGTAGTGGTACTTGAGGGTCTCGGCGACGGTAGTGGTACACGGCGACGGTAGTCGCTCGGGTCGTCGTGGTACTTGGGGTTCTCGTTTGCGACGGTAGTGGAAGTAGTGGTACTTGTCGCATCGCCATGTAATTGTACACGTTCATCGGAGAGGTACTCGCCATCGTAGCCGTTCGGTCGTCGTGTAGAGGTACTTGCTGTCCCGGGGGTACTTGAGAAAAACAACAACAGTAACAGAAACAACAAAACAACAACAACAAAAAAAGGAAAAGGGCTGCGAGAGGAGGCGCGGCCTGCTGGTGACTGAAGGACAGCAGGGCGACCACGGCGTCGGGGAACCGGGCGAACGAAGAAGGGAACGAGGGGTCGAGGCCTCTGGCATGCTGGAGCTGAGGCAAGGCGTAGAGGAACGGGCGGCGCCGCGGCCGCGGGATCCGGCCGGCGGGCCTGGAGGCAACGGCGGCGAAGGTCGCGGGAGGACGAACGAACCCCTGGCGCGCGGGATGACGGCGACCGGATGGGCAGCAGGGGCGCACGGAAGGGCCTGAGGCCGTGGCCTCGAGGACGGAGGGAGGCGGCTAGCCTCGGATCCATGGCGTTCGAGGAGGCCTGCGCGGAGGCGAGGCGCGGGGACGTCGAGGCAGGAGGGTCGCGGCGCTCGGGGCGGCCGGGCTGCTCCCGTTCGAAGAGGGGGCGCGGACGAGGCGCCTTGGTGCGGGCGAGCCAGCGGCCGGAGGGCATGGCGACGGAAAGGGGCCGCACGGGAGACGCTCGTGTTGTCACTGCTCCTAGCGATGCGGGCGACGGGAAGAGTGACCCGGCGATGGGCATCGGGAGGAAGGTGCGGTCCAGCTCGGGGTCTGGAGAGGAGGTTTGATGGGATCGGCTCCAGGGAGGATTCAGCAGCGAGGGAATCGGGCCGATGGGGTCTCGGGCGATCGGTGGGAGGCTGCGAGGGAAGAAAGAGAGATCGAGGCTGGCGGCGGCTTGCGGGAGAAGAGGAGAGAAGCGAGGGCACCGCTAGGGTTCGGCCTTGAGGGAGCAGGGACAGATGGGCCACGGCCTAGACAACCAGCTGGGCCTCAGGCCTGCTGGGAGGAGGGCCTAGAAGGGAGGAGAAGAAGGGCGGCTGGGCCAGCTTCGGCTGGAGAGGGCCTAGAGGCCTGGGAAGGAGGAGAGGGAAGCCTGGCTGCAAGCTGGGCCTGGGAAGGAAGGAAAAGCTGGCTGCAAGCTCTCTCCTTATTAAAAAAACAATAAAGAGGAGAAAGAAAAGTAAAAAGAGGTTAGGGATGGAATTAGGGCAACAATTAGCACAAGGGACTATTTTTCTCGGGCATCATCAAATGAGCACGGCCGGAGAAAAATAGAAAAGGCATGATCGGAAAATAATTCAAACATATTTGAATTTAATTCAAATAGTTTTGAACTAAGACTTGATTATAGAAGTGTCCAAAAATGTTCGAATTTTCGGAGGAACCTCGAAACAACAGAAAAGAATTACGGGGAAGGGTTTTGAAGGAGAAACTCGAAGTAGGAAGGCATGGGGAAAATTATGCACGTGTGTTGTTTAATTCCAAACAAATGGAATATTATTATATAGCTCCCTAATAATATTGAGAGGCTTTTATATGTTATAAAGAGAAGACACCATGTGCATTCCCTCGATTTAAATGGACCGAAGGCCCACACGATTTATTTAGTTGCAAAAATTAATGAGATGATGGCATGATGATATGATGCAATGCAAAATAAATAACACAAGCACAAAGAACACACGGGAGACCCCGGAACATCTGGAATCTTCTGGAATCTTCTGGGACGTCGGTCTTCGGGCGTCACAACTCTCCCACACTAACAGAGGATCTCGACCCGAGATCCTAGAGATATCACCGGGTAAAAACGAAAAGGAGGAAGTAAAACAAAGTTGCTTCTTCGAGAAACGAGTGAAACCAGGAACCTTGAGAGGTTGAACAATCTTGAAGGAAAGAATACAACGGAGATGAACGAATATGAAAATACTCCGTTAGCAAAGAGGGACAAGGAGCAATATGAGAACCTTGAAGGTTGAGAGACATGAAACAAGAGCTTACGAACCAAAAGAATATGAAACCGCAATGGTATGGCCAAGGAATAAGAATGACAGAATTTGGACAGCACTCCGTCTGAAAATGGAAGGAATTAACAAGAACTTGAGAAGATTGAGTGATACTTGATGAAAACAACAACATATTGCCTCCGAAACAATTAAAAGAATGGCACAAGGGGTAAGAAAGACTCAGACAACACTCCGGTTGAAAAGAGAGGCAAAACTAGATAAGATGACGTAACTTGAATGAAGAATACAATACTCCGGTTAAATGATAAGCAAGGGAAAGAACATAATCTCGATAAAAAGATATGATGTTTTGGAGAGAGGAACATCACAAAACCTCCGGAACGAATAATGGAGCGAAAAGATCGAAGAAGAATAACTTCTTCAACTAGAAATGATTTTGAAGGCATCCTTACGAAGAAGGGTTGAACGGAGTTGTTGGAAAAATCAACAACGAAAAGAATAAGCTCATGTGGGATTATGGAAAACATCTCCAAATTAAGAGGTGACAACCAGCCACTAACGGAAAACAATTAATTGGATTGAGATCAACAAGGAGATGATAAACTTATTTCACCGGAATGAAAATTGAAGAACTTGGGTCATTTATAAGCACCATAATTAGCAACAATCCTTAGGGAAAGCTTTTAGGTGAAATACAACCCAAGATTACTCCAACAAATAAATTGAATGGTTGGAAAGATCTCCTGAACAAAGAAAATGATGGGTTTAAATATCTCATTCTTGAAAACTCGTGAATCATGAAACATGAAGGAATTGTCAAGAATGACATAACACCATCTGAAAAGATAAGGTGGAAAGGATTGTAATTGGAAAGCATGATGAAGAATGCTTGAGCTCCAACAAGAATCTTGATGAAGACTTCGAGGATGAATTAAATCTTGATGAACCACCATGAAAACTCCGGTAATGAAACATGAGAAGTGAAAGATGAAAAGAATAAGATTTAAGGCCTGCGATGAATTAGATGGAGCTTGAAATGATATAATTGAAATAACTTGGAGCTCCGGAAAAGAAGATGAAAAACTTAGAACCAAGGATATGATAAGATGAACAAGCTCCAGACAAAAGAATTAAACACTTGGAAGGAACAAGAATAAGAATTATGTTGTGAGTATCCTTCACCAATTAAATTGATGACAACCAAAGGATTTGGCATACTACTTATTCTCGTTGGGAAGGAATTAACGAGAGATCTAGCACAAGCTTGGGTAAATCTTGAACGAACCACCGATAGGATTATGAAAAGAACGAGTGAATTAAAACGATAACAGCGGAAGAGTAAACTTGAAAGAACCACCGGTAAGAATATGGAGACGAACGAAGAGGCATCAATGAAGAATATTTGGAGGACGAAGTTGAAAACTGAGAACGAAGAAATATTCTGAAATGATGGCCTTCGGAGAAACACAATAGGAAGAATTCATGAAATGCTCCGGATGGGTATGAGAAGAATTCCTCACAAACGGAACAATAATGAGGATGGCATGAAGCTAGAACCACGAATCTTCAAGAGAACGGGCCAAGATTAAGAGAAACTCTTCTCAGGTCTCCAAATGTTGATAATGAAGACGAGAAATGCCATAAGAATTGTTGAGCACTCCGGAATGAAGAATTAAAAAGGTTGAACCAATGAAGAAAAGAATTTGAAAGCGATCTTGGAGAAGGCATGTGACTGATGGAATTCATTCTTACGTCACACTTGAAAAGAATTTTAGAATACTCCGGAAAATAGAAGAGTCAGGTAAGATCCTGGGAAAGACCTGTGGGTTAGGGCCCACTCAAAGAAAATCACCGTTAGAAAAGATTGCTTAAGAGATATTGCACTGGTTGAATTAAATGGCTTGAATAAGATAACAATGCTCAAAATAATTTGAACGGATTAAGAATGGAATTATGAATCTTCAGCACTCCGGATATGAATAACAAGAGGAGAATGATTAATTGGTGCACCGGAATAAGAAAGCATTGTGAAATGAGGAAAAGGATAAGATCAACACCGAAATTTTGAATTACATCCACCGGCAGAATTTGAGAACAACAGAATGATGAACTTGAAGCTCTTGAGCATCTTCACGATAATCACCGGATAAGAACATTGAAGAAAGAATGAAGAAACATCACATGAATAAAATGGATACTTCATCTGAGAATTTCTGGCTCCAAGAAGAAGAAGAGTGGGAGGGTGGGGAAAAAAACAAAGACAACTTGGGATGAATGAAACAGACAACCGTCAGATTTCTCAACAGCGTCCGTATGGAATAACTTGAAGAGAAGGCACACCGGTTGAAAAGGATTAACATGGAGATCTCGATGGTCAAGAAGAATTAGCACTCTCATGGAAATATGAGAACACCGATTAGGAAAGGTATGGAATCAACATTTGACATCGAAGCAACTCGAATACCAGAATCAAAACAAGAACAAAGGGTAGATATGCAACATGATCTTCACAATATCATTCGAACAGAGACTTGAACGAATGAATTCTGCAGGTACATCAACTTGATGAGAAACCACTTGGAGAACAAAAAGTAAAAAAAAAAAAGAACAAGGAACAGATAGAACAAATACAAGATAGAAGTTTCGTTCGACATCTTCGTGCTGAAAGCTCATGGAACGTGTTACAAAAGGGTTTTGCAATCCCCGGATCAGCATAGCCAAGGACCCTTTAAGATGCAACTCCCGATCAGAACAAGTCCATAAAACCACTTCACTCAATGTAGAACCCCGAACTTCATATCATGTACTCGTTGGAAGAATGCCTAGAACTACTGGATGAACCCACCTATAGATTTCCAAAAGTTTCCAGTTATGCAATCAGGTGTTGGGGATACACGGGAAGCACCGCGCAATCAACTCTAAACCTACATCCAGGTGTATCCATCCTTCAACACATAACCAGTCTTTCTCGGAAACTGTTTACCTCGGACCTTCGAAACGCATCCACTATACAAGCTATGGCAATACTCTCGAACTACCTCCCCGGTACTGGGTGATGTCGGGGTTATCTTGCCACTAACCGCATAGGAGAGATTTTCGATGTCGGTCGTCTTAAGTATTCTAGTACTGCCGCGATGGATTTGTGACGACAACACCTCGGAGCTCAACTCCCCGGGACACTGCCACGACCCCTAATGACAGGAGGCATCGAGAACAATGTTCTCGTCACAAAGACATCGAAACAATCCAAACAATACTCGCGAGATCCTAAAAAAAATTTGGTGCAATTTTTGAAAGTAGAAGAGACAAGAGTAATCGTCAGGAGTCCTCACGAGAGAGAAAAGAGATGAGGAGCAAAGAAATCCTACTCTCCGATATAAATATAGGACTCAAAACATTTTTCAGTGTGTGCCTAGACTCAACCGTCAACGATTCGATCAATCAGTGGGGGCTTCTAGGTCGGAGAAGGCTCTGAATACCAACTTGTAATGCCCTGGATGGGACTATACCTCCTACGTGTCGAGGCACGACTTAAAGGTATAAGCCCATCCTAGAATGATCTCAAGTTTGGTATCTTTGCACGACTCATGTAAAAGAGGGATTAAAAAGCAAAAGGAGATAGTTGGCTTACACTCGCCACTTCACACAATACATTTCATAAGCAATACGTCATTCAAAACATCACAACCCGACTACGGGCGAAGAACCAAAAGAAAGATACCAAAACAACATAAAGCCACAGGTCAGGATCGAATCCTAGTAGAAGAACCACTACTGATCGTCGAAACGTCACAAACAAACAGCCACTCTCTTCATCGGACTCCCGGTGAAGTACTTGAACCAGCTCCTGCATCAAACTCGGCTGAACCTGCATCTGGTGTGGTGAAGTAACTGTGAGCCACAGAGGACTCAGCAATCCCGTTCCCGGGTAACACGACTATTTAAGCCTTGGGTGTGGACAAGGCTGAAGAAAAGAACGAGAGGTGAAGGAATAACAAGAGTCTGCAGCAGCAACTAGCACTAACTTACGTAAAAGAGAGCGAGAAGAGAAGTGCATCGGTCGAGAGATGATCACGAAGTGATCCTAGCTAAAGCCAGTCAAACATAACCCCACCGTGTTCAACTCCCGAATCCCTATTCGGAAATTGACAGTCACGGAACACACGCTGGTAGTGTATTAGAAACATTGTGTCAAGTTATCTACAACCGGATATTAACAAGCTCCCATCTACCACATAACCGCGGGCACGGCTTTCGAAAGTTCAAACCCTGCAGGGGTGTTCCAACTTGACCCATTACAAGCCCACGATCCGCGGAGTAGCAACTCCATAGGTGGGAAGACCCGAGTATTCTCGGAATCCCGTGCTCAAGTTAAACCGAACTAGGTAAGGCTAATCCAGCAAATCCTCCCGGCGTGTCGACACCCTGATAGGTAGCCGCGCGTATCTAGTCTCAGGACACGACCGGATGGGCGATTCTACAGGTTTTTACCAAACCTCGAGTTTCCTCGTGGTGGCCCCGCAGACTCCCCGTTTCGGACCAACACTCATGTGGAGCACTGGCCCGGGGTTGTTGAATTAAAATAAAAGAGGGTTTGCAAGGCCCTTATGCAAGTTTTATTAGTTTGTTATTAGGCAAATAGTACCAATGTTGGGACTTGCTGGAAAAGACTTAGCACTTAGCGGTTTATCAAGGGGGTCCCATACACCCCAACCGTGTTAGGAACGCATAATCAAGGAACATAACACCGGTTTATACGGTTCCTAACGGCATGAGTGGAACAAATCACCAAGAAAAAGGCTTAGCCTTCCACCCTTGCCAGTATATAGATGATTTCATTTAGCAATTATATAGTGTGGTATAACCCAACCAAACTTCAACGTGAAGCAAGCATCTTCGATCTTCACCTGCAACTAGCAATGCTATAAGAAGGGCTGAGCGAAGCGTACTTAGCCAAGCAACGGTTTGCATAGGTAGGTTGGTTAAACATGGCAATGGTTACAAGTAGGAGGCTGAGAAAAAGATCATGGGCATCGAGGCAAAACTACAGAGCGAAACTACTAGCAATAGGCAAAGATAGTAATGGTATCGGGGTTCGGTCATCTTGCTTGGGATTCCACAAGGGAGAAGAACGGATCCATGAAGTAGGCGGAGCAACACAGACAAGCAAATCCTCACAACTCCGGAACGAAACTGAAGTTAACAAGAGAAGCAACCGGAAAGAAAGAACAACACGGTAAACACACAAGCATAAACATGGCATACGATGCACAAACAAGTATGATGCATGTCCGGTTTAAATATGCATGGCATGGCAAAGTGCACAAACAAAACTACAAGTTAAGTGGAGATCAATATGCAACGAGTTGCATATTGACGAAACACCACATGTTATTTATTTAGTTGACTCTTGTTATTTACAAGACAAGATTAAATGTTGGTTAACATGGCAAGAGGTGAAGCATAAAGAAACTACACTATTTAGACAATTTAAATGAGGCCAGAAATAACAACAACATATCCGGAAAAACCCCATGAGCATGTTTAGTAATTATAAAGCAACAACAATTCACACATATAATGTTGTTAATATGATGCGGATGACATGATCAAGTTTATGCAATTTTATTAAAAGGTTAACAAGAAGATGATATGAAGCATCGTCACCGTGGTGGAAAGAAAAAGGGTGCCACGGCAACGATCCGAAAATGATGCAACGGCATCATATCGGTTCCGGTAACTCGTTGAGAGTCCGGGCAAAAGAAAGATGGCGTGAGCGAGTCAAACGAGATGAAAAGAGGTGGGCGATCCCGTTACCGGGTTCCCACGAGTCGGTGACGAGGCAACCAAGGAACATGACAAACGATGAAACGGCACAACGGGCACACACGGGAGACATTTCATACAACCACAACAAGCATCTCACGGGTCATCCACGGGGTCGTCTCGTTATACCTTTGAAGCGTGCGTTTCGGGGCGGTTCGAGATAGTAGAGGAAGAATGCGTTCACGTCGTAGATGAAGTAGTCGTTCCGGCGGTAGTTGTACTCGGGCGACGGTAGTGGTACTCGCGGTCGTCGAGCGACGGTAGTGGTACTCGGGGCGACGGTAGACGTTCACGAAGCTCGTTTTCCCGTAGATGTTCGGGTCGGTGTCGTGGTACTTGGGGTTCTCGTTTGCGACGGTAGTGGAAGTAGTGGTACTTGAGGGTCTCGGCGACGGTAGTGGTACACGGCGACGGTAGTCGTTCGGGTCGTCGTGGTACTTGGGGTTCTCATTTGCGACGGTAGTGGAAGTAGTGGTACTTGTCGCATCGCCATGTAGTTGTACACGTTCATCGGAGAGGTACTCGCCATCGTAGCCGTTCGGTCGTCGTGTAGAGGTACTTGCTGTCCCGGGGGTACTTGAGAAAAACAACAACAGTAACAGAAACAACAAAACAACAACAACAACAAAAAGGAAAAGGGCTGCGAGAGGAGGCGCGGCCTGCTGGTGACTGAAGGACAGCAGGGCGACCACGGCGTCGGGGAACCGGGCGAACGAAGAAGGGAACGAGGGGTCGAGGCCTCTGGCACGCTGGAGCTGAGGCAAGGCGCAGAGGAACGGGCGGCGCCGCGGCCGCGGGATCCGGTCGGCGGGCCTGGAGGCAACGGCGGCGAAGGTCGCGGGAGGACGAACGAACCCCTGGCGCGCGAGATGACGGCGACCGGATGGGCAGCAGGGGCGCACAGAAGGGCCTGAGGCCGTGGCCTCGAGGACGGAGGGAGGCGGCTAGCCTCGGATCCATGGCGTTCGAGGAGGCCTGCGCGGAGGCGAGGCGCGGGGACGTCGAGGCTGGAGGGTCGCGGCGCTCGGGGCGGCCGGGCTGCTCCCGTTCGAAGAGGGGGCACGGACGAGGCGCCTTGGTGCGGGCGAGCCAGCGGCCGGAGGGCATGGCGACGGAGAGGGGCCGCACGGGAGACGCTCGTGCTGTCACTGCTCCTAGCGATGCGGGCGACGGGAAGAGTGACCCGGCGATGGGCATCGGGAGGAAGGTGCGGTCCAGCTCGGGGTCTGGAGAGGAGGTTTGATGGGATCGGCTCCAGGGAGGATTCAGCCGCGAGGGAATCGGGCCGATGGGGTCTCGGGCGATCGGTGGGAGGCTGCGAGGGAAGAAAGAGAGATCGAGGATGGCGGCGGCTTGCGGGAGAAGAGGAGAGAAGCGAGGGCACCGCTAGGGTTCGGCCTTGAGGGAGCAGGGACAGATGGGCCACGGCCTAGACAACCAGCTGGGCCTCAGGCCTGCTGGGAGGAGGGCCTAGAAGGGAGGAGAAGAAGGGCGGCTGGGCCAGCTTCGGCTGGAGAGGGCCTAGAGGCCTGGGAAGGAGGAGAGGGAAGCGTGGCTGCGAGCTGGGCCTGGGAAGGAAGGAAAAGCTGGCTGCAAGCTCTCTCCTTATTAAAAAAACAATAAAGAGGAGAAAGAAAAGTAAAAAGAGGTTAGGGATGGAATTAGGGCAACAATTAGCACAAGGGACTATTTTTCTCGGGCATCATAAAATGAGCACGGCCGGAGAAAAATAGAAAAGGCATGATCGGAAAATAATTCAAACATATTTGAATTTAATTCAAATAGTTTTGAACTAAGACTTGATTATAGAAGTGTCCAAAAATGTTCGAATTTTCGGAGGAACCTCGAAACAACGGAAAAGAATTACAGGGAAGGGTTTTGAAGGAGAAACTCGAAGTAGGAAGGCATGGGGAAAATTATGCACGTGTGTTGTTTAATTCCAAACAAATGGAATATTATTATATAGCTCCCTAATAATATTGAGAGGCTTTTATATGTTATAAAGAGAAGACACCATGTGCATTCCCTCGATTTAAATGGACCGAAGGCCCACACGATTTATTTAGTTGCAAAAAATAATGAGATGATGGCATGATGATATGATGCAATGCAAAATAAATAACACAAGCACAAAAAACACACGGGAGACCCCGGAACATCTGGAATCTTCTGGAATCTTCTGGGACGTCGGTCTTCGGGCGTCACAAAGTATTACTGTCTTTTATATCGAAATGTTGAGGGGATTGCCCCACCTCTTAGAAATTCTCGGTATGAAGATACTTCTCACCATCACCATTCTTCCTTGGTCCCCATGTTATTTTTAACCGGGATACCAATATGCTAACGATGCTGCTTGAGTTATGTACTTCTAGCAACCCTATTGCTTTGGAGTTAATGTTCGACAGTTTGTTCTTAGACTGTTGGTTATTGAATTGTCACTCTAACATTGATCTTGCCGCCTAAGGTCATATTTCGGGCACACCTTTCAACTAATGATTAATGTTGTATGTTTTCCTCGAGCATACAACATTATATCATTTGAATCGACAAGTGTCATCTTCTTATTCACATTATTGTGGAAATCCATCCGTTTGGATTTCTCAATGAATTGTCGCTGAGCCCATCAGCCACCTCCTCATCCTATCTTTGGTTAAGGATGAACTTTTGTTTCGGGAACCCGCTCCCATAGTTCATTTCCCGATAATCTTGCAATGTCATTTCATCGATTGGTGTTGCACCTTTTCTTCTCAAACATCCCGGGTCTGAGGTATCATGACGCCAATCGGATCTGAATCTCGGTCAGATATGATGGTTGGGACAACTTTCCAGTAGTTATAATGTTGGTCCTCTGATGACTCGGTAATATGATGTCATGCCTAGCACCCCTGGCTGGGGAACCTATCATTAATCTCTTTTGCAAGGTTAACCGTTCTTCCAGGAGGAAATTGTAAGACTTATTCTATAAGTTGTTCCTGATGAATCCTTTGTGTATCCAAGTCCGACCTTTGCCACAAGACCATGCCAATGCTATCTCGAAGCATGTCTGTGGTGCTCCGATTTTCAACAAGAGCATTTGAAGCCCAATGCTAAATGTTCCTGGTCAGTTATCCAAACACCGTTGTATGGGTAACATCTTGATTAATCCTTGCCTCTTTATCTGAATGGTTGGGTACTTGCTCTCCTAACATGTATGTCATGTTCTGCTTGTACAAGGGAAGGATATACTCCTATTAATTGTGTGTAATCACAATTTTCCTTTCCATTTGTTTGTTTAACCTTTCTTTGATCTACATATAATCTAAGCAGTAATAATTTTTTGCTTATGTAAACACCTTGGTGTACAACTCTATTACTAAGACCTTGATTCTATTGATGATAATATCCCGGTACTGCCGCTGGACGAGAACTTTGCCTATTGGTCCGCCTTATTTCAACGAGCGGGAAAATGGTTCTCTTCGTTCCCCGTCCTTAGTCCCGACATTGTTGCCGACATAGCTGACAAGCTATCCACTCACATGCCTCCCGGTCGAGGCTGTGCAAGATGTCACCACCCTTCCTACTTTCAATCCACATGGTGGGCCCATAACCCACAGGACCACTGGATCGAAACCTGACCCTTATTTACAACCCTAATTCTAATGTATACTTTGCACTTGGCTTCGTGTGTAATTCACGAGCTAAATTCTACCATGTTTCATCCTGATATCAAACACCATATTATTCTCGTTGTTCAAGCCCCCATTCCAGCTTCTGGTTAGGCATCGAATGACTGCCTACCCGTTTGAAACTTTGGTACCGTCGCTTATTGTTCTCAATGCATTCACTGAAATACTACTCGTAGGGTACTGCGTGTAACACTTTCTGAATTCGCTATCGGGTGCACAAACTTCGTGGAGATACGTTCCTCCAAAGTTCCCCCTTGTCGCGTTTGTAGGACGATGGAGATCCCGAAGAAAGGATGACGACTTGATCACGATGACTTGAAGCAAAGAAATGAAGACGTCAACGAAACAGATCAACCTCTTCGGAAGGGCAGTCAAGACCAAGAAGACTCGATAGGTTTTCGCTACCAGCACTTCCCCCCCCCCCCTGCTCCACCGCTTAAATCTCGGGACGAGATTTCTTGTAGTGGAGGAGAATTGTGACGCCCGGGTAATCAAGCTACAGTAACCCTCTAGTAATGATGCCACGTCACCATGTTAACTATTGCTAATCCCGTGTTAATTCAAAACCGATCCAAATTCCAATTCGAATTTAAGGCAAATAATAAAAGTTTTCAGTTGTCAAATCTAAAATGTTCAAATTGTAGCAAACAAATCATAGATAATTATGGTGGAGAAACCCCACTTCAATAAAGTGTTTAGATGTCCAAAAATAAATAAAACAACATCACCAATGATTAATTAAATGTCTTTTATAAATTATAGAATATTAAACTATTTTATTTGGGAGGCAAACTTTTGTAGGAGTGGGCTAATGTATAGCACCAATTTAGGTATTAATATTGTATTTTATATAACTAAACTAAAAGGAAAGTAAAAAGTAAACATAAAAGAAAATAAGAAAAGTAAAACAAAAACAAAAGAAAGGCCGAACCCCCCCTCTCCGACTAGGCCTCTCGGCCCAACCGGCAGCCAGCGGCCCACCCCATTGCCCCTGGCCTATATGGCCAACACCCCAACCCACC
>LR738713.1:137961177-137973236 GCA_902687465.1 Secale cereale
TCTTTATAAAAAAAGGATTAAAAAACAATAATAAAAATAAATAAATAAATTATTAATTAATTAATTAATTAATTAATGAGTTAATTAAGTTAATTAATCTTGATTAACTCACCCATTTAAATATGGTAATTAACACTAACAAACTGTTAGTATAACTGAGTCTATGACACCTAGGCCCCACTCGTAAGTTTGACCAGTCAACAGTCAACTGTTGACTATTGACCTGGCTGCTGACTCAGCCCCCATGGCCCCACCTGTCATGCACATGGGCTAGTTACAGCTGTGTATAAAAGGTATATGACTGTTTAATTTCGAAATAATAATAAATCCAGAAATTCCAGAAATTAATAAAAACTTTAGAAAATCATATCTTTTAAACCGTAACTCGGATGAAAATAATTTATATATGAAAGTTGCTCAGAACGACGAGACGAACCCGAATACGCGGTCCGTTCATCCGCTACACATCTCTATCATACCGAACGTGCAACATTCCCCCTCCGTTTCATCTGCCCGAAAACGCGAAACACCGGGAATACTTTCCCGGATGTTTTTCATCCTTGCCAGTATCACCTCCTACTGCGTTAGGTCACACGTAGCACCGCGTATTTCCATGTTATGCTTTGTGATGCTATTGTTTGCTCTGTTATTTATTTGTTTCCCCTTCGTTGCTTATTTTCGGTAGACTCCGATACTGTGATAGACCCCGAGACCATTGATGCTTCGGTGTTCGACTACGGGTACGCTTCCGAAGATTCCTTTCGTCTGCAGGGCTTCCAGGCAAGCCCCCCCCCCCTTTGATCACCAGATATCGCCTATTCTTCTCTCTACTGCTTGCATTAGAGTAGTGTAGCATGTTACTGCTTTCGATACTCCTATTCTGCTGCATAGCCTGTCATTGTTGCTACCACTGTTGATACTTTACCTGCAATCCTAAATGCTTAGTATAGGATGCTAGTATTCCATCAGTGCCCCTTCATTCTGGTCCGTCTGCCATGCTATACTATCGGGCCGTGATCACTCGGGTGGTGATCACGGGTACATACTATATACTTTCTTTACATACACATGTTGATGATTCGGAGATGGGGGCTGAAGGGGCAGGTGGTTCCACCCAGGTAGTGGTGGGCCTGGGTTCCCGACAGCCCCCTGATGGTTACTTTGTGGCGGAGCGACAGGGCAGGTTGCGACCACCTAGGAGACAGGTGGGCCTGGCTCTGGTCGTTGTCCGTGATTATTTCATAATAACACGTTTAACGGGATCTTGGTATTTGTTCTGAGTCTGGCCATTTGGTCTATACGCACTAACCAGCTGCGTGGGAACAGTTATGGGCACTCGACGTCGTGGTATCAGCCGAAGCCTTTTTGACGTCAGCGACTTAGCGGCGCGCGCCGGATTGGACTGGAAAGCCTACTCTGGTATTAGGAGAGGCTAGGTCTGCTTACCGGTCGCGTACGCAACGTGCAGGTGTGCGTTGGGCGATGGGCCCGGACCCCTGCGCGCCTAGGACTTAGACCGGCGTGCTGACCTCTCTGCTGTGCTTAGGTAGGGCTACGACGTGTTGATCTTCCAAGGCCGGGCATGACCCTGGAAAGTGTGTCCGGCCAAATGGGATCAAGCGTGCTGGGTTATGTGGTGCACCCCTGCAGGGAAGTTAATCTATTCGAATAGCCGTGTCCCTCGGTAAAAGGACGACCCGGAGTTGTACTCTGACCTCATGACAACTAGAACCGGATACTTAATAAAACACACCCTTACAAGTGCTAGATATAACTCGGTGATTGCTCTCTCATAGGGTGACGAGGGGAGGATCACCGGGTAGGTTTATGCTATACGATGTTACTTGGTGAACTTACCATCTATTCCCTTCTACTGCTTCAAGACGGAGGCTGCCAGAAGCGAGGATACTTGTTACTTCCAGCTCTCTCTTCTTCTGCTGCAAGATGGACGTTGCGAGAAGCGTAGTCTTCGTTTGGATTAGCTATCCCCCTCTTATTCCGGCATTCTGCAGTTTAGCCCACAGATATTACCCCCCTTACACAGATATCATTGCATATGTAGTGTAGATCCTTTCTTGCGAGTACTTTGGATGAGTACTCACGGTTGCTTTCTCCCCCTTTTCCCCTTTTGTTCCTTCTTCTCGGATGACGCAACCAGATGGTGGAGCCCAGGACCCAGAAGATCCAGAGGAGGTTTCTACGTGAAGATCGGCTTCGAGGAGTAGTTAGGAGGTCCCAGGTAGGAGGCCTTGCCTCTTCGATCGTTGAAGTTTGTGCTAGCCTTCTTAAGGCAAACTTGTTTAACTTATGTCTGTACTCAGATATTATTGCTTCCGCTGACTCTTGTGTTTTCGAGCTTATGTATTCGAGCCCTCGAGGCCCCTGGCTTGTAATATAAAGCTTGTATTATTTTAATTTGTGTCTAGAGTTGTGTTGTGATACCTTCCAGTGAGTCCCTGATCTTGGTCGTACACATTTGCGTGCATGATTAGTGTACGGACAAATCGGGGGCGTCACAGATGTATAGGTGCACTAGTTCGGCGAAGAGATGTTAAATGGCAAGTGATATGGATGGCAAAACAAAGTAATATAAATCTGTAATAAAAAGTGCAGCAAGCAAACAAGTGGTAAACGTGAGCACAAATGGTATTGCAATGGTGGAAACAAGGCCTAGGGATCATACTTTCACTAGTGGCAACTCCCAACAACATTAACATAATCGAATCACATGATATTTCCCATAAAACATGCAATGGAGACGCACGCGGAGGTCATTCCTTCGTGGTCAAGAGAGGACGAGAATTATGTAGGGCTACAAAAGCACACCTCAAAATTCGTAGTTCTCAATCTAAGGATTTCCCAATGTCACCGCGGCCATCCAAAGAGAGTCCCACAATCACCACAACATATCTAAAGGATAGTCAAAGACAAGCACAAAGAGACTCTCAATCTTCAATCAACACACAAGAGAGGAAATCACTCATTAAAATATTTTTCTAATCCATGTCCAATAGACCGCTGTCACCTTGGTCTCGGGGATTATACTAGATAAAGACAAGTGAGTACATCAATTCAATACATAGAGGAAGGGGAAATATCATGGGATCACCCTAGATTAACATAGCCTATGATCACAACGAAGATCACATCATGGGAGAGAGAGATAACCACATAGCTACACGTACGAGCCCTCGGCCCCGGAGAAAACTACTCACGCATGGACATGGTGAGGAGGAGGTTGATGATGGTGTTGATGGAGAGGTGCAGCCCCGCGAGGAGGAGACGGCCGGCGGCAGCCTCAGAGGCGACGGCGGCGGACCTTGGGGGCGCGGCGGCGGCGGCGGCCCTCGGGGCGGCGGCGGCGGCGGCCCTCGGGGCGGCGGCGGCCCTAGGGGGCAGTGGCTCCTTGGCCCCCCTTCTTCCTTGTGGATGGTGCTGCAATGGTGCTGGTCCTCCCCTCCAAGACGGCGGCTCGGGAGGAGGAAAATTCGTGGCCCCTTGGTGACCTAGGTTTCCTCTCTTTATATAGACTCTCGGATTCCCGTCATCAGATTTTGGGCCTCAGTAAAACAGGCTTTACTCGGCCGTCCGGACTCCGATTTGGACGAATTTTATATCCAGAAGCATCGCCTCGAAATTCCCCACAACTTTCGCAACTAGACTTTTTCCGTTTGGCGTCGTCTACGGGCCGGAACGTGACCATATTTAAAAAACGTTCTCAGACAGATTTCAGGAAAGTCAGAGTCCTACTCCAATACGACTCCTTTTGCGTTTTTGTCAATTTCCAAGTAATTCCTACACAATAAAGTATAAAACAAGAACATTGTGCACTTTTGCAACCATTAGTAGGTTAGTCCAAATATGATCAGAAGTGTATGGAAGTGCATAAATATCATAGCAATATCACACAAAAAAAGCATGGAGCAAGCAGAAATTATAGATACGTTTTGCACGTATCACGCACTCAACTCTAATCCTACATCCAGCTGTATCCATCCTTCAACACATAACCAGTTATTTCCGGAAACCGTTTACCTCGGACCTTCGAAACGCATCCGCTATACTAGCTGTGGCAATACTCCCGAACTATCCCACCAGTACTGGGTGACGTCGGGATTATCTCACCACTAACCGCATAGGAGAGTTTTCGATGTGAGCCGTCTTAAGTATTCAAGAACTGCTACGATATATTTGTGACGACAACACCTCGGAGCTCAACTCCCCGGGACACTGCCACAACCCCTAAATGACAGGAGGCATCGAGAACAATATTCTCGTCACAAAGACATCGGAACAATCCAAACAATACTCGCGTGATCCTAAAAAAAATTGGTGAATTTTTGAGAGTAGAAGAGATAAGTAATCGTCAGGAGTCCTCACCAGAGTGAAAAGGGATGAGGAGCAAAAGAAATCCTACTCTCCGATATATATATATATTGAACTCAAAACATTTTCAAGTGTGTGCCTAGACTCAACCGTCAACGATTTGATCAATTAGTGGGGGCTTCTAGGTCGGAGAAGGCTCTGATACCAACTTGTAATGCCCAGGATGGGATTATACCTCCTACGTGTCGAGGCGCGACTTAAAGGTATAAGCCCATTCTAGAATGATCTCAAGTTTGTTATCTTTGCACGACTCATGTAAAAATAGGGATGAAATTGCAAAAGGATAGTTGGCTTACACTCGCCATGTCACACAATACATTACATAAGCAAATCATCATCCAAAACATCACAACCCGACTACGGGCGAAGATCCAAAAGAAAGATACCAAATACATAAAGCCACAGGTTCGAATTGCCCCTAGTAGAAACCACTACTGATCGTCGAAAACGTCACACACATACGACCACGCTCTTCATCGAACTCCCGGTGAAGTTCTGAACCATCTCATGCATCATACTAAGCTGTACCTGCATCTGGTGTTGTAGTATCTGTGAGCCACGAGGACTCAGCAATCCCATAACCATGGGTATCAAGACTAGCAAAGCTTTATTTGTAGGAAGAGGTAAAGTGGTGAGGTTGCAGCAGCGGCTAAGCATAATATGGTGGCTAGCTTACGAGTACAAGAGTAAGATGAGCATCTACGCAAGCGGTCGCAAACTAGTAGTGATCGCTAAAGATCCTAAACTACCTACGAGTCAAACATAACCCCGCCGTGTTCTCTTCTCAAAGTGAAAAGAGACAGTCATTGTTACTCACACAGTTGTGTGTTTTACTTCGGATCCTCTGTCAAGTTTTCTACAACCGGCCATTAACAAATTCCAATCTGCCACATAACCGCGGGCACGGCTTTCGAAAGATCATAACCCTGCAGGGGTGTCCCAACTTAGCCCATCATAAGCTCTCACGATCAGCTGAAGTAATAATAATTATTACCCATTATCTTAGGGAAATTCGATCAGGCTCGGCATCCCGGTGCACAAGACATTTCGACAATGGTAAAACAAGTCCAGC
Source organism: Secale cereale (assembly GCA_902687465.1). NCBI lineage: Eukaryota > Viridiplantae > Streptophyta > Magnoliopsida > Poales > Poaceae > Secale > Secale cereale. The sequence goes on from LR738713.1 coordinate 137,966,636, forward strand.
AAGACCTCCCGGCGTGCCGACACACTGATAGTAGCCGCGCGTATATCGTCTCAGGCCACGACCGGATGGGACATCCTACAGGAGCCAATCCTCGAGTTTCCCTGTGGTGGTCCCACAGTCCGCCCTTTTGGGACCAACACCATCAGCACTGGCCGCCCCTGTTATGTAGAATTAAGAACCCGGAGACATGACCCCCTATGCAATTTATTAATTAATTAAGTTGTTATTATGAGGCAAATTAAAACCAATGTTGGGCCTTGCTGGAGGAGTTTTATTCAAAGACGAAGTGTCAACGGGTCCCCATATACCCAACCGTGTAAGGAACGCAAAATCAAGGAACATAATGTCGGTTTATCGGCGCTTAAGGTGGCATGAGTGGAACAAAACACCGAGCAAAAGGCCAAGCCTTCCACCCATGCCCAGTATATAGGTGTGTTAATAATAATAGTAGATATTGTGATATTCCCAAAGCATCAAGTTCCAACATGGAACAATCTTCATCTTCACCTGCAACTAACAACGCTATAAGAGGGGCTGAGCAAGCGAGTAACATAGCCAAACAATGGTTTGCTAGGAAGGTGTCAAAGGTTAGAGGTTCATGGCAACAAGGAGAGGGTCTGACAATAATGATGGGTAGCGCGACATATAACGATAGCATCGAGACAACTAAGCATGGCAATGATAGTAAAGGTATCCAAGGTGATGGTCATCTTGCCTGGGATTCCGCAAGGAAGAAGAACAAGTCCATGAAGTAGTCGAACGGATCCTCACAACTCCGGAACGAACCCGAAGCTAACAAGAGAAGCAAGAAATACGGTAAACACACAAGCATTAACATGTCATACGATGCACATCCAAGTATGATGCATGTCCGGTTTAAATATGCATGGCATGGCAAGGTGCACAAAGAATACTACAAGTTAAGTGGAGCTCAATATGAAACGAGTTGCATATTGACGAAACACCACATTTTATTCATTTAGTTGACTCTCGTTTATTTACAAGACAAGATTAAATGTTTGTTAACATGGCAAGAGGTGAAGCAAGTGTAAACTAGCTATCTAGGCATTTTAAATGAGGCCGGAAATAACAACAACAATTCCGGAAAATCCCCATGACCAATTTAGCAATTATTAAAGCAACAACAATTTAAACATTTTTAATGTTGTTATCATGATGCGAATGACAAATGCAAGTTTTAAGCAATTTTAGCAAAAGTTAACATGAAGAGATATGAAGTATTTGTCACCGTGGTGGAAAGAAAGGGGGCACGGCGACGACTCCGAAAATGATGCCACGCAACATATCGGTACCGGTAACTCGTCGAGAGACCGGTGCAAAAGAAAAGGTGGCGTGAGCGTGAATGTGTCGAACGAGATGATGGGGCGCTCCCGGTTCCCCGGTTCCCACAAGTCGGCGACAAAAGATAGCCACAACGGACACGGTGCAACAAGGGAAACATCTCATACAACCACATGCATTCGTCCACGAGGTCATCGTCTCGGGGTATACCTTCGAATCGTTCGTTTCGGGGCGGTTCGAGGTCGTAGAGGAAGTAGTGGTACTCGTGGGTCGTGGTACACGTTTTGTCTCCGCTCAAGTTTTCGTGTCGTGGAACTTGCCGCGTTCCGGACCGAAGGGGTACTTGGCGCATCCACGGGTCTCCGAGGTCGACAGTAGAGGATGTAGTCATTCTCGTTTCGTAGATGTTCATGTTTCCATAAAGGTATTTGTCGCGGCATCGGATGTAGTGGTACTCGTCTTGGCGATTCCACGGTGACGGTAGACGTACACGTTACGTCGAGGAACTCTGCGGTTCCAAGGCTCCGGGCGTCGTGGTACTTGGCGATGTTCGTGCTGGTCCAAAACAAGACAAGAGGCCGTATACGGTTGCCTTGTTCGTCGACACCAGCGAGGAAGATGGCCGGCGCGGGCTTGCGACAGGGACCCGAGGATCTGGACGAGCAACGACTAGACGAAATGCCGTCGTCGCCTTGGTAGGAAGCAGGGACGCAGCGGCGTGCACACGGAAGGCCGGCGAGGAACAGGAGACGGCTGGGGTGCCTTGGTGCAGCGGAGGCGGAGGCTGAGCAGAGCAGCAGGTCCGGGCACGGGTTCTGGTCCTCATGGCGGCCTCCGACGGATGAGCTGAGGAGGGGACGGCGGGGTCGGGCAACATCACGGTGGCTGGGGCTTGGCGAAGAGCAGCGGCAGGGGCGACGGCGTCGGCGCTGTCGTGGTGGCCCGCGGTGGCCTGAGGTGGTGGTGGAAGGTCGCGACGACGCGGAGGTGGCCGTCGCCGGAGGCGGGGGCGACGGCTCTGGCACGCTCGTAGGAGGAGGTCGGGCGCGAGGTGAGCCGGCTGGGAGGCTCAGGACGACGGGCCAGGCTCGCAGGAGAGAGGAAGTGGCCGACGCAGCTCGAAGGTGATGAGGGGGAGGGCGCGCGCTAGCGAGGGAGCGTGAGGGAGAGGGGCGTCGTGGGGGAACGACGAGAGGAGGAGAGTATCGGGGAAGAATGGGGATTGGAGAGGGGATCGAGAGGGGGATATGGGTAAGTGGCGGCGGTCGTTGGGAGCGAGGGGAGGAAGAGAGGTCGAGAGGGAGAGATGGGAGCGACGGGGCTAGGGTTAGCGCAGAGGAGGGGCGGTTGGGCCTTGGGCCTAGAAGGCTGATGGGCCTTAGAGGCCGGCGGCTGGGCCTCTTCTGCCTCCTCTCTTCTACTGATTTCTTTAAGAGAGAAGAAGAAGAATGATGAAAAGAAAGAGAGGCTTAGAGAAAGATTTTGCGCAAGCGGGTAGTTTTTCCGGACTCATGAAAATAAGCCTTATCCAGGAAAATAGAACTGGCATGATTGAAAAATTAAATTCAAATTCCTTTGAATTTAATTCAACGAGTGTGAGAAAGAAGTGGGTATCTGGGAGGTCCAAAAAATGTTAAGAATTTTGGTGGAGCCTCGATAAAAGAGATAAAGAATTATTGGCAAGGGTTGGGAGTCAAAACTTGCAGTGAAAAGAATATGGAGAATTTGCAAGTGTGTTATGGTTGCTTCCAACAATGGAATATTTTTATAATAACTCCATAAATATTAGGAGGATATATATATGTTATAAAGAGAAGTCATCCTTCCCTCGATTTAAATGGACCGAAGGTCCACATGACTTATTTAGATGAGATGCAAAAGATTAATGACATGATGGCATGATGACATGATTCAATGCAAAAAATAAATAAAGCAAGCACAAATGAAACACACGGGAAAACCCGGAACATCTGGAATCTTCTGGAGCGTCGGTCTTCGGGCGTCACATGACTATAGACTTGCAAGATAGGATCAAGAACATACATATATTAATGAAAACATAATAGGTTCAGATCTGAAATCATGGCACTCGGGCCCTAGTGACAAGCATTAAGCATAGCAAAGTCATAGCAACATCAATCTGAGAACATAGTGGATAATAGGGATCAAACCCTAACAAAACTAACTCGATTACATGATAGATCCCATCCAACCCATTACCGTCCAGCAAGCCTACGATGGAATTACTCACACACGGCGGTGAACATCATGGAATTGGTGATGGAGGAAGGTTGATGATGACGATGGCGACGATCTCCACTCTCCGGAGCCCCGAACGGACTCCGGATCAGCCCTCCCGAGAGAGATTAGGGCTTGGCGACGGCTCCATCTCGTGAAACGCGATAATTCCTTCTCCCTGATTTTTTTCTCCCCGAACATGAAGATATAGGATCTGGGGATACGTCGGTAAGGCACCAGGGGGCGCCCCCCACCCTCGTGGACAGGCCCAAGGCCTCCTGGTGTGGATCTTCTTGCATGTATTTTTTATATTTTCCGAAATAATTCTCCGTTGATTTTCAGGCGATTCCGAGAACTTTTTATTCTGCACAAAAACAACACCATGGTATTTCTGCTGAAAACAACGTCAGTCCGGGTTATTTCCATTGAAATCATGTAAGTTAGAGTCCAAAACAAGGGCAAAAGGGTTTGGAAAAGTAGATATGTTGGAGACGTATCATACATTTGCACTCGATGAAACTACGAGCCGATCACCTGAATGGAATGATAACGTAGATGCACATCTTTCCAGTGTACAACTTATCTCGATTCGAAGAAGCACCGTTGTATAGATTAGAACGGGACAAGTGTAGGAGAATTACGGCACAACATGTGCAAACCCACTTTACACCCGTCACCGGAGCCACATCTGTTCGCTAGATTGCGTCTCTTGGTCTAGCTGAATGGAAACGGTCGATTCAAGTATTCCTTACTTTATGGTTTATGCGGCCTAAGATTTTGGTGCAAGGTACACAATCAAACATGTCAAATTATACCATGCATGCCTAATTAGGCTTCATACAAGCTACCAAACACAACATTACGACATCCACCCTGCTGCTGCCCTGCATGCATGGCACTAGTAGCAGCCCATCAATCTCTCGCGTTGATATAAGCCTAGGTGAACACGTTAGAAGACGAGTACATAATTGATTGAACCCAAAATAAGTTTTAGTTGACTGACCTGTAGCAAACGCAAATATTTACTTATAGCTTAAAGTTCTTTTCTTTTGAAATTATATGTCAAAGATCTATAGCACTTTATCGGATGAGAACCGGGTACTCTACCATCTCACAACGTTGGCTCAACTACATAGTTGATGAGGGGTGGGCCCCGGGTTTGAAGAAAATGTATTCAATTTTTAAAACATTTTTCGAAATCCTATACCCTGACGACTATAACACCATATGAGTACATGTATGCAATGTAATCATATACCGAAATAAGAAGCCAATTAGCCATATTAACTCACCCTTGTACAAATGTAATGTTTATGAGCAAAAACTGGAAAATTTGTTCATGGACAATGGAAGAAGTACTGAAGTCGGAAGCACGACGAAGCAAGGTGTCCTATCAAACAATCGTACACAACAGGTCGGGTGCCTGCACTATGCGTCCGCGCCGCCGCCAACCATCTGCCCCTGCCTGCCACAACCCATTGTGCACCCCCGCCGCGTGATCAACCCTACCTCGAGTCGGCGACCGTGTGCAACATTGGGATTTGGGGAGCCGAGCGAAGCGGTACTTCGGGTTCTCTACGTGTGCGTGAATGCATGATGGGTCACTTAGCGATCATGCCATCGTGGCTGGATTGTACTTCATGTTTCTTTACAGAGGGAGTAGTTAATTAGCTATTCACGTATTGAGCTTGGGCCGCGTGGGGTGCGGAGGGAGAAAACCATGTGGGCTGAAATGCGTGCACCTATCAGATTCTCTGTTAGTTTTTCTCACATATATACGCAGTATACACAATATATACCTATTTTTAATCTATTTTTTGTCAAAGAAATATGTATTGAACTGAATATGCATGAATTATAGTGGGCTCTCCCCTCATGAGGGTACTAGCTTGATCACGTTAGTCCTCTAATTTACTCTTCCATTTCATATTAGTTGTCGCTAAAACGTATCTATTTGATTCATAAAAAGAGAGAAAGAAACGTATCTATCTAGTCGTATACTAGATACATCTGTTTTTCGCAACAACTAAAATAGCTGAATTCCGCTAAAAAAATCTAAAAATAGCTGAATGTTTAATAACCTACACGGTTCAGTTAATGTGCTTTTTTCAATAAAGCAGACCAAACAATAATGAAATCCGAGATATTTGGAATGACCCATGGCTGCCGAGGGCCTGGTCGAGACGGGTCATTACGCCGAGGGGGGCGATGTGACGCCCGGGTAATCAAGCTACAGTAAAACTTCACTAATGATGCCACGTCACCTCGATTACTGTGGATAACTCGTGTCAGTTTGAAACCAAGTTCAAATTTCAAATTTAAGATAAAGACAAACAATAAAAGTTTTCAAATGTTAAAACTAAAATGTTCGGAGTCAACCAAATATTGCATAAGTAATTATGGTGGAGAAACCACACCATTTTAAAATTCTTAAATACTATAAGATGTATAAAACAATAGTAAAAGAAAACAATTATTTAAATACCTTTTGTGATTAATAAAAAGTCAAACTAATGGATTGAGGACTAGACTCTTGTTAACTATGGACTAAGTTGAAATACTAATTTAGATGCTACGAGTATATTTTACTAACACTAAAATTAATAGGAAACAAACAAATCAGTAAAAGTAATAAAAGGGAAAAGTTAAAACAGAAAACAAAACAAAACAAAACAAAACATGGACCCCCCCACTGGGCCAGTTGGCCCAGCTACTAGCCAGGCCGGCCCAAACCGGGCCAGGCCGCCCCTTCACACCCCTTAACCCCCCACGCGACCCAACCCTAGCAATCCCTCGTTCCATTCCCCCGTTCCCCACCTCGCGCCGCCAGGGACGAGGGAAAGCGCTCGGACCCTCTCAGGCTCGCCCGGCCCTGTGCCGCCGGCGAGTAGTGCCGCGCCTGCGCAACCGTCGGCGCCGCCGTCTTCCCCGCTACGCAAGGCCGCCATCTGCCGGCACCGAGGGCCGCCCCACCCCACGACCGCCTCCTCGCGGCCTCGTCCCCTCTCCCTCGTGGCTCGACGCCGGAGCTCCTCCACGTCGGACCGCCGTCGGCCACCCC
>LR738713.1:137973784-138002013 GCA_902687465.1 Secale cereale
GGCCTCCTCCGCTTCGCCCGTTAGCGCATGAGCCCGCGAAGGCCTCCGTCCCTATGACGTACGGGCCCCACCCCCAGAACATTTAATAAAAATGTTGAAAATAAAATAGATAAATAAATATAAATAATTAATAATTTTAATTAATTAATTAACTAGATAATTAATCATGTCTTTAATAACCTAATGGAAAATTAACTAAAATAAATAATGTTAAGATTAAACTAATTAATTGTGATTAATCTAATTAACTTTAATTAGTTAAACTAATTAGGTTTAGTTAATTAAATATAGAGCTAATTATACTGTGTCACTGACCAGTGGGACCCACTGGTCAGGTTGACCAGTCAACCGTGCTGATGTCAGCATGATGTCATGCTGATGTCATAAATCCTTTTTCGAATTAATTTAATTAATATTAAATTCCAGAAATTAATAAAAACTTTAGAAAACCATATAAAATAAACCGTACCTCGGATGAAAATACTTTGTACATGAAAGTTGCTCAGAACGACGAGACGAATCTGAATACGCGGTCCGTTCGTCCGCCACACACCTCTTTCATACCGAACCTACAACTTTCCCCCTCCGTTTCATCAGTCCGAAAACGCGAAACACCGGGAATACTTTCCCGGATGTTTTCCCCCTTCGTCTGTAACACCTCCTACCGTGTTAGGTCACACGTAGCACCACATATTGCCATGTTATGCTTTGTGGTGTGATGTTTGCTTTATATTTATTGTTTCTTCCCCCTCTTCTCTCCGATAAACACCGGGACTGAGACCGCTGACGGTGCCACTATGATCGACTGCGTCGACGACGACCCCTCCTTCTTGCCAGAGCAACCAGGCAAGCCCCCCCCCCTTGATCACCAGATATCGCCTATTCTCCTCCCTCTTACTCTTGCATTAGTTTACTACTGTTGTTGATTCGATAACTCCTATTCTGATGCATAGCCTGTCATTGTTGCTACCACTGTTGATACCTTTACCTGTTATCCTAATGCTTAGTATAGGATGCTAGTATACCATTAGTGGCCCCACATCCTTGTCCGTCTGCCATGCTATACTATCGGGCCGTGATCACCTCGGGTGGTGATCACGAGTATATACTATATACTTACTTTACATGATACATGATGTGACTAAAGTCGGGTCGGCTCATTGAGTACCCGCAAGTGATTCGATGTGGGGGCTGAAAGGACAGGTGGCTCCATCCAGGTAGTGATGGGCCTGAGTTCCCGACGGTCCCCCGAGTGGATCTTTGTGGCGGAGCGACAGGGCAGGTTTGAGACACCCAGTGGAGAGGTGGCCTGGGCCTGGTCGTTGTCCGCGGTTATTTCATAATAACACGCTTAACGAGTTTGGATATTTGATCTGAGTCTGGCCGTTGGCCTATACGCACTAACTAGCTACGTGGGAATAGTTATGGGTACTCGACGTCGTGGTATCAGTCGAAGCCTTCTTGACGTCAGCGATTGAGCGGCGCGCGCCGGGATGGACTGCGTAACGTAACTTCCTTAGTAATGGAGGTTGCTAGGTCTGCTCACCGGCCGCGTACGCAACGTGCAGGTGTGCGTTGGGCGATGGGCCCGGACCCCTGCGCGCCTAGGACTTAGACCGGCGTCCTGACCTCTCTGTTGTGCTTAGGTAGGGCTACGACGTGTTGATCTTCCGAGGCCGGGCATGACCCTGGAAAGTGTGTCCGGCCAAATAGGATCAAGCGTGCTGGGTTATGTGGTGCACCCCTGCAGGGAAGTTAATCTATTCGAATAGCTGTGTCCCTCGGTAAAAGGACGACCCGGAGTTGTATTCCGACCTCATGACAACTAGAACCGGATACTTAATAAAACACACCCTTACCAGTGCCAGATACAACTCGGTGATTGCTCTCTCACAGGGTGATGTGCGGGAGGATTGCCAAGTAGGTTTATGCTATACGATGTTACTTGGTGAACTTACCATCTACTCCCTTCCACTGCTGCAAGACGGAGGCTGTGAGAAGCGAGGATACTTGTTACTTTCCAGCTACCCTCATCTGCTGCTGCAAGATGGAGGTTACGAGAAGCGTAGTCTTCGATTGGATTAGCTATCCCCCTCTTATTCTGCTTTCTGCAGTTCAGTCCACATATATTACCCCTTTACACAGATATCATTGCATATGTAGTGTAGATCCTTGCTTGCGAGTACTTTGGATGAGTACTCACGGTTGCTTTTCTCCCCCTTTTCCCCGTTTCTCCCTTCTTCTCGGATGACGCAACCAGATGGTGGAGTCCAGGAGCCAGATGATCCCGAGGATGTTTCACCGTGGAGTTCGGCTTCGAGGAGTAGTTAGGAGGTCCCAGGCAGGAGGCCTTGCCTCTTCGATCGTTGAAGTTTGTGCTAGCCTTCTTAAGGCAAACTTGTTTAACTTATGTTTGTACTCAGATATTATTGCTTCCGCTGACTCTTGTGTTTTCGAGCTTTTGTATTCGAGCCCTCGAGGCCCCTGGCTTGTAATATACAGCTTGTATTATTTTAATTTGTGTCTAGAGTTGTGTGTTGGAAATATGCCCTAGAGGCAATAATAAAAGAGTTATTATTATATTTCCTTGTTCATGATAATCGTTTATTATCCATGCTATAACTGTATTGATTGGAAACTCAAATACACGTGTGGATGAATAGACAGACTTTGTGTCCCTAGTGAGCCTCTACAGGACTAGCTCGTTGATCAAAGATGACCGCGGTTTCCAGGTCATAGACATGAGTTGTCATTTGATAACGGGATCACATCATTAGGAGAATGATGTGATGGACGAGCCCCAAACGTTAAACATAGCTTTTGATCGTGTCAGTTATCGCTATAGTTTTCTGCATGTCAAGTATAAGTTCCTATGACCATGAGATCATGTAACTCACTGACACCGTAGGAGTGCTTTGTGTGTGCCAAACGTCACAACGTAACTGGGTGACTATAAAGGTACTCTACAGGTATCTCCGAGGGTGTCTGTTGAGTTGACATGGATCAAGACTGGGATTTGTCACTCCGTGTGACGGAGAGGTATCTCCGGGCCCACTCGGTAATACGTCATCTCAATGAGCTCAAAGTGACTAAGGAGTTGGTCACGGGATTATGTATTACGGTAACGAGTAAAGAGACTTGCCGGTAACGAGATTGAACTAGGTATAGAGATACCGACGATCGAATCTCGGGCAAGTAACATACCGACGAGACAAAGGGAACTGTATACGGGATTGCCTGAATCCTTGACATCGTGGTTCATCCGATGAGATCATCGAGAAACATGTGGGAACCAATATGGGTATCCAGATCCCGCTATTGGTTATTGACCTGGGAGTGTCTCGGTCATGTCTACATGGTTTCCGAACCCGCAGGGTCTACACACTTAACGTTCGGTGACGCTAGGGTTGTTAGTGAGAAAAGTGTATGGTTACCGAAGGTTGTTCGGAGTCCCGGATGAGATCCCGGACATGACGAGGGTCTCCGGAATGGTCCGGAGACGAAGATTGATATATAGGATGAAAGGTTTCGGAGTCCGGAAGTGTTCCGGGGAGCATCGGGAAATCGGCGGACGACCGAAAGGGGTTTCGGGGGTTCCGGAAGTAGTTCTGGGCCTAATGGGCCACAAGGGGGGACACCACAGCCCTCAGGGGGCTGTGCGCCCCCCTGGGCCCTCTCCTTGTGCGCCAAGGGGGGTGGACCCCTCTAGGGTGGCCGCACCCCCTTAGCCTTGGGGGGCAAGGCACCTAGGGGGGGAAACCCTAGGGCCTGCCTTGGCCGCCGCCCCCCCATGCCCTGGCCGCCGGCCCCCTAGGGGAAACCCTAGGGCGCCCCCCTCTCCTCCTTCCCCCTATATATAGAGAGGTAGAGGGAGGGCAGACAACACAAGTTCGTGCCTCGGTGCTGCCCTCCCTCTCCCATAACATCTTCTTCTCCCGCGGTGCTTAGGCGAAGCCCTGCCGGAGTTCTTCTCCACCATCACCACCACGCCGTCGTGCTGCCGGTTCTCCATCAACCTCTCCTCCACCCCTTGCTGGATCAAGAAGGAGGAGACGTCCCCGAGCCGTACGTGTGAAGAACGCGGAGGCACCGTTGCTTCGGTGCTTGGATCTTCAGCGATCTGAATCGCGGCGAGTACGACTCCATCAACCGCGTTCTTAACGCTTCCGCTTAGCGATCTACAAGGGTATGTGGATCCTACTCTCCCCTCGTAGTTGCATCTACTAGATTGATCTTGGTGAACGTAGAGAAAAATTTTTGTTTTCCATGCAACGTTCCCCAACAGTGGCATCATGAGCTAGGATCTTGCGTAGATGCTTTCTCGAGTAGAACACAAAAGGGTTTGTGGCGTTGATGTTTAAATTGCTGCCCTACTTAGTCTTTCTTGATTCAGCGGTATTATAGGATGAAGCGGCCCGGACCAACTTTACATGTCCACGTACATGAGACCGGTTCCATCGACAGACATGTGACTTTTGTTGCATAAGATGGCTGGCGGGTGTCTGTCTCTCCTATCTTAGTTGAATCGGAATAGAACAAGGCGGTCCTTGTAGAAGGTTAAATAGCAACTTGAATATCACCGTTGTGGTTTTGCGTAGGTAAGAAGCGTTCTTGCTAGATACCCATAGCAGCCACGTAAAACATGCAACAACAAATTAGAGGACGTCTAACTTGTTTTTGCAGGGTATGCATGTGATATGATATGGCCAATGACATGATGAGATATATTTGATGTATGAGATGATCATGTTGTAATAGTTAATATCGACTTGCATGTCGATGCATACGGCAACCGGCAGGAGCCATAGGGTTGTCTTTATTTTTTGTATGACCTGCGTGTCAATCATTAAGCGCTTTGTAATGCTTTACTTTATCGCTAAACGATAGCAATAGTAGTAAGAGCATGGTGGGCGCCGACAACCCCGATGGCGACACGATGATGGAGATCATGATGATGGAGATCATGGTGTGGCGCCGGTGACGATGGAGATCATGCCGGTGTTTTGGAGATGGAGATCAAAAGCACGAGTTGATGGCCATATCATGTCACTTATGATTTGCATGTGATGTTAATCCTTTTATGCATCTTATTTTGCTTAGGACGACGGTAGCATTATAAGATGATCCTTCACTAAAATTTCAAGATAAAAATTGTGTTCCCCCCGAGTGTGCGCCGTTGCGAAGGTTCGTCGTTTCGAAGCACCACGTGATGATCGGGTGTGATAGACTCTACGTTCGCATACAACGGGTGCAAGCCAGTTTTGCACATGCAGAACACTCGGGTTAGACTTGACGAGCCTAGCATGTACAGACATGGCCTCAGAACACGGAGGACCGAAAGGTCGAGCATGAGTCATATAGTAGATATGATCAACATGTTGATGTTCACCATTGACACCACCTCATCTCACGTGATGATCGGACTTGGGTTGGTGAATTTGGATCATGTCACGCTCGAATGACCGGAGGGATGTCAATTTGAGTGGGAGTTATAAATAATTTGATTAGGTAATAACTCACTTATCATGAACAATAGTCTAAAATGTCTTTGCAAATTTTGGGTTGTAGATGGCTCGCGCAGTAGCTCCCCTGAATTTTAATGCGTTCCTAGAGAAAGCTAAACTGAAAGATGATGGGAGCAACTTTGTGGACTGGCTCCGCAATCTGAGGATCATCCTCACAGCTGCCCAAAAGGTTTATGTCCTAAATGCACCGCTAGGTGAACCCCCCGCTCCTGGAGCCTCTGCGGACGTTATGAACGTCTGGCAGACGCGTTCGGATGACTATTCGATAGTGCAGTGTGCCATGTTGTACGGCTTGGAAGGAGGACTTCAAAGGCGTTTTGAACGTCATGGTGCATATGAGATGTACACGGAGTTGAAGTTCATCTTTGAGAAGAATGCTAAGATCGAGAGGTATGAGACCACCGATAAATTCTTCGCTTGCAAGATGGAGGAGAATTCGTCTGTCAGTGAGCACTTACTGAAGATGTCTGGGTACTATACCCGCATAGCTGATCTGGGACTTGTGTTCCCGGATGAAGCTATCATTGACAGAATTCTCCAGTCACTTCCTCCAAGCTACAAGAGCTTCGTGCAGCAGTACAACATGCAAGGGATGAATAAAACCATCGCCGAGCTGTTTTCAATGCTGAAAGTCGCTGAGGCAGACATCCAGAAGGAGTATCAAGTGTTGATGGTCAATAAAACCACCAGTTTCAAGAAGAATGGCAAGGGCAAGAAGGGTAACTCTAAGAAGGGTGGCAAAGCAGTTGCTAATCCAGTGAAGAAACCCAAGGCTGGGCCCAAGCCAGAGACTGAGTGTTTCTATTGCAAGGGGAACGGCCACTGGAAGCGGAACTGCCCCAAGTATCTGGCGGACAAGAAGGGGGCCAACAACAACAAAGGTATATGTGATATACATGTTATTGATGTGTACCTTACCAACTCTCGTTGTAGTGCCTGGGTATTTGATACCAGTTCGGTTGCTCACATTTGCAACTCTAAACAGGAACTGCGGAATAAACGGAGGCTGGCGAAGGACGAAGTGACGATGCGCGTGGGAAATGGTTCCAAGGTTGATGTGATCGCCGTCGGCTCGCTCGCTCTTCGATTACCATCGGGATTAGTTATGAACCTGAATAATTGTTATTTAGTGCCTGCGTTAAGCATGAACATTATATCTGGATCTTGTTTATTGCGAGACGGTTACTCATTTAAGTCAGAGAATAATGGTTGTTCTATTTATATGAGTAATATCTTTTATGGTCATGCACCCGAAGTTAGGGGTTTATTCTTATTGAATCTCGATAGTGATGATACACATGTTCATAACATTGATGCCAAAAGATGTAGAGTTGATAATGACAATACCACTTTCTTGTGGCACTGCCGTCTGGGTCATATCGGCGTAAAACGCATGAGGAAGCTCCATGCTGATGGACTTTTGGAGTCTCTTGATTTTGAATCACTTGACACGTGCGAGCCGTGCCTCATGGGCAAGATGACAAGGACCCCGTTTTCAGGGACAATGGAACGGGCAAGTGACTTATTGGAAATCATACATACCGATGTGTGCGGTCCGATGAGTGTAACGGCGCGCGGTGGATATCGTTATTTTCTCACCTTCACTGACGACTTAAGTAGATATGGGTATATTTACTTGATGAAGCACAAGTCTGAAACTTTTGAAAAGTTCAAGCAATTTCAGAGTGAAGTTGAAAATCATCGTAACAAGAAGATCAAGTTCCTACGATCTGATCGAGGGGGAGAATATCTGAGTTATGAGTTTGGTGATCACTTAAGAAAATGTGGAATTGTTTCACAGTTGACACCACCTGGAACACCACAGCGTAATGGTGTGTCCGAACGTCGTAATCGAACCCTATTAGATATGGTACGTTCTATGATGTCTCTTGCCGATTTGCCACTATCGTTTTGGGGATATGCGTTAGAGACAGCTGCATTCACTTTAAATAGGGCTCCATCTAAGTCCGTTGAGACAACACCGTATGAACTGTGGTTTGGTAAGAAACCGAAGTTGTCTTTTCTCAAGGTTTGGGGTTGCGATGCTTATGTCAAAAGGCTTCAGCCAGAAAAGCTCGAACCCAAAGCGGACAAATGTGTCTTCATAGGATACCCAAAAGAAACAGTTGGGTACACCTTCTATCTAAGATCCGAGGGCAAAGTGTTTGTCGCTAAGAACGGGTCCTTTCTCGAGAAAGAGTTTCTCTCGAAAGAATTGAGTGGGAGGAAGGTAGAACTTGATGAGGTTATTGAACCTCTGCTTCAACCAGAAAGTAGCGCAGCACAGAAAGATGTTTTTGTGGAGCCTGCAGAGGTTGAAGAGGAAGCCAATGATGATGATCAAGGAGCTTCTGATCAAGTTACTACCGAACCTCGTAGGTCGACAAGGGTACGCACTGCACCTGAGTGGTATGGTAACCCTGTCTTGGAGGTCATGTTGTTAGACAACGGTGAACCTACGAGCTATGGAGAAGCGATGGTGGGCCCAGATTCCGACAAATGGTTAGAGGCCATGAAATCCGAGATGGGATCCATGTATGAAAACAAAGTATGGACTTTGGAAGTATTACCTGAAGGGCGGAAGGCCATTCAGAATAAATGGATTTTTAAGAGGAAGACGGACGCTGACGGTAATGTCACCGTGTATAAAGCTCGACTTGTGGCAAAGGGTTTTTCACAAGTTCAAGGGATTGACTACGATGAGACTTTCTCACCCGTAGCGATGCTTAAATCCGTCCGAATCATGTTAGCAATAGCTGCATATTTCGATTATGAAATTTGGCAGATGGATGTCAAAACAGCGTTCCTTAACGGTTTTCTTAAGGAAGAGTTGTATATGATGCAACCAGAAGGTTTTATCGATCCAGAGAATGCTGACAAAGTATGCAGGCTCCAGCGTTCCATTTATGGGCTGGTGCAAGCATCTCGGAGTTGGAATCTTCGCTTTGATGAGGTGATCAAAGCGTTTGGGTTTATACAAGTTTACAATGAAGCTTGTATTTACAAGAAAGTGAGTGGGAGCTCTATAGCGTTTCTAATATTATATGTGGATGACATATTGCTGATTGGAAACAATATAGAATTTTTGGATAGCGTGAAGGGATATTTGAACAAGAGTTTTTCGATGAAGGATCTCGGTGAAGCTGCTTTCATATTGGGCATCAAGATCTATAGAGATAGATCAAGACGCTTGATAGGACTTTCACAAAGCACATACCTTGATAAAGTTTTGAAGAAGTTCAAAATGGATCAATCCAAGAAGGGGTTCTTGCCGGTATTGCAAGGTACAAAGTTGAGTAAGACTCAGTGCCCAGTGACTGCGGATGATAGAGAAAAGATGAGTGTCGTCCCCTATGCTTCAGCCATAGGCTCTATCATGTATGCAATGCTGTGCACAAGACCAGATGTCAGCCTTGCCATAAGTATGGCCGGAAGGTTTCAAAGTAATCCTGGTATGGATCACTGGACAGCGGTCAAGAATATCCTAAAGTACCTGAAAAGGACTAAGGATATGTTTCTCGTTTATGGAGGTGATCAAGAGCTCGTCGTAAAGGGTTACGTCGATGCAAGCTTTGACACTGATCCGGATGACTCTAAGTCACAAACCGGATATGTATATATTCTCAACGGGGGAGCGGTAAGCTGGTGCAGTTCCAAGCAGAGCGTGGTAGCTGATTCTACATGTGAAGCGGAGTATATAGCTGCCTCGGAGGCGGCTAAGGAAGGTGTCTGGATGAAGGAGTTCATGACAGATCTTGGAGTTGTGCCTAGTGCACTGAACCCAATGACTCTGTTCTGTGACAACACTGGTGCCATTGCTCTAGCCAAGGAACCAAGGTTTCACAAGAGGACCAGACACATAAAGCGACGCTTCAATTCCATCCGCGATTCGGTCAAGGAGGAGGACATAAACATTTGCAAAGTACACACGGATTTGAATGTTGCAGATCCGTTGACTAAGCCTCTTCCACGGGCTAAGCACGATCAACACCAAGACTCTATGGGTGTTAGATTCATTACCTTGTAATGCTAGATTATTGACTCTAGTGCAAGTGGGAGACTGTTGGAAATATGCCCTAGAGGCAATAATAAAAGAGTTATTATTATATTGTTCATGATAATCGTTTATTATCCATGCTATAACTGTATTGATTGGAAACTCAGATACACGTGTGGATGAATAGACAGACTTTGTGTCCCTAGTGTGCCTCTACAGGACTAGCTCGTTGATCAAAGATGACCGTGGTTTCCAGGTCATAAGACATGAGTTGTCATTTGATAACGGGATCACATCATTAGGAGAATGATGTGATGGACGAGACCCAAACGTTAACATAGCTTTTGATCGTGTCAGTTATCGCTATAGTTTTTCTGCATGTCAAGTATAAGTTCCTATGACCATGAGATCATGTAACTCACTGACACCGTAGGAGTGCTTTGTGTGTGCCAAACGTCGCAACGTAACTGGGTGACTATAAAGGTACTCTACAGGTATCTCCGAGGGTGTCTGTTGAGTTGACATGGATCGAGACTGGGATTTGTCACTCCGTGTGACGGAGAGGTATCTCCGGGCCCACTCGGTAATACGTCATCTCAATGAGCTCAAAGTGACTAAGTAGTTGGTCACGGGATTATGTATTACGGTAACGAGTAAAGAGACTTGCCGGTAACGAGATTGAACTAGGTATAGAGATACCGACGATCGAATCTCGGGCAAGTAACATACCGACGAGACAAAGGGAACTGTATACGGGATTGCCTGAATCCTTGACATCGTGGTTCATTCGATGAGATCATCGAGAAACATGTGGGAACCAATATGGGTATCCAAATCCCGCTATTGGTTATTGACCTGGGAGTGTCTCGGTCATGTCTACATGGTTTCCGAACCCGCAGGGTCTACACACTTAACGTTCGGTGACGCTAGGGTTGTTAGAGAGAAAAGTGTATGGTTACCGAAGGTTGTTCGGAGTCCCGGATGAGATCCCGGACATGACGAGGGTCTCCGGAATGGTCCGGAGACGAAGATTGATATATAGGATGAAAGGTTTCGGAGTCCGGAAGTGTTCCGGGGAGCATCGGGAAATCGGCGGAGTACCGGAAAGGTTTTCGGGGGGTCCGGAAGAAGTTCTGGGCCTAATGGGCCACAAGGGGGGACACCACAGCCCTCAGGGGGCTGTGCGCCCCCCCCCCCTGGGCCCTCTCCTCATGCGGCTAAGGGGGTGGGACCCCCTAGGGCAGCCGCACCCCTTTGGAGTGGGGGGCAAGGCACCTAGGGGGGGAAACCCTAGGGCCTGGCCCTGGCCGCCGCCCCCCCTGCCTTGGCCGCCGCCCCCCCCTTTGCCCTGGCCGCCGGCCCCCTGGGGGGAAACCCTAGGGCGCCCTCACCTCTCCACCCCCCCTATATATAGTGAGGCAAAGGGAGGGCAGCAAACACAAGTTCGTGCCTCGGTGCTGCCCTCCCTCTCCCACAACATCTTCTTCTCCCGCGGTGCTTAGGCGAAGCCCTGCCGGAGTTCTTCTCCACCATCACCACCACGCCGTCGTGCTGCCGGTTCTCCATCAACCTCTCCTCCACCCCTTGCTGGATCAAGAAGGAGGAGACGTCCCCGAGCCGTACGTGTGAAGAACACGGAGGCACCGTTGCTTCGGTGCTAGGATCTTCGGCGATCTGAATCGCGGCGAGTACGACTCCATCATCCGCGTTCATAACGCTTCCGCTTAGCGATCTACAAGGGTATGTGGATCCTACTCTCCCCTCGTAGTTGCATCTACTAGATTGATCTTGGTGAACGTAGAGAAAAATTTTTGTTTTCCATGCAACGTTCCCCAACATTGTGTTGTGATATCTTCCAGTGAGTCCTTGATCTTGGCCGTACACATTTGCGTGCATGATTAGTGTACGGGCAAATCGGGGGCGTCACAAGTTGGTATCAGAGCCGGCTGCCTGTAGGAATCCCCCTTTCCAACTCCTTGGCCGAAGTTGAGTCTAGTCTTTGAAAAACAAATTTACTAACTTGTTGTGTGGCTTACGGGCCCACAACATCAATGGGTGGTATTAGGATCTTTTACTCCTCGTCTATACTCTGGAACTCTGATCTCTCTTCTATTCGGGTTAAAAGCTTTTGCTAACTCTGACTCTAGGTTCTCGTAACTATTTCTCCCGGAGAGCCCTCATTCCGGAAGGTCGCCTGCTTCGTCAGAAGATTCTAAGGATGTCTCTCGATATTTTCCCGAGACCCTTGTGCTCATCGCCTTTGCAATTCACTGCCAATGATATATCCCTACGGACATCTGCTTGTACTCGTCATTCTCATGATCATTCCTCGTCGCTCTTGTCGTACAGGATGCCTCGAAATATTCTCCGTTGTCCCGAGAATCCTTTGAGTTTACTGTTTGCAGTTTTATGTCACATGAAAACCCTTATGGTTATTTCCTCACATTTATCGATGACCCGTTCTTCTCGATTGTTCATGTGTCTCACAAAGTTCATCGGGATACCTTTTGATCTTTTGAAAATCCTCTGCAGCCTATTACTCCTGTAATTCTTGCCTGCTTGCATTATGGTTAATTCCATATGACTAGCAGTCTTCGTTAACATCCCTTGTCTTAGCCATTTTGAGCCTATTGATTCAATGTGTGCGTATGCACGCAGTCATCCGGTTATCCTTTATAAAATTATCTTTCCGACTCAGACGTCATTCTGGACATGAGTTGGTTCTCAGAAATTCAAACCTTTATTGATTGTCCAACTAAGTGTTTTCAACTTATCCATCCTTGATCAGAGCGTCTGCTTTTGATCCTTCCTTTTGGAAACCATAATTTCTTTCTATTTCAAGCATCAGACTAATAAGGTGATTCTTGAATCTGATACCTCTGCATTCTTTCTTCCTCTGAGTGAGTATCGATACTCACATCAACTCCGTTGTGGATTGCTCGATCTATTGTTGGATTGTTATCCGATAGTGTCCTTCATATTCAATCACCTTGTGAGTTCTTCCCATGATACATAATGCCTTTGGTAAATTATATCCTCTGCTTGACCAACCATGCTCTGCTTCTGAGCTCGTGTTTTTACTTTTGAAACTTGTGGTATATGTTACTAAGATGCCCGATGGGTTGAACCTATGCCTTCCCCTAATTCGTGAGAACCCGGAAGTTTTCACAAGTCATACCCTTCTGGTGTTCTACCGAATAAAATTCCAACACTACAGTTTTATCAAAGCAAGAGGTAAATGAAACGTATGCATTGGAGAAATGGGAGTCGACCTTGAGCTTTTGTTCATGCCCATGGAAATGATGTAGACCGTCTCGGGAGCTTCTTGCAAAATGATTTTTCATCTAAATAATTTTTTTGGTGTCAATAAATTTGACCCCTTGCAGTTATGGTTCAGACCATGCTGTCCTTATTCATTATATCTGGAATAAATCCATTCCAGGACTCGTCAATTTTTGACAAGGTTAAAGTATCTACTGTCATAGGTCAATGACCTAGTTCAACTCCTATCGTGTTCTACCTTCGAGTTTTACCCTCTGATATCTCGAGGATATCATGCCTTTGCACTACACCTTTTGAACTTTTGATGAAGTAATACCTTTGCTTGTCATAATCACTCTACGGGTTCTAGGTTGCCGTCAACCGAGGACACCGTTTAGTAAATCAAATCTGCTCTAAAAATTCAACACCCCTAGTAGATGGTACTGGGAAATTTTTAAACTCAATCTGGTTTATTCCTAGACTATCGAGTACATCCCTTGTCTAGCTATCTTTGACTGTGCTACCTCGTCCTTCTTTGGTGAACGAATTCTTCAGAGATTGAGCACAACTTACGTCGAGCCTTCAGCCTATGGTTGCTTGTTCAGTAAGGCAACTTTGATTCCGAGCCTGCATCTTTTATATTGATCCAATAACTTGCCACTTCGCCATTCCCTTGCTTGACGCAGCCGATCTTCAATTGCATCCTCTTGAAACCTCCCGACAAATGTGTCGTGATCACCTTCAACACTTTGACTTCCTCCGAGACATCAACGGAGTTTATGATGAGAAATACCCTCCTTGCCCTCGATGATTTTTATTATCATCAACAACACCCTTGACTTCCTTTCATCGCGAGCTTGTCCACATTATGATTAAAACTTACTCTCCAACTTGTAATATGTTCTATCTTGAAGTATTACCATCTTTTATGTCAAGAATGTTGCGAGACTGCTCCACCTCATCAGAATTCTTGGTATAGTGATACTACTCCCCATCACCATTCTTCCTTGGTCCCCGTGTTGTTTTTAACCGGGATACCAATATGCTAAAGTTGCTACTTGAGTTCTGCACTTCTAGCAACCCTATTGCTTTGAAGTTAACGATCGATAGTTCGTTCTTAGACTGTTGGTTATTGAATCGTCACTCTAACATTGATCTTGCTGCCTAAAGTCATATTTCGGGCACACCTTTCACCTAATGATTAATGGTGTATGTTTTTCTCGAGCATACAACGTTATATCATTTGAACTGATAAGTGTCATCCTCTTGTTCACATTATTGTGGAAATCCCTCCATTTGAAATTCTCGATGAATTGTCGCTGAGCCCATCAGCCACCTCCTCATCCTCTCCTTGGGTTAATGATGAACTATTGTTTCGGGAACCCGCTCCCATAGTTCACCCCCGAGAATCTTGCAATGCCATTTCGTTGATTTGTGTTTCACCTTTTCTTCTCGAACATCCTGAGTCTGGGGTATCATGACACCAATCGGATCTGAATCTCGGTCAAATATGATGGTTGGGGCCACCTTTCAGGAGTTATAATGTTGGCCCTTTGATGACCCGGTAATATGATGTCATGCCCAGCACCCCTGACTGGAGGACCTATCATTATATTTTCTTTTGCAAGGATAACTATTCTTCTAGGAGGAAATTGTAAGACTTATTCTATAGGTTGTTCCTGATGAATCCTTCGTGTATCCAAGTCCGACCTTTGCTTCAAGACCATGCCAATGCTATCTCGAAGCATGTCTGCGGTACTCCGATTTTCAACAAGAGCATTTGAAGCCCGATGCTAAAATGTTTCTTGGTCAGTTATCCAAACACCGTTGTATGGGTAACATTTTGATTAATCCTTGCCTCTTTAACTGAATGGTTGGGTACTTGCTCTCTTACCCTGTATGCCATATTCTTCTTGTCCATGGGAAGGATATACTCCTATTAATTGTGTGTAATCACAATTTTCCTTTCCATTTGTTTGTTTAACCTTTCTTTGATCTACTTATAATCTAAGCAGTAATAATTCTCTACTTATGTAAACACCTTGATTGTACAGCTCTGTCGGTAAGACCCTGTTACTATGGTTGGTAACATTCCGGTAACCACCGATGGAAGAAAACTTTGCCTACCGGTCCACCTCATTTCAACGAACAAGAAAATGGTTCTCTTCGTTCCCCGTCCTTGGTACCGACATTGTTGCCGACATATCTGACAAGCTATCCACTGACATGCCTTCTTGTCGAGGCTGTGAAAGATGTCACCACCCTTTCTATTTTCAACCCACATGGTGGACCCATAACCCACAGGTCCACTGGATCAAAACCTGACTCTTCTTTACAAACCGGATTCTAATGTATCCTTTGCACCTGGCTTCGTATGTGATTCATGAGCTAAATTCTAAACCATTATTTGTCCTGGAATAAAACACCATGTTACACCATGTTATTCTCGTTGTTCAAGCCCTCATTCCAGCTTCTGTCTAGGCATCGAATGATTGCCTGCCCATTTGAAACTTTGGTATCATCGGATATTGCACTCAACGAATTTACTGAAATACAACTCGTGGGGTACTTCATGTATTTCCCATTGCGTTCACCGTAAGGTGCCCAGCTGTGTGGAGATGCATTCTTCCGGAGTTTTTCCCCCTGGTCGCTTTCGTAGGACAATGGAGATCCCGAAGAAAGGTTGACGACTTGATCACGATGACTTGAAGCAGAGAAATGAAGACATCAATGAAAGGGATAAACCTCTTCGAAAGGGCAGGCAAGACCGAGAAGACTCGTTAGGTTTTTGCTACCAACACTTTTTCCCCCATACTCCACCGCTTAAATCTCGGGACGAGATTTCTTGTAGTGGAGGAGAATTGTGACGCCCGGGTAATCAAGCTACAGTAAAACTTCACTAATGATGCCACGTCACCTCGATTACTGTGGATAACTCATGTCAGTTCGAAACCAAGTTCAAATTTCAAATTTAAGATAAAGACAAACAATAAAAGTTTTCAAATGTTAAAACTAAAATGTCCGGAGTCAACCAAATATTGCATAAGTAATTATGGTGGAGAAACCACACCATTTTAAAATTCTTAAATACTATAAGATGTATAAAACAATAGTAAAAGAAAACAATTATTTAAATACCTTTTGTAATTAATAAAAAGTCAAACTAATTGATTGAGGACTAGACTCTTGTTGACTATGGACTAAGTTGAAATACTAATTTATATGCTACGAGTATATTTTACTAACACTAAAATTAATAGGAAACAAACTAAATCAGTAAAAGTAATAAAAGGGAAAAGTTAAAACAGAAAATAAAACAAAAGAAAACAAAACAGGGACCCCCCACTGGGCCAGTTGGCCCAGCTACTAGCCAGGCCGGCCCAAACCGGGCCAGGCCGCCCCTTCACACCCCTTAACCCCCCACGCGACCCAACCCTAGCAATCCCTCGTTCCATTCCCCCCGTTCCCCACCTCGCGCCGCCAGGGACGAGGGAGTGCGCTCGGCCCCCGCTCAGGCTTGCCCGGCCCTGTGCTTAATCTAATTAACTAAATTAAATAATGTTAAGATTAAACTAATTAATTGTGATTAATCTAATTAACTTTAATTAGTTAAACTAATTAGGTTTAGTTAATTAAATATAGAGCTAATTATACTGTGTCACTGACCAGTGGGACCCACTGGTCAGGTTGACCAATCAACCGTGCTGACGTCAGCATGATGTCATGCTGATGTCATAAATCCTTTTTTGAATTAATTTAATTAAGATTAAATTCCAGAAATTAATAAAAACTTTAGAAAACCATATAAAATAAACCGTACCTCGGATGAAAATACTTTGTACATGAAAGTTGCTCAGAACGACGAGACGAATCTGAATACGCGGTCCGTTCGTCCGCCACACACCTCTTTCATACCGAACCTGCGACTTTCCCCCTCCATTTCATCAGTCCGAAAACGCGAAACACCGGGAATACTTTCCCGGATGTTTTCCCCCTTCGTCTGTAACACCTCCTACCACGTTAGGTCACACGTAGCACCGCGTATTGCCATGTTATGCTTTGTGGTGCGATGTTTGCTTTATATTTATTGTTTCTTCCCCCTCTTATCTCCGATAGACACCGGGACTGAGACCGCTGGCGGTGCCACTATGATCGACTGCGTCGACGACGACCCCTCCTTCTTGCCAGAGCAACCGGGCAAGCCCCCCCCCCTTGATCACCAGATATCTCCTATTCTCCTCCCTCTTACTCTTGCATTAGCTTACTACTGTTGTTGATTCGATAACTCCTATTCTGATGCATAGCCTGTCATTGTTGCTACCACTGTTGATACCTTTACCTGTTATCCTAATGCTTAGTATAGGATGCTAGTATACCATCAGTGGCCCCACATCCTTGTCCGTCTGCCATGCTATACTATCGGGTCGTGATCACCTCGGGTGGTGATCACGAGTATATACTATATACTTACTTTACATGATACATGATGTGACTAAAGTCGGGTCGGCTCATTGAGTACCCGCAAGTGATTCGATGTGGGGGCTGAAAGGACAGGTGGCTCCATCCAAGTAGTGATGGGCCTGAGTTCCCGACGGCCCCCCGAGTGGATCTTTGTGGCGGAGCGACAGGGCAGGTTTGAGACACCCAGTGGAGAGGTGGCCTGGCCCTGGTCGTTGTCCGCGGTTATTTCATAATAACACGCTTAACGAGTTTGGATATTTGATCTGAGTCTGGCCGTTGGCCTATACGCACTAACCAGCTACGTGGGAATAGTTATGGGTACTCGACGTCGTGGTATCAGCCGAAGCCTTCTTGACGTCAGCGATTGAGCGGCGCGCGCCGGGTTGGACCGCGTAACGTAACTTCCTTAGTAATGGAGGTTGCTAGGTCTGCTCACCGGCCGCGTACGCAACGTGCAGGTGTGCGTTGGGCGATGGGCCCGGACCCCTGCGCGCCTAGGACTTAGACTCTGTTGTGCTTAGGTAGGGCTGCGACGTGTTGATCTTTCGAGGCCGGGCATGACCCTGGAAAGTGTGTCCGGCCAAATGGGATCAAGCGTGCTGGGTTATGTGGTGCACCCATGCAGGGAAGTTAATCTATTCGAATAGCCGTGTCCCTCGGTAAAAGGACGACCCGGAGTTGTATTCCGACCTCATGACAACTAGAACCGGATACTTAATAAAAAACACCCTTACCAGTGCCAGATACAACTCGGTGATTGCTCTCTCACAGGGTGATGTGCGGGAGGATTGCCGAGTAGGTTTATGCTATACGATGTTACTTGGTGAACTTACCATCTACTCCCTTCCACTGCTGCAAGACGGAGGCTCTGAGAAGCGAGGATAGTTGTTACTTTCCAGCTACCCTCATATGCTGCTGCAAGATGGAGGTTACGAGAAGCGTAGTCTTCGATTGGATTAGCTATCCCCCTCTTATTCTGCTTTCTGCAGTTCAGTCCACATATATTACCCCTTTATACAGATATCATTGCATATGTAGTGTAGATCCTTGCTTGCGAGTACTTTGGATGAGTACTCACGGTTGCTTTTCTCCCTCTTTTCCCCGTTTCTCCCTTCTTCTCGGATGACGCAACCAGATGGTGGAGTCCAGGAGCCAGATGATCCCGAGGATGTTTCTACGTGGAGTTCGGCTTCGAGGAGTAGTTAGGAGGTCCCAGGCAGGAGGCCTTGCCTCTTCGATCGTTGAAGTTTGTGCTAGCCTTCTTAAGGCAGCCTTGTTTAACTTATGTCTGTACTTAGATATTATTGCTTCCGCTGACTCTTGTGTTTTCGAGCTTTTGTATTCGAGCCCTCGAAGCCCCTGGCTTGTAATATACAACTTGTATTATTTTAATTTGTGTCTAGAGTTGTGTTGTGATATCTTCCAGTGAGTCCTTGATCTTGGCCGTACACATTTGCGTGCATGATTAGTGTACGGGCAAATCGGGGGCGTCACAGGCGAGCTTGCTGACTAGGGTTGAGGAGCTTATAAGCCTGGTTACCGGACAGTGGGATGAAGAGCTAGTGCATGACACTTTTTGTGAAGTAGATGCTCGGCATATCTTGCAAATCCCTTTGAGGGATGGAGTGGACGATTTCATCGCCTGACACTGGCACTTTGATAGTAAGGGGAACCACTCGGTAAAAAGCGCTTATAAGTTGCATGTCGAACTGCGCAAGCAGGAGCAGAATGGGGCACAGGGACCGAGTTCAGCTGCCGGTGGGATACGGATGCAATGACTGATCAGTCCTGGAAAAGGATTTGGAAAGTGTCGTGCCCACGGAAGCTTCAGGTGTTTGTCTCGCGGCTGCGCCATGAATGGCTAGCTGTATGTGCAAATTTGATGAGGTGGGGCCTGATACGTCCAAAACGTATCTATAATTTATGCTTGATCCATGCCTCTTTTGGGTGATATTGCTATGATATTTATACACTTCCATACACTTTTGATCATATTTGGACTAACCTATTAACTCAGTGCACCCAAGTGCCAGTTTCTGTTTTCTGCTGTTTTTGTATTTCAGGTTTTCCCATTACGAAAACTGCCAGAAAATCCCAGAAAAATTATATAAAAAATCAGCGTTCCAGAAGCTTCCCGGCAGCCAAAGTACAGTCGGAGGGGGGCCACCAGGGCTCCAGGCGCCCTGGTGGCGCGGCCCCCCTCCTGGCCGCGCCCGGGGGGGCGCCTGGGCCCCCCAGGCCTCCGCTGATGCCCCCCTTTGGCATATATTTATATTGTGTCCCGAAACCCTCGAGACGGGAACCCTTTTTCACGATCTCATCTCTGTTCCGCCGCCGCCGCGCTTCCAAGATCGGGAGCACCAGGAGAACTCTTCCCGGCACCCTGCCGGAGGGGAGGATCACCACCGGGAGCCTCTCCACCACCATGGACGCCTCCCGGATGAGTTGTGAGTAGTCTCCCTTGGACCATGGGTCCATGACCAGTAGCTATGTGATGTTCTCCTCCCCTTCTTGTGCTTCACTAATTAGTCCTCGTGAGCTGCCCTACATGATCGAGGCACGTATGTAATCCTTATGTTGTTGCTATGATGAGTTTGCTGGGATCCGATGGATTGTGAGATTATGTTCAGATTGTGTTTGAGTAATATATTTGATCTACCTCTTTTATATTTATGTTCGTAAGTAATTCTTGCATGTTCTCCGTTGCTATTTATTGCTTTGGCCGAGTAGTAGGTAGTGACTCCAAGAGGGAACATTATGCTTGATTGTGGGTTCATGCCCCTCGATGACTAGCTTGAGTGACAGAAACATGAGTCTAGGGGATGTGCTGTTGCCACAAGGGGGAAAACAACGGTGCTTGTGCCCGCGGGTGCAAGGATTGTTTACTTTACGCAAAGTTCTTTTAATGCAGTTGTCTGTTGCTTTGAGTTTACACTATGGGTGGGACTCGCAACTTAATACCAGCGAGATGTTCTGGATAGATATCTCAAGGTGGATGATTAGTAGTAGATGCAGATGGATTTTGGTCTACTTGCCTTGGCGTACCGCCCATGCTTTGAACCTCTACCTTTCTTGCAACATAGTTAGCATTGGTTTGCGCACATAATTCTGTCAATTGCCCAGCTGTAATTCGTTCACCTCACATAGCTGTTTTATCGTCTTTTGGGAGAGAGACATCACTAGTGAACATCATGGACCCCGGTCCATATTACCATCACTGATCACATCCGCTATTTACTTTCCGCTTTTACTTACTATTTGCAGCAATACCCATCACTATTATCACTTGCGTTTGATCCTTTGTAAACGACAAGGCCGGAGGGATTGACAACCTCTCTGTACTCGTTGGGAGCAAAGTTATTTGTATCTGTGTGCAGGTCCACGTTGATTGCTAATATTTGGCGCCGTTAGCAGTTGACACCTTCTTGTTGAAACTGGGAGTCTCAGGGGAAATCGATCCTTGGTATCTTTGCCAAGGGAAAACTTCCGCTACACTGCATCTCAAACCTTCCACTTGGGGTAACCAACGAGGGGCGAGAAGCCATCAAGCAAAGTTTTCTGGCGCCGTTCCCGGGGACTCCACTCTTCAGGATAGGGGAGCTGCACGCTATCTTTTACCTTTGCTTTTAGTCTTGTTAGTTTACCTTTCAGTTTTGCTTTAGTATCCTTTATCAAAAATCACAAAAATAGTTATCTTGCTTGCTTGCTGCTATGGGTTCCACCGAGAACACCAAGTTGTGTGACTTCATTAGTCACAACAACGATGACTTTATCTGCACACCTATCACTACACCTGCCACTTCAGCACCTTCGTATGAAATTAAACCTGCTTTACTGAACCTAGTTATGAAAGATCAATTCTCCGGTGCTGGAGATGATGCTGCTTTACACTTAAACAATTTTGTTGAACTCTGTGATATGCAAAAGTACCAAGAAATAGATGGTAATATTGTTAAGCTTAAGCTTTTTCCTTTCTCCTTGAGAGGAGAGCTAAAATTTGGTTTCAGTCTTTGCCTAGAAATAGCATAGATTCATGGGACAAGTGCAAAGATGCTTTTATTGAAAAATACTATCCACCTGCTAAAATTATCCAACTAAGAAGTAACATAATGAATTTTAAACAATTGGATAATGAACACGTTGCCCAAGCTTGGGAACGTATGAAATCTCTTATCAAGAACTGCCCTACTCACGGTTTGACTACTTGGATGGTTATCCAAACTTTTTATGCAGGCTTGAACTTTACCTCGCGGAACTTGTTAGATTCGGCCGTGGGAGGAACTTTTATGTCAACTACACTTGGTGCTGCCACGAAGCTTCTCGATGAGATGATGACCAACTATTCCCAATGGCACACCGAACGCGCTCCAACAGGTAGGAAGGTAAACTCTGTCGAGGAGATTTCCTCCCTAAATGAAAAAGTTGACTTGATCATGTCTCTACTTTCGAAGCAATCTTCTGTTGATCCTCGTGATGTCCCTTTAAATTCTTTGATTGCTCAAGAACAAGTAGATGTGAACTTTATCTCTAGAAACAATTTTAATAACAATGCTTATAGGAGTAATTTTGGTAGCAATCCTAGACCGTTCCCCTCTAATTCCTATGGGAACAACAATGCTTATCCTAGCACCAAGAACTCCACTACTGAACTAGAGATTATGCTTAAAGATTTCATCACTACCCAAAAAGCCTTTAATAAGAGTGTAGGAGAAAAACTAAACAAACTAGATGATCTCTCTTCGAAGGTAGACAATTTAGCCAATGAGGTAGAATTGCTTAAAATTAGAACTTCTCCTCTTGAGGAGAGGAAGGTCACTCCTATGAATGCTATTCAAGTGCAAATTAATGAAAACATTAGGATGATGGCTAAACTTAAAGAGAGATGGGCTAGAGAAAGGGAGGAAGAAGATAGAACTAAGAGCCTTCCTACCCACCACACTGTTGCTACTATCCAAGTTGTTGAAGATATCCAAACTCTTAGCACCCAATGCACTCCTCGTCCCGTTGGACCCATTAATGGTGATGCTATGACTATAGAAACTACCAAACAAGTGAACCTAAAGGACACCACTACCACCTTACTTGATAGTAGTGACCTTGATTTTGATAATTGCACTCTTACCGAAGTTATTGATTTCCTTCACAAGATGTCTAGAGATCCCCACACTAGCACGCTTAACCTTGCCTTCACAGAGCATATCACTAATGCTCTTATCAAAGCTAGGGAGGAGAAACTTAGAGTAGAAGCCTCCATACCTAGAAAGCTAGAAGATGGTTGGGATCCTATGATTAAAATTAAGTTGAATAACTTCTCTTGCTATGCTTTATGTGATGTTGGAGCTAGTACCTCCGTTATGCCCAAAAGAATATATGATATGCTTAAATTGAAACCTTTTGATTCTTGTTCTTTTGGTGTTCGTCTCGTTGATTCTTCCATAAAGAAACCTTTGGGGAGGATCGACGATGTTCTTATCATTGTCAATGATAATTATGTTCCCGTTGATTTTACTATTATGGACATTGAATGTGAACCTTCTTGTCCAATTATTTTGGGACGTCCTTTTCTACGCACCGTTGGTGCCATCATTGACATGAAAGAGGGGAATATAAAATTCCAATTTCCTCTCAATAAAGGGATGGAACACTTCCCTAGAAAGAAGATTAAGTTACCTTTTGAGTCCGTTATACGGGCTAGCTATTCTTTTACTCTTGATAAAACTTGATCTCTATGCATTATGCCTAGCTTAAAGGCATAAAAGAAAGCGCTTTTGGGAGGCAGCCCACATGAATAAAATTTTTATTTTGCTTTTGTTGTGTCTTGATGTTTTTACTACAGTAGCATCATAATTGTATCTTTGATTTTCAACTTTGTGCCAAGTGTAGCCTCTGATTGCAAGAAAGTTCAAAAGTTGTGACGTGTTGTCCAGGAAACAGATTCTGTCCTTGGATAGAAAAAATTGTATAAAATCACCAGATCATCTTGTTGGTCTGAATTTTTTCGACAGCGTGCTCTATATAATTGTCTTTCGTGCGTCTGTTCTGAGTTTTTTTATTAGAGTTGCAGAAGTGCCCCGAAAAAAATCATTTACTACCTGTTGTTCTGTTTTTCACAGATTCTGTCCTGTTTTGCCTTTCCTTCATTTTGCAAACCTTGAGCTTATTTTTCTTTGCAAAAACCTTTTGGCAATCTTGAGAAACAGTAGACCTTCAATAATATCCTTATTTCCAGCAAGGAACAATTATTTTATTAAGGGTACTAACCTCGCTAATCAGATTATGATGAGTTATGTATGAAGGGAGTTTTCAAGTGTGCGAGGGAAGATGATAAAAAGATTCAGGAGTGTCAAACGCTCAAGCTTGGGGATGCCCCCATGCACCCCCAAGAAATATTCAAGGAGACTCAAGCATCTAAGCTTGGGGATGCCCCCGTGCATCCCCTTCTCCATCAACATTATCAGTTCGTCTTTCGTTCCACTATATTTTTATCACTTCATGTGTTATGTGCTATGCTTGGAGCGTCTTGCTTTTAGTTTTCCTTTTTAGTTTTCTTTAGCTTTTCATAACGAGTCGGAACTCAGCTTTCTTTGTGTGGGAGAGAAACACGCTCCACTTCTATCTAGAACACAACATAGAATTTTCATGTTTATCTTTGTTGTGTATGTTCTTGATCTTTTAATAGCTACTATCATGCTTAGCTCTTAGTTTTCATGCTTATCTTTTTAAAGAGCTTTTGTTTAGTTGGTTGCTTGAACTCTCTTTAGTTATCATGCTTATCTTATTAAGAGAGTTTGCTTCTGTTGCACTGGTTGATATGTCTATGATAAAGATGCTACGTGCATAATAGTGCTTAGTAGTTCATGTTTTCTTATGGTTAGTCTCAAATAGCTGGGGGGATTCCAATGTGTTATTGGAGTACCAACATGATTTGTTTGCCTATGATGTGGTATGGTTTAGTAATATCTTCCTTCAAGAATTTATTTTGATTGACTTGGCGTATGCTCACGCATATTTAAGACTGTAAAGGAAGTCTGTCAAGCCTTGATGATCTTTTATTTCCGAGTAGCGATATAACTTCCATGCCTGATTCAATGTTGCTTTGTCGCTCTGCATGATTATGACCGTCACTGCTCTCTTAGTTGGTCGCTCCCAGTCTTTTGCTAACCTTCGCCTGTACTAAGCGGACTGACTGCTTGTGCATCCAAAATCTTTTAAACCAGTTATGCCATATGAGTCCACCATACCTTCTTACATGGTATTTGCCTGCCATTCTTAACGAAGACTTTCGTGTACCATCTCGAAATTATTCAAAAAAAAATGCATTCCTATTTTGTGCATCTGTTTTAAGTTCATGAGGAAGTAGTAGTTAATGCATGATCTTTTTAAGTTGCACAAGCTTCACCCCGGGATTGCATGTCTAATGTGCAAACCCATAACACGAGAAGGAACTGGCATTGAGTGCGCCCGGCTCAAAATTAATATAACAAACAAACCCTCCTTCACGCTTTGTTCATGAGAAATCAGAAAACTTTGGCAGTGATAAACAAAGGAGATTAAGAGGATGTGATCGTCCTCATTCGGAAGCCGTTCCTCGAAACTTGTCCATCTCAAGAAGTCATTGAGTTATCTGCTAGCATTCGTTGACGGAACATGCATAATCTAAAATAATAATTATTACCTCTGTTTTTAAAACCAAGAGCTCTGGTACATGTTTTGTCTTTGTTTCCGATTACGGGTTTTCAACCTTGCCAACAAAAGCCACGGTTCGAGAGTCTCCACCTTCTTTTAAAGCACCAACTACTGAGAGCATGATTGTCATTCTGAGTGTAATGTGCATTGTCCCAAAGTAGCATTGTCTTTTGCATGATTATGATATCGTTTATTTTGAAATCGTTGTATCTAGTCATCACTTAAACCTTGGAGGTGCCCCTGCATTTATGTTTTGCTTCACTAAAGGGGGCAAGCGAGATATCACTTTATCATATTTGCACACCATGCTCATTACAAATCTATTTGATGTTTCAGTATCATATTGTAAAACTTTCAGTTCTTTGTGATTTTCTCATGAGGCAACTTAATTACTACAGATTCATTGTCTCAGTAAGCTTTTGTCATATGACTATGAAAAGTCCTATATGGTTAATAGCATGTCACCACAGAAATTATTCTTGTTATCATTTACCTACTCGAGGACGAGCAGGAATTAAGCTTGGGGATGTTGATACGTCCAAAACGTATCTATAATTTCTGCTTGCTCCATGCCTCTTTTGGGTGATATTGCTATGATATTTATACACTTTCATACACTTTTGATCATATTTGGACTAACCTATTAACTCAGTGCACCCCAATGCCAGTTTCTGTTTTCTGTTGTTTTTGTATTTCAGGTTTTCCCATTACGAAAACTGCCAGAAAAATCCCGAAAAAATTATATAAAAAATCAGCGTTCCAGAAGCTTCCCGGCAACCAAAGTACAGCCGGAGGGGGGCCACCAGGGCTCCAGGCGCCCTGGTGGCGCGGCCCCCTCCTGGCCGCGCCGGGGGGGGGGGGGGGCGCGCCTGGGCCCCCCAGGCCTCCGCTGATGCCCCCCTTTCGCATATATTTATCGTGTCCCGAAACCCTCGAGACGGGAACCCTTTTTCGCGATCTCATCTCTGTTCCGCCGCCGCCGCGCTTCCAAGATCGGGAGCACCAGGAGAACTCTTCCCGGCACCCTGCCGGAGGGGAGGATCACCACCGGGAGCCTCTCCACCACCATGGACGCCTCCCGGATGAGTTGTGAGTAGTCTCCCTTGGACCATGGGTCCATGACCAGTAGCTATGTGATGTTCTCCTCCCCTTCTTGTGCTTCACTAATTAGTCCTCGTGAGCTTCCCTACATGATCGAGGCACATATGTAATCCTTATGCTGTTGCTATGATGAGTTTGCTGGGATCCGATGGATTGTGAGATTATGTTCAGATTGTGTTTGAGTAATATATTTAATCAACCTCTTTTATATTTATGTTCGTAAGTAATTCTTGCATGTTCTCTGTTGCTATTTATTGCTTTGGCCGAGTAGTAGGTAGTGACTCCAAGAGGGAACATTATGCTTGATTGTGGGTTCATGCCCCTCGATGACTAGCTTGAGTGACAGAAACATGAGTCTAGGGGATGTGCTGTTGCCACAAGGGGGAAAACAACGGTGCTTGTTCCCGCGGGTGCAAGGATTGTTTACTTTACGCAAAGTTCTTTTAATGCAGTTGTCTGTTGCTTTGAGTTTACACTATGGGTGGGACTCGCAACTTAATACCAGCGAGATGTTCTGGATAGATATCTCAAGGTGGATGATTAGTAGTAGATGCAGATTGATTTCGGTCTACTTGCCTTGGCGTACCGCCCATGCTTTGAACCTCTACCTTTTTGCAACATAGTTAACATTGGTTTGCGCACATAATTCTGTCAATTGCTCAGCTGTAATTCGTTCACCTCACATAGCTGTTTTATCGTCTTTTGGGAGAGAGACATCACTAGTGAACATCATGGGACCCCGGTCCATATTACCATCACTGATCACATCCGCTATTTACTTTCCGCTTTTACTTACTATTTGCAGCAATACCCATCACTATTATCACTTGCGTTTGATCCTTTGTAAACGACAAGGCCGGAGGGATTGACAACCTCTCTGTACTCGTTGGGAGCAAAGTTATTTGTATCTGTGTGCAGGTCCACGTTGATTGCTAGTATCTGGCGCCGTTAGCAGTTGACACCTTCTTGTTGAAACTGGGAGTCTCAGGGGAAATCGATCCTTGGTATCTTTGCCAAGGGAAAACTTCCGCTACACTGCATCTCAAACCTTCCACTTGGGGTAACCAACGAGGGGCGAGAAGCCATCAGGGCCTCAAGTTAGATCAGTCGAAGTGCTTCTTCTGCGGTAGAGCTGAGGAAGATGGAGCGCACCTGTTCATAAAATGTAAGCACGTCAAGCAAGCCTGGAGGGAGTTGGGTATGGAGGAGGAGAGAAGCCGACTAGAGGAATTCACAAGTGCGCACACCATGTTGGATGCCCTGTGGGGTTTTTCTGAAAACAA
The DNA here is from genome assembly GCA_902687465.1 of Secale cereale. Classification (NCBI taxonomy): domain Eukaryota; kingdom Viridiplantae; phylum Streptophyta; class Magnoliopsida; order Poales; family Poaceae; genus Secale; species Secale cereale. The sequence goes on from LR738713.1 coordinate 138,001,099, forward strand.
ACGGGTGCTTGTCATCACTTTGTGGTGACAGTGGTGGAATATTAGAAACAAGATCAGAGAAGGGGAGCTGGCGCCAGGAGTCACTCAAACTATAAGAAGGGTGAGAAGCAACGCTTTGGAGTATGCGAAAAGATTTGTGCCTAAGAAGAAGGATAGACAGGAGGGGAAATGGCGGCCATCAAGTGCAGATGAGCTCAAAGTTAACCTCGACAGAGCTTTTATACCTGGCAGTAGTTTCTGCGGGTGGGGCGCTATGATCCGGGACTCCACAGGGCACATCATTGTGGCTAGAGCAGGGCGGCAGGAGCAAAATGTGGATGCCTTTGGAGCGGAAATTCAGGCTATGGCTGGAGCTGTCACTCTTGCGGCTGGCATTGGTGCTGTCTGGGTTATATTCGAGACTGACTCCCAGTTGTTGACCGAGGCGCTTGACGTACACAAGACTGACTCATCGCCTTATGCTGTCGTCCTTGAAGACATTAAGCTCCAACTAAAGCTTTGGTTTGCAAGACATAGCGTACACACATTTAGATGAAGTGAGAATACCGTAGCACATGAGTTGGGTCAGATTGGTCGCATGTGTTTGCCTGATATACGTATGCAGTGGGAAAATGATGTACCGCCCTCAGTGGCTGCTTGTGCGTTGGGCGATTTTTTGCCCGCGCACCGTTAATTTATAAGGAAAATGTTTGCTTTCATCCGGTTGATTTCTTCCTCTCCTAAACCGCTCCCTGTACTTGACACGTGTCCCAATGGCGCACACACCGCTCTCCTCTCTCCTTATCCCTTCGCACGAGCCACAGGCAACCACTCGTTTTCTCTGCTTCATCCCCTACCTTTTTTCTCCCGCTTGTCGATCTCCCTATTTCTCCGCTCCGGCAGCTCGAGCCGCATCGTCACGCACAACCAGCTGCC
>LR738713.1:138010631-138058340 GCA_902687465.1 Secale cereale
CCCCCCCCGCTTGACCCCTTTGACTATGGAAATAATGCCCAACATTGTTATTGAACTTCACAATAACAGTTCCATTATATAGGATGCACTTTATCCAATTGCACCATATAGGACCAAAGCCCCTCACCTTAAGGCAGTCAATGAGAAAATCCCAATTGACTTCTGTCGGTGTCAAAACCGGCGGATCTCGGGTAGGGGGTCCCGAACTATGCGTCTGAGGATCGATGGTAACATGAGACTGGGGACACGATGTTTACCCAGGTTCAGGCCCTCTCGATCGAGGTAATACCCTACTTCCTGCTTGATTGATCTTGATGAATATGATTACAAGAGTTGATCTACCTCGAGATCGTAATGGCTAAACCCTAAAAGTCTAGCCTATGATTATGTTGTTCTCTAGCCTCTACGGACTAAACCCTCCAGTTTATATATGCATCGGAGGGCCCTAGGGTTTGTACATAACCATCTTGCAGAGGAAGGAAAGATTACACCCGAACCTAAAACCTGCCATTATACGCACACAAGAGTCCTATCCGGATACGAGAGACGATCTTCACGGCCACCAGTCCGGCCCACCACGAGTTATCCGGCCACCTGAGGACCCCTCAATCCAGGACTCCCTCAGTAGCCCGTGAACCTGTCTTCGATGACGATGAGTTCGGCTTCCGTATTGTCTTCGGCATTGCAAGGCGGGTTCCTTCCGCCGAACATATCTTCTGCAAAAAGTGTATTGTGTTCGGCTCTGCATGGTTAGTACAACCCTTAGCCTTGAAGGCAAGGCATCAAGTAGTGTGTCTTTACTGACAACTTTTTGGTGAAGCGTCACGTCCATCCCATTAACATATCGAACCGTTTTATTTGGTCTTAGTTTCGCGTTTCGAGGCATAACCCCACTGGCACATCTTATCAGAACAGAGATCGTGCCCGCTTATTATGGGAACCTTATCAACGTGACGTGAGCATCCAAACCGCGCATTACACACGACAGCTTTGAGAACCGACGAGTTTTATGGCTAAAGTGGGGGGACGTTCTGTATTCACAGCGTTATAAAAGGATATCAATCCCTTCCATCAGCCCCACGCCTTCCTCAAGCGTGAGCTCTCCAATCTTCCTAGCCCCATCATCCTCATCTCTTGCGCCCGCAGCTCTTCGTTCCTCATCCACCACTTCCTTCCCTGGCAATGGCTGGATCCGGCGCCAAGGGCAAGTGGGAGGCCTCCACGGTTACTGAGAAAGCCGTGGAGGATCTCCGGAGCGCGGGCTACCTCGCCGCTAACATCGCGCACCGAGTCCCCGCCCAGGACCAGGTGATTCCCGTCCCGGAGGCGGGTGAGAGAGTCGTGTTCCTCTCACACTTCGTTAGGGGGCTAGGATTTCCTCTTCACCCCTTTGTACGTGGTTTACTGTTTTTCTACGGGCTAGACTTCCATGATCTAGCCCCGAATTCAATTCTTCACATCTCCGCTTTCATAATGGTGTGTGAAGCTTTCCTCCGCGTTCCCCCACACTTCGGCCTATGACTCAAGACCTTCAATGTGAAGCCGAAGGTGGTGGACAGGCAACACGCTGAGTGTGGGGGCGCTATGATAAGCAAGCTCCCGAATGCAACCTGACCAAAGGGGTCGTTCGTGGAGACGAACAAGGTTTGGCAGCAGGAGTGGTTCTATATCACTGAGCCCCGCGAAGCCAAGTGGGAAGCGGCGCGTGCCTTCAGATCTGGATCCCCGGAGAGGCTAACCTCCTGGACCGATAAGAGTCTGAACTGGGGGTTTCAGGCTGAGGTGACGGCACTCCAAGGCCATGTGTCCGGCATGATCACCAAGGGCTACCAACTCACAACCGTGGTTCAGGTAATGCTGGCCCGACTTGTCCTTCCCTGCGAGCACCGGGGCTCCTCCCTATGCGAGTTCGATCCGGCAGGAGACCGACCCCTGAAGCATCTCTTCGGCTCCACGCACAAAGAGATCTGGAAGCATCTCTTCAAGAGCTAGAAGGAGTGGCGAAAGGAAACTGAGGACGCATGCTACATCACTGCGTTTACCGCATAAGAGGTAATCAAAAACTCTGCCGAACATATATCCTCTTCTTATTTTAACGATAATATGAATTGGAGTTTTTGCGTGATATACAGAGCTTGATGAAGAAGGCAATCCGGATTAAGTGTCCGACGCCTTTGCCAGAAGACCCGAACATGCCTCAACTGACGGCGATGCTGGTTCCGGCGCCGTATAAGGCACCGGGCAAGAAGTCCAAGAAGAAGAGCAATGAGGCCGAGAGCGGCCCCCGCCCTACGGATGCGAAGTCCGAGGAGATGAACATCCTCTCCTCCTAAGAGGAGGAGGATAATGAAGAAGAAGAGTTCCCTGCCCAAGGCAGGGTGAAGAAGAGGGCGGCCCCTGCTGACGCAGGCAAGGCCGCACCCCGGAGGAAGCTAAACCTCCCCGCCAGTTCGGACTCATCGTTCGAACATAGTTTTGTGGCGAAGCCTAGAGAGAATCCCCTAGCCGAAACGTAAGTTGTTTGGATATATTAATTGCTGCACCTTGTCTATTCAGCATATTAATGCTTTTCAAGTATTCCTCACTTGCTGACCACAGCCCTCCCCGAGCACACCCCGACGCCTCCTTATCGGAGAGGAACTCTCTGGCGCCTGGAGGGACGTAGAGTGACCCGCCGGTCCGAGCTCCATCGCCCGTGGCCCGCGGGGACACCGAAGTGTCCTCTCAGTGTGCGTCTCCTTCCCAGGGAGATGGGGGCGGGGCAAGTGATAGGGAGGCCGAGGGTAACACCTCGGCTGCTGCTGACCACGGGGAAACAATCCCCATGGAGACCGAAGACGGGGGGCCCAAACAATCGGGGACCCCGCCGAATATTGATCCGGAGCCTAGCGCGGCTCCGGGGTGCGAAAACCAGACCCCCAAGGCGGGGGAGGATACAACTGTTCCTACGACGCCCGGAGTCAATCCGGAGGCACCGGACCCTCTGGAGGGAGCACTACGAAGTGCTTCCGTCGTGGAGGAGCACTGCACCGTAATGGGTGCGGTGATGAAGAAGATTTAGTCTGTCAAAGGCGGACTGAATGAAGCCTTCAACAACCTACTAACAGGCTTCGAGGTAAGTAATGTAATGTTCTTTATGGAACTTTATTTGTTTTATATGCATATATATATAGCCAGTAACCCCTTATGCTTTGTGTGATTCAGAACAGATCGGACGAAGTATCCATAATATAGCATATTATAGAGCTAAACTGTATGCTTTTGCATTTGGACATGCTTCACTAGTTGCGGCAACTGCACAAGATGCAGAAGTTGCCGAACTAAATCGAAAGCTTTCACAGGCCAACGCGGACCTCGACCACGTCAACCAGCGTTTAGATGAGACGCAAGGTATGCGGATTTGAAAAATTGAGATGTCAAGAAGACTAATAATATTAATTGGGTATGAGTATAAAATCTTTGTGATATTCTGTATTAAACAGTTGGCGCCACTGAGCTCGAGGCCCTCAAGGGCGAACTCGCGAAGGCCAAGAAGGAAGCCAAAGTGAGCAAGGCAATCGCTGACAAAGCGGTTGCTGATCTAGAGGCCGAAAAGGCCGCGTGCCAAAAAAAAAACGAGGCTCGGGTGTCCGAAGTCGAAGATGAACTCAAAGATGCTATTCGCCAATGCAAGGCGTTGGAAGAGAAGACTTTGGAACAAGCATCCGAGCTCACCGCGGTAGTTAAGGCTGCCCAGGAGGCGCGAAGCGAGTCGCGCAGCGTCTGCGAAGAAATCAGGCAGGCGTGGGAGATAGCATCTGGTAAGACTTTTCTCTTACAGAGCATCTTCGGAGGGCAGAAGTACCTTGGGCTGACACGGTTATGAAGTTCTCCAAGCGTTTGCTGATCTCCCGAGGAGCAGTGCTGACGCCGCCCGATACTTCCGAGCCCAGGAGGGGAACGACACAGAGAAGCTGTTCTGATCGCAGTTCTATGCCTCAAAACATCCAGTTCCGCTCAACGACCAGATGAAGCAGTTGGTCGAGCTGCAAAATATGGCGGGTTCGGCCATGAAGGACTTGATAGTCTGGCTGTGTCCCGCTGAGCCAGTCCCAAGTAGCTACTTCAGATTGGTGAAGCGGCTCATCGAAGCGAGTCTGCGGGTCGACGCGTTGAAGCGTTCGGCTTGCATAGAAGGTGCTCAGATGGCATTTGCCCGTGTAAAAGTGCACTGGGTGAAGATGAAGGCGCAGGACATAGCCACTGTTGGCCCGCCCGAAGGCAAGGAGCACCGCAAGCCGGAGAGATACTTCGAGGACATCATAGAAGGTGCCCGCCTTGTAGAAGGCTAGTGCTCAATAGATATTATCTTTGAGTAATTGTATCCGATTGTAAAGACTTAAGCTTTATGAACCGATGTATATAACTTTTGCGTCATTATAATGTGAGCGACTTTTACCTCCCGTGCGGCCGTTTATTTTACTCTGAAAGTTTCCAATCGTCGGCTTCAGCCCCCATGTAAATATTACTGGGGTGTTCGGTCATATGCATAGACACTTTATCCAACGTCTTGGTCCATGTAGGAGGTGTATGCGGAGTGAACCAGACAATCAGACTACGCGACGTTATTGCTTTCACTTAGCCATAGGAGTTTGATAAGTGGGGCTAGGTACTAGCCCCTGGTGCGTATATGGTATTTTCGAATTAAGGTATCCATTTGTACGTGTCTGGGCAAAAAACCAACCCTTCGTATAACACGGGGTGGATCTCCATTGATCGTAGTATAACAATAAGTCACCGGATCGTGGACCAGATTCTCGCCTATCATGACAGTTAGCTTTCGGCTTTCTCTACTAAGGTACTTGACCGGACGAGCCAGAAGTACAATCGCAGTAGTTCTCCCTTTACACCCTAGCCGAATAATCAGGAACGTAGGGGTAAGCACAGGAGATGGGCAACCCAACTATTGACCCAAGAGGTGATTCAGAACTGATGCATATAAAGCAAATATCCAGGACGCCGAACACTCCCTATAGGTGTTCAGACTTTTCGACATATACCGGGCTGAATACAACCCCTGGTAATGGACCCCGTTGTCAAGGCACATGTGGCAATCTGACATGGGGAGAGAACGCATGTGGTGAGAGAATAAAACTCCAACACGATATAAACCAAGCTATTTCTATAATATCCCGTTATAGTACGGCGAGCCGTATGTTTACAGATAATGCCGATAACTTCCTTGGACATTTTACATGCCAGAAAAGTATAAAAAAAAGAGAAAAAATGTTTACACACGGTCTTAATCTTAAAAAAAGAAACCTTAACGCGGGGCCCTGCTGCACGTCTGTGCCATTTTCTCCTTTGTGATGTGTCCTTGAAGGGGGAAGTGTGATGGCCATCTGTAAAATAAGAAAAAGAAAGAGAAAAAACCCGGAAAAGAAAAGAAATGCAGTGTGGCCATAAATAAGGCTGGTTCGTTTAATGAACCTTGAAATATAACTTTAGAGTTCGAATAGGGTCGAGTCAAACTATGGACTATTTGTATGCAGTGTGCCCCCAGCGCCGCCCAAGGAATTTTAAGGGCATAATTGTGTACACGAGACACGTATGCTACCACCTTATGGGGTAGTCGATGGGGGCGTAGCTGCTAATCGAGCTCAGGTTCATTTGAGCTGCCGCACTGAGGTGAATGCCGGACACGTTTAGCTGTGCCCGTGGTCTTGACGATCGATGAGCTGTTCGGCTTGAATAGGCCGTTTTGGACTTCGGCCGCTAGGGCCGCAGTGTCCTCCTCCGTACGGAGAGAGCGCTCCATATTTCCATTTACCGTGATGACGCCACGTGGTCCAGGCATTTTGAGCTTTAAATAAGCATAATGCGGGACTCTATTAAAGCGGGCGAAGGCCGTTCTTCCGAGCAGTGCATGGTAGCCACTTCGGAACGGAGCTATGTCGAAGATTAGCTCTTCGCTTCGAAAGTTAGTGGGAGAGTCGAATACGACCTCCAATGTTAAAGAGCCCGTGCACCGAGCTTCTACGCCCGGTATCACTCCTTTAAAGGTTTTGCTGCTTGGCTTGATTCTTGACGGGTCTATCCCCTTCTTGCGGACAGTGTCCTGGTATATCAGATTGAGACTACTGCTGCCGTCCATAAGGACTCGAGTGAGATGGTATCCATCGATTATTGGATCGAGCACTAGGACAGTCAAACCCCCGTGACGGATACTAGTCGGATGATCCCTACGATCGAAGGTGATCGGACAGGCCGACCATGGGTTGAATTTGGGGGCAACAGGCTCAACGGCATAGACATCTCGGAGTGCGCACTTGCGCTCCCTCTTTGGGATATGAGTAGGATAGATCATGTTCACTGTTTTGATCTCCGGTGGAACTTCTGTCCCCCTGTGTTCGGCTGGCGAGGTTCATCCTCGTGATCGCTCTGAGGCCCCTTTCCCTTGTGTTTGGCGTTGAGCTTTCCGGCCTGCTTGAAGACCCAACAACTACGGTTGGTGTGGTTCGCAGGTTTATCTGGGGTGCCATGGATCTCGCAGGGCCTATCTAATATTTTTTCCAGGCTAGATGGACCGTCTTTGTTGCCTTTAAATGGCTTCTTCCGTTGACTGGGTCTGGAGCCACCGAATCCGGCGTTTACCACTATATCGTCTGGGCTTCCAACATTGTTTTGACGTTTGTGTTTGTTATGTCGTGGTTTTCCATTGCCATCCCTGACTTCAGATGTGCTAGGGTCATTGGTGCTGCCACGAGCTAACCAGCTGTCCTCGCCCACGCAAAAGCGGGTCATAAGTGTGGTTGGGGCAGCCATTGTCCTCGACTTTTCCTGGCCGAGGTGTTTAGCTAGTCATTCATCTTGGACACTGTGCTTGAAGTCCGCTAAGGCTTCGGCGTCCGGACAGTCGACGATTTAGTTCTTCTTAGTGAGAAACCGATTCCAAAGCTTGCGGGCTGACTCCCCGGGTTGTTGGATTATGTGACTTAGATCGTCAGCATCCGGGGGCCGGACATAGGTCCCTTGAAAATTGGCCCGAAAAGCATCCTCAAGCTCTTCCCAACTTCCAATGGAGTTTTCTGGGAGGCTGTTCAGCCAGTGCCGAGCTGGTCCTTTCAACTTGAGGGGTAGGTATTTGATAGCGTGGAGATCATCTCCACGAGCCATGTGGATGTGAAGAATAAAGTCTTCTATCCAGACAGCAGGATCCGTCGTTCCATCGTATGCCTCGATATTTACCGGTTTAAAACCTTCTGGAAATTCATGATCCAGCACCTCATCGGTGAAGCACAGAGGGTCTGCGGCACCCCTGTATTTTGCTATGTCATGGCGTATGTCCGACGGTTGTGATGTTCGGTATTAATCCCGAACTGGTATATGACCGGCATATTTGGCTTGATAGCCACCATCCAGTGTGGGAGCACGGTCCCTGGATCCATAGATGGATCTGGTCTTGCCAGCCTTTTTGTTCAGGTCCTCATGTAGATCGTGTGTCCGGCCCTGAGCAGCATCTTCCTTTCCTTTATGGGCGGGGGTGCGGGCTTGTGTACGTCGTTGCTAGCCACTCTGTCCCGTCCATGAAGTGGTCGGTCCGGCTTGTCGGCGGTGTTGTTCTTCGGCGGTGTTGTTCTTCGGCGGTATAGGCTCAACAGCCTCGTCGTCGAATTCGGGCAGCAGTTTATGCTTAGGATAGCCTTTGGTTTGGTGATTGCAGCCATATTTTTGCTCAGCGTCTAGCACTTCATTCCTATCATTGAGCGTATCCTGTGCGGCTCGAAGCCGCCGCCGCTGCTTTTTCAGGCTCCTTGAAATACTACGTTCCCCAAGAGTATGTACATTTAAATATGTGTACCCCTCATAGTTCGGTAGATCCGAATACATCCTGGGATATTAAAGGGAAAAATAAAAAAGAATAGAGGAAAAAGGGACCTAGCCAAAATTAAAGAAAAGGTGCTACCGAACTATCCGTAGAATCGTCGGAGCTGAGCAGCGTTCCATGGATTCAGCTCAAGGCGATTATCCAATGCATTGCGAAGGCGATAGGCTCCTCTTGTAAGAACCTAATCTATGATGAAGGGACCCTCCCATCTTGGTTTGAGCTTATCTTATTTCTTCTCTGGGAGACGTAAGACGAGATCGCCAACGTTGTATGTTTTAGCCCGCACTTCTCTGCTTTGGTACCGCCTGGCCTGTTGTTGATAAAATGCGGAACGAGCTTGCGCGATATCGTGCTCCTCTTCAAGGCCGTCTAGGTAATCCTGACGACCGAGCTTGGCTTATCGCTGTTCATACATGCGCACTCGAGGTGAGTCATGAATAATGTCATAGGGTAGAACAGCTTGTGCACCGTACACCATGAAGAAAGGTGTGTATCCGGTTGTTCGGTTAGGTGTAGTTCGCAGCCCCCAGAGTACGGAATTGAGCTCCTCAACCCAGTGTTTATCTGACTCCCATAGGGAGCGCACCATTCAGGGTTTAATGCCGCTTATTATTAGGCCATTGGCCCGCTAAACCTGACTGTTTGTTTGAGGGTGGTAGACGGATGCATAGTCAAGTTTAATGCCCAATTTAGCACACCAGTTTTTCACCTCATCGACCATAAAATTGGAGCCATTATCAGTGATGTTGCTATGCGGGACGTCGTAGCAGTGTACCATGCCGGATATAAAGTTAATCACTAGTCCTGCTTCGGCCGTTTTTTCTGGTTTGGCCTCTATCCACTTAGTGAATTTATCCACCATAACTAGTAAATATTTCTGTTTGTGGCTTTCCCCTTTGAGGGGTCCGACTATATCGATCCCCCAGACCACAAAGGGCCAAGTGATGGGGATTGTTCATAAGGCGGTGGGGGGCATACGTGACACCCCGAGACCGATGCGCCAGGTGTCAGCCAGTTATTCGGCGTCGTTGCCATGTCATCTGCTTGCGTGTTGCATCTTGCCATGTCATCATGTGCATTGCATCATCATATTTTCAAAACTTGCATCCACCCGAGTCCGCTCGTCCTTTCCGTTGTCCGTTCTGAGCCCAGACACACTTGCACGCGCCCACGACACCTCCGAATATTTATTTTATGAGTGACCGGAAAAATGTTCTCGGAATGGGTCGAAACTTGGCGTGTGGTCTTATTATAGCATAGGTAGACCGCTTGCCAAAGTTCGTCCCATTCGAAGTCCGTTTGATAGCCCAACCGTTAAATATAGCGGCACTAGTCGCCGGTTAAATTCTTCGAACGTTTTCGGTCTCTGAAAACCCCCGCGGGCCTCTCTCTCTCTCTCTTCTCTCCTCTAAGCCCGAGGCCTTCTACACAGCCCACTAATCTCACCTGCAGCCTACCTAGACTCTCCTCTGTCCGGAACCGTCCGATGACGATCAAACGGCTCCGAAACGGCCTAGAACCCTAGTCCTAACCCCCTTTCCTATATATGCACACCCTCATGCCATTTTTGGCCTTCCCCTTCCTCCTCCTCAAATCCCGTGCCCCCCAATCATCAGCCGCCACCATCCTCCTTGTTTTCACTGCCCCAGCCACCCTCCGCCGCCATGTGTCGCTGCCCCATTGGCCGAGCCGCCACCAGTCGGCGTCTGCACCCTCTCCCATGAGGCCACGCGCCCCCTCCCCGGGGTCAACCCCGCCGCCAGCCGCGCCAGGCCCATCCCCGGCCCGCCCCGGGCCGGATCTGGGTCGCAGCCCGCGCGCGCCGGGCCTCCGCTCGTCTGCCCTAGCGCCGCTGCCTCGCTCGCCGAGGTCGCTCCGCCGCCCCGCAGCGCACGAGCGCCCCGCCGCCCTTCTGCGCCGGCGCCTTCAGGCCCCGCGCCGCCGCCTGCCTCTGCGTCCCCGCCGCCGCGCGCCTGGGTCGCCGGAGCCGCCCGCGCCTCCCGCTTAGGACCTTCGGCCGCCGTTTGCGCAAGCTCGCCGCCGCCGTTGTGCTCCGCCGCCGTAGTTGCTCCGGCCCGGATCCGGCGAGATCCGGCCGGAGGAGCACCGCAGCCGTCCCGATCCTCCCCCCTCCGCCGGCCCCTCGTGCTCGCCAGAGCCGAGCCGCCGCCGTCGGGATCTCATTTGCCCGCGCCACGCCGGACATGTCTGGAGGATCCAGACATGTCCAGGCCCTTCCCTCACCGTGAGTCATTGCCATGTGGGCCCAAGGGTCCAGCACCGATGGACATGTCCGTCCTTACCCGGACACGCCCACCCCTCCGGAGGTTGTTTTCCACCAAGTCCCCAGCTCAGTTTTAAAAATGTATGCATGTTTGAGTGACTGTAACTTTTTATGTGTATGTCCAAATTGAGCATATGATATGTCCAAATGTTCGTTGTGATATGCTCTTCATATTGTTCCACTGTGGCATGCTTGTTTGAGTTCATCTTGATGCCCTAATCATCGTTGCAAGAGTGATATATGTTTAAAACTGCTAATAACTGTAATTTTGTTAGCATGTTTGTGATGTGATAACTTCGTGCATGTTGGTCCAAATGGAGTGTATGATATGTAAAAATGTTCATTGTGAAGTGCTCTACATGTTGGTTGCTGTAGCATTCATGTTAGGTGCCTTTTTGCCATGTTATTCTCTGTTGCAAAAGTGCATGTGGCTGATATGTGCTGAAACTTGTTATGAGATGCTGATTTGTCTTGTTCATAACTATTGATGTGTTTGTCTTTCATGCCACATGTCAATATGTTTTAGAAGCACAACCATACCATCTTTACTTTGGTGCAATCCACTTTTCATGTTATGCCTTGAGGTGTTCGCAACAAGCTTGCAAAGTAGCCTACTCGCTGTTGTTATTTTCTGAGACTTGTTAAAAACTACTAAGTCTGAAACTGTTAAACCTGATGCCATGTTGGCTTGATGTCTCACTCAAATCCATGCATGTTTTAGTATGTCAAATGATCATATCTTGTTGTCCATGTTATGCTCTATCCATCCATGCCCTTATTTGCATATATAACCTGTTGTAGCTTATTTATTTCTTGCTCTCAAGTTGCTATAAATGTACCTGTCAGCCTGTTATCAGCATGATCAATTTGGTGAACCTTGTTGTTATTGATCCATGCCTCCTATGGAGTTGTTCCAATGGAGTTGTTTGATGTATGCTATGTCTATTACATGTCCATGATCTTTATATGCTTAGTAGATTTGATATGCTTGTTGTTTTGTGCCTCCAAAGGCAGCATCGTGATGATGTTTTTGCCTTCCCGGATTTTGACCAAGTCTGGATAAATTTATTGCAACTTGCCATGCTTGTTTAAGTGTGTTCCAACAAGTTTTTTGGTGTGCTATAAGTTCATGCTTGTTAAGTATCATGTCTATTTCACATCCATGCCTCTTGTTATCATGTTTGGGTGCTGTAGCATATATATACCTTGATCCAAAGTTGCTATGTGGCTGTTAACTTCAGCTTTGCATTGTAACTTGTTTTGCTCATATCTTCTAGCCCGTTGCTTCGTTTTGAGCGTGTCTTATATGAAACTTGTGTGTTTTTGCATGTAGAAGCATAATATCATGTTGTTTTAATGCTTGGAGTGTGTTTGCTTGTTGTTTGGATGCATCTTGCATAATTGCCCTTCTTGTCTTATTTTGCTCATATCTTCTAGGCCGTAGCTCCGAATTAAACAAACTTCATATGTAACTTGACTAGAATTTCGAGTAGATCATCATGGTGCATGTTAACTTGCTGTTTAACAACTTTAACTTAAGGTTTGTTCAGATCTGGACCAATTTCGAAATGTGCATATGAGGACTTACCGGAGTTGTTATATGTTGATTCCGGCCTCATTTAAACTTGTTGTTTTGTGTTGTTCTTGTATGCATCATCCCTTGCCATGTTGCATCATATAGACTTGTCTTGCATCATACTTCGTTGAGCATCTTGTCATGTTCTTGAGTTGTGTGTTTACCTTGTTGTGTGCTTCTTCTCGCTAGTTCATTTTCTGTTGCGATCGTATGGATTCGTTCGACTACACTTGGTTCGTCTTCGATGCTTCTTCTTCGTCTCCTTCATGGACTCGCTCTTCTTCCTTGCGGGATCTCAGGCAAGATGACCATCACCTTGGACACCTTTACTATCATTGTCATGCTAGTTGTCTCGATGCTATCGTTATATGTCGCGCTACCCATCATTTATTGTCAGCCCCTCTCATTGTTGCCACGAAACCTCTAACCTTTGACACCTTCCCAGCAAAACCGTTGTTTGGCTATGTTACCCGCTTGCTCAGCCCCTCTTATAGCATTGTTAGTTGCAGGTGAAGATGAAGATCGTTCCATGTTGGAACTTGTTGTTGGAATATCACAATATATCTTATATATATTAACACACCTATATACTTGGCAATGGGTGGAAGGCTTGGCCTTTTGCTCGGTGTTTTGTTCCACTCATGCCACCTTAAGAGCCGATAAACTGGCGTTATGTTCCTTGATTTTGCGTTCCTTACACGGCTGGGTATATGGGGACCCCTTGACAGTTCGTCTTTGAATAAAACTCCTCCAGCAAGGCCCAACATTGGTTTTAATTTGCCTCATAATAACAACTTAATTAATTAATAGGGGGTCGCGTCCCCGAGGATTCTTTCTACATAGCAGGGGGGTCAGTGCTGATGGTGTTGGTCCCAAACGGGGAGACTGCGGGGCCACCATGGGGAAACTCGAGGATTGGCTCCCGTAGGCTCGCCCATCCGGTCGTCGCCTGAGACGAGATATGCGCGGCTACTATCAGGGTGTCGGCACACCGGGAGGTCTTGCTGGACTTGTTTTACCATTGTCGAAATGTCTTGTGCACCAGGAATTCCGAGTCTGATCGGGCCTTCCCTAAGATAAGGGGTAATATTATTATTACTTCTGCTGATCGTGAGAGCTTGTGATGGGCTAAGTTGGGACACCCCTGCAGGGTTATGATCTTTCGAAAGCCGTGCCCGTGGTTATGTGGCAGATTGGAATTTGTTAATGTCCGGTTGTAGAAAACTTGACAGAGGATCCGAGTTAAAACACACAACCGCGCGAGTAACCGTGACCGTCTCTTTTCACTTTGAGAAGAGAACACGATGGGGTTATGTTTGACTCGTAGGTAGTTCAGGATCTTTATCGATCATTACTAGTTTGCGACCATTTGCGTAGTTTGCCACCGTTTGCGTAGATGCTCATCTTATTCTTGTACTCGTAAGTTAGCCACCATATTATGCTTAGCCGCTGCTGCAACCTCACCACTTAACCTCTCCATACCCGTTAAGCTTTGCTAGTCTTGTTACCCATTGTTATGGGATTGCTAAGTCCTCGTGGCTCACATTTACTACAACAACAGTTGTAGCTGCAGGTTTCCGATGACTTGACGTGAGAGCGTTGTTATTTTGTTGGAGTTCTTTCTTCTTCTTCTTCGTCAGTCTTGGGCTAGGTTCCTGGTCGGCAGCCTGGGATAGCAGATGGATGTCGTTGTGCTTTTCATGTTTGCATCCATAGTCGGATGCCTTGTATTGATGTTGTTGTATTCATGTGACTGGTATGAATGGTTGTATCCCCATGTATGTATGTAATGGTACGATGTAATGATATCCATCTTGCTAAGCGCATGAGATGCGGTTGTGCCCCAATCACGTATGAGTCACGTGATCGGGATAGAATCGCATCTTGGGCCCGACAGCATATGACTTTGATTGGCGAAAAGATGGCATCCCACACAACGTTGGACAAGGGCTTGTGTGTCTGCTCGGGCCATTGGCCAGAAAAAGCCTGTCCAGAAAGCTTTGCTTACGAGGGCCCGAGTTGTGGCGTGATGGCCGCCCAGACCAGCATGTATTTTGGCCAAGAGTTGCGGTCCCTCCTCTTCGGAGATGCACCTTTGGAGAACTCCAGTAGTGCTTTTCTTGTACAACTCACCTTTGTGAACCTTGTAGGCTTTAGAACGCCGAACTATGCGACGGGCCTCATTTTGGTCATCAGGAAGCTCTTTCCTATTAAGGTAGGCCAGGAAGGGTTCGGTCCAAGGAGCAATAACAACCATGATCTCATGAGCAGAGGGTGTTATTTCAGTATTCGAACCCCCGATGATACCTGCATTGTGTTCGGTTGGTGGGGGCGTGATCAGGTCTGAACTGGCGTCTTTGCTCTTGTCCTGCCATACTACGGATGGCATGAAGAGCCTTTCCACAAAGGTGTTGGGCGGGACGGGGTCGCGCTTGCCGCCCATGCGAGCGAGTATGTCCGCCGCCTGATTACTTTCTTGAGCGACATGATGAAATTCGAGCCCCTCAAACTGAGCCAATATTTTTAATATGGCGTTTTGATATGCCACCATTTTTGGATCTTTTGCATCGAACTCTCCATTTACCTGAGATATTGCGAGGTTTGAGTCTCCGCGCACCTCTAGGCGTTGTATGCCCATAGAGACGACCATGCGGAGACCATGTAGCAGTGCCTCGTATTCGGCAGCGTTGTTGGAATCCGTGTACATGATTTGTAACACGTAGCAGACTGTGTCCCTCGTGGGGGATGTCAAGATGACGCCAGCCCCTAGTCCAGCTAGCATCTTGGAGCCATCAAAATACATGGTCCAGTTGGAGTATGAACTGTACTCTTTAGGGAGCTCAGCTTCCGTCCACTCTGCAACGAGGTCGGCCAACACCTGAGATTTGATAGCTCAGTGTGGCTTGTATGTTATTTAGAACGGTTAGAGTTCAATGGCCCATTTGGCTATGCGGCCGGTGGTGACCTTGTTGTTTATAATATCATTAAGTGGTATTTCGGATGCCACCGTGATCGAACACTCTTGAAAATAGTGTCGTAGTTTTAGGGATGCCATAAAGACCGTGTAAGCTATCTTTTAATAGTGAGGGTACCAGGATTTGCATGGTGTAAGGACCTCTGATACACAATAGACTAGTTTTTGGACAGGGAATTTATGTCCCTCTTCCTCTCGTTCGACAATGAGCACATCGCTCACTACCTGGTGAGTTGCTGAGATGTAAAGAAACATAGGCTCGCCAACACTTGGAGCGGCTAAGATTGGGTTGCCTGCTAATAAGGTTTTTATTTCTTCCAATCTGGTCGTGGCTGCTTTCGTCCATTCGAAGTTGTCGGTGCATTTGAGCAGCCTATAAAGTGCTAATGCCTTTTATCCTAGTCTGGAGATGAAGCGGCTCAAAGCTGCCACACACCCTGCTAGCTTTCGAATGTGCTTTAGGTCGGTTGGTGTAGCCAATCGTGACAAGGCTCGGAATTTAGCTGGTTTTGCTTCAATTCCTCTACGAGAGACAATGAACCCTATTAGCTTTCCGGCTGGAACACCGAACACACATTTTTTCGGATTGAGCCGTATGTCATATGTTCGGAGGTTATTGAATGTGAGGTGGAGATCGCCCACCATTGATTCGACGTGTTTAGTCTTGATGACTACGTCGTCCACATATGCCTCCACTGTCTTTACAGTTTGCTTTTCCAAGCATGTTTGAATCATGCGTTGATAAGTGGCGCCAGTGTTTTTAATACCAAAAGGCATAGTGTTGAAACAGAAAGGCCCGTACGGGGTGATAAACGCTGTTGCGGCCTGGTCGGATTCCTTCATTTTAATCTGATGGTATCCGGAGTAAGCGTCAAGGAAACATAGCGAGTCGTGTCCCGCAGTCGCATCAATGACCTGGCCAATGCGGGGCAATGGAAAAGGGTCCTTAGGGCAAGCCTTGTTGAGGTCTTTGAAGTCGACACAAAGGCGCCAGAAGTTATCCTTCTTCGGCACCATGACCAAGTTGGGTAGCCAATCCGGGTGATTAATTTCTCTGATGAACGTGGCTTCGAGTAATTTGGCTAGCTCCTCCCCCATACTTGTCTTTTGGGTTCGAAAAATTGTTGCAGTGATTGCTTGAACGGTTTGAACCCTTTGATTATGTTGAGGCTGTGTTCGGCCAATCTGCGTGGGATCCCAGGCATGTCTGAAGGTGCCAGGCAAAGATATCCTAGTTTTCGCGCAGGAACGCGCGTAAGGCAGTGTCTACAGTCGGGTCCAGCTGTGCTCCGATGGATGATGTTTTATTAGGATCCGTCGGGTGCACTTGAAATTTAACTATTTCATCTGCTGGCTTAAAGGAGGTGGATTTAGGCCTCTTGTCGAGGATCACATCATCCTTGTCCACCGTGGATCGTAGGATGGTTAGTTCTTCGACCGCAAAGGCTCCAGATAGTGCCTCAAGAGCCAAGGATGCGGTTTTGTTTTCGACGCGGAGTGCTTTATCCGGATCACTCGTGACTGTGATTATTCCATTGGGCCCTGACATTTTAAGATTCATGTACCCATAATGGGGTATGGCTTGGAAGCGTGAGAAAGCGTCCCGCCCTAGAATGGCGTGGTATCCGCTATTGAAGGGAACAATGTCAAAGAGCAACACTTCTGATCTGTAATTTTCAGGCGTGCCGAATACTACATCAAGTTTAATTCTCCCCGAGCATCGTGCTTCTTGACTGGGGATAATGCCTCGAAAGGTGGTATTACTTTGCTCAATGCGGGTTCCATCGATGTGCATTTTGTCGAGCGTGTCCTCGTAGATGAGGTTATGCCCACTTCCACTGTTGATAACCCACACGTACAGGGGATCAATTGTAGCCTCTTTTGATAAGTAGGAGTGTCAAACCCAACGAGGAGCTAAAGGTAGAACAAATATTCCCTCAAGTTCTATCGATCACCGATACAACTCTACGCACGCTTGACGTTCGCTTTACCTAGAACTAGTATGAAACTAGAAGTACTTTGTAGGTGTAACGGGATAGGTTTGCAAGATAATAAAGAGCACGTAAATATAAACTAGGGGCAGTTTATAAAGACACAAATAAGTTAGTTTTAGTAGAGAGCTTTCTGTCACACGAAAGTTATTTGTCAATAGGCAGTCGATAACTAGACCGGTAATCATTATTGTAATTTTATATGAGAGAGAGGCATAAGCTAACATACTTTCTCTTCTTGGATCATATGCACTTATGATTGGGACTCTAGAAAACATCCGTAACTACTAAAGATCATTAAGGTAAAACCCAACCATAACATTATAAGGTATCAAGTCCTCTTTACTCCCATGCACAACCAACCTACTTACTCGGGTTTAAGCTTCTCTCACTCTAGCAACCCACCATAAGAAAATCATGAACATATTGAGAACCCTACAACGGGGATCCGTCACGCTTGCGCGACACGGAGAGCACCATAGGACATCACCAATAATAAAACATTCAACTCAAACCAATCACGGTCATCAATCAACCCATAGGACAAAACAGATCTACTCAAACATCATAGGATAGCCATACATCATTGGGATATATATAGCATTGAGCACCATGTTTAAGTAGAGGTTACATCGGGTAGAAGAGAGGTTACACCGCTGCTTAGAGGGGGAGAGAGTTGGTGATGACGGCGGTGAAGTTGTTGGTGTAGATCGTTGTCACGATGATGGGCTCGACGGCGTTCGGGCGCCACCGAGAGAGAGGGGGCGAGAGCCCCCCTCCTTCTTATTCTTCCTTGACCTTCTCCCTAGGTGGGAGAAGGGTTTACCCTCTGGTCCATGTCCTCCATGGCGGCAGACGGGTGGGAGCCCCTCTGAGATTGGATCTCTCTCTTTTTCCTTCTGTTTCCGCGCTCCCAGATTCTGGCCTTTCACTGTTTCTTAAATTCCCGGAGATCCGTAACTCCGATTGGGCTGAAATTTTAACACAATTTTTATCCGGATATTAGCTTTCTTGCGGAGAAAGAAGGGCACGAACCACCTTACAGAGTGGACACAAGGGTGGGGGCACGCCCTCCGTCCTTGTGGGCCCCTCGGGCGTCGTCTCACGTTGATTCTTCTTCCCAAAAATCACATATATTCTAAGAAAAATCTCCGTAAGTTTTTATCCCGTTTGGACTCCATTTGAAATGGATTTTCCCCAAAACAAAAAACATGCAATAAACAAGAACTGGCACTGGGCACCGGATCAATATGTTAGTCCCAAAAATAGTATAAAAAGTTGCCAAAAGTATGTAAAAGTTGTAGAATATTGGCACGAAACAATAAAAAATTATAGATACGAGGGAGACATATCAGCATCCCCAAGCTTAATTCCTGCTCGTCCTCGAGTAGGTAAATGATAAAAAAGATAATTTTTTATGTGGAATGCTACCTAGCATAATCTTGATCATGTAATCTAATCATGACACGAATATTAAGACACGAGTGATTCAAAGCAATAGTCTATCATTTGACATAAAAGAATTTAATACTCACGCATCCCAAGCCTTTCAAAATTTCAATGCTAAAGAACGTTATCCCTACAAAATCATATAGTCTTTATGCTCCCTTTTATTAACACAAGATGCCTCTCATGCCCATCCCGATGTCAGCCAAGCAATTGCTTTCATACTCTACCTTTTCAAGCCTTTTTTCAACTTTTCACACAATATATGAGCGCGCCATGGACATAGCACTATGGGTGGAATAGAAGGTGGTGATAGGTAAAAGGAGGGAGAAAGTCTCACATAAACTAGGCAAATCAGTGGACTATGGAGATGTCCATCAATCGATATCAATGTGAGTGAGTAGGGATTGTCATGTAATGGATGCACTAGAGCTATAAGTGTATGAAAGCTAAAAAATAAACTAAGTGGGCGTGCGTCTAACTTGCTTGCTCATGAAGACCTAGGGCATTTGAGGAAGTGATAACCCACAAGTATAGGGGATCACAATAGTTTTCGAGGGTAGAGTATTCAATCCAAATTTATAGATTCGACACAAAGGGAGCCAAAGAACATTTGCAAGTATTAGCAGCTGAGTTGTCAATTCAACCACACCCGGAGATTAATTATCTGCAACAAAGTGATCAGTAGCACATTAATATGATATCATTGATAGTAGTGACAGTAGCAACAGTAACGGTAACAGTGGTAGCAGTAGTTTTGTAGAAAGTGTAGCAGTAACGATAGCAGTAGTAACTTAGCAAGATCAATATAGGACAAATTCGTAGGCATTGGATCTGTGATTTGTTGGATGATATTCATCATGTGACAGTTATAACCTATGGTGATACAACACTAGCTCCAGTTCATCGATATAATGTAGGCATGTATTCCGTAAATCATATGTGCTTTATTAAAAGAACTTGCATGACATCTTTCGTCCTACCCTCCCGTGGCAGCGGGGTCCATATTGGAAACTAAGGGATATTAAGGCCTCCTTTTAATAGAGAACCGGAACAAAGCATTAACACATAGTGAATACATGAACTCGTCAAACTACGGTCATCACCGGGAGTGGTTCCGGTTATGGTCACTCCGGGGTTGCCGGATCATAACACATAGTAGGTGACTATAACTTGCAAGATCGGATCTAAAACATGGATATAATGATGAATTCACAAACGGTTTAGATCCGAGTTCATGGCACCCGGGCCCAAAGTGACAAGCATTAAGCATAGCAAAGTCATAGCAACATCAATCTAAGAACATAATGGATACTAGGGATCGGGCCCTAACAAAACTAACTCGATTACATGATGAATCTCATCCAACTCCTCACCGATCAGTGAGCCTACGAAGGAATTACTCACTCACGGTGGGGAGCATCATGGAATTGGCGATGGAGAAGGGATGGTGATGACGAAGAACGAAGATCCCCCTCTCCGGAGCCCCGAACGGACTCCAGATCTGGCCTCCCGAGGAAGAACAGGAGGTGACGGCGGCTCCGTCTCGTGGATTGCAACAATTCTCTCTCCTTTTTTTCTCCAGAAATAGGAATTTATAGGGTGAGGGTTGTTGTCTGCGTGGCCACCAGGTGGGTACAACCCACCTGGGCGTGCCAGGAGAGGGGGGCGCGCCCTGGTGGGTTGTGCCCACCAAGGCCCCCCTCTCTGGTGGGTCTTGGCTCCAGTAATTCCTTTTATTCCATAAAAAATGCTCACAAAGTTTCGTTTGATTCCGAGAACTTTTATTTCTGCAAAAAACAACACCATGGTTGTTCTCCTGAAAACAGCGTTAGTCCGGGGTTAGTTTCATTCAAATCATGCAAATTAGAGTCCAAAACAAGAGGAAAAGCGTGAGGAAAAGTAGATACGTTGGAGACGTATCAACTCCCCCAAGCTTAAACCCTTGCTTGTCCTCAAGCAATTCAGTTGATAAACTGAAAGTGAGAAAGAAAAACTTTTACTAACTATTTTGCTCTTGTTTACATAAATAAGCTTAAACAACACCCAGATTTTCAACCAACATTATAACCAACCATGTCAACAATAATATTTAATGATTATATTAAATCATATCAATGACATAATCAGCCAGCGAGCGATAATAAGAGATCTCAAACAGCAACACGTTGTCAAAACAACCATGATATAATATGACAATAGTGGTATCTCGCTAGCCCTTTCCGAGACCACAAAACATAAATACAGAGCACCTCCAAAGTTCAGGCAACGACTAAACATTGTAATTCATGGTAGAAAAGATCCAGACATGCTAACACCCAACATTCACTACACAAAATGCATAGGCATGACAACAGTGCTCTCAGATCTGGCGCTTATTAGATAAGGTGATGACACAAAATAAAAGTAAATAGAAAGTCCCTTCGCAGAGGGAAGCAGTGATTTGCAGAGGTGCCAGAGCTCAAATTTTAAAACAGAGGTAAATGAATTTTTGAGAGGTGCACCCTTTTCATTCACTTCACGACTATCAGCTATCGACATCTCCCATGCTAAATGAGCTAGTGGCGGTTCCCAAGCAGGAAAGTAAATGTTTGAACTCCACTGGGAGTTTTTGTTTGTTTATTTGTAAGCTTTTTCTTTTTGCAGTTTGGGACTGGGAATCCCTATTACCGCCCTTTTCTCGTGCAATGGCGAGTGAATAAACACTCAACCTGAGTATAACCCGCTTAGCATGGAAAATACCGATCACCTCCCGTCGTTCCATGAACGATCCAGACACACAAAAATGATATTTATTTGAAGTTTTTAGAGGTGGCACATGCAAATTTACTTAGGACGGCAGGGTAATACCGCATATAGGTAGGTATGGTGGAATCATCTGGAATAACTTTGAGTTTTAGAATTTGATGCACAAGTAGTATTCTCGCTTAGTACATGTGAAGGCTAGCAAATAGGTTGGGAAGCGGCCAGCTAGAGAGCAATAATGGTCATGAACATGCATCGTGCATAATAAACATTGGACACCCGCATGAGTAGGATATGGACACCTTGAACATAAATATCATAGAGGCTATGTTGGTTTTGATTCAACTACATGCATAAACATGTGCCAAGTCAAGCCACTTGAACATTCATAGAAGGATACCATATCATCATACTACATCACAATCATTTTAACGCTATGTTGATATCCAAGGTAACTGATTATTAACTCCTAGCTACTTATGCATGGCATGCGAAACTATAATCTCTAATTGTCATGGCAAACATGTTTAATCATAATGAGCTGAATCATGTGTACTAGGTTAAACATATTTACACAAACAGAACAAGTCGACTTCATACCAGTTTCTCCTTGCCATGGCCAGTTCATCGTATATCGTCATTATTGCCTTTCACTTGCATGACCGAATGATATGAAAATAATAATAGTGCAAGAGTGCCGTGGACTAAGCTGGGATATGCAGACCATTTTATTCAACGGGAGAAGACAAGGTAAAATGTGCTCTTCATTAGTTTAACAATTATTCATATGAGAGCCACTCAACATTTTCATCATGGTCTTCTCCTCGGTACAACTCGAATAGAAGGAAAAGAAATTCAGAGAAACACACTGAAATATTTTTGGAGTTTTTGGTTTCTTAAACATGCAAATACAAGGAAAAAGCAAAAACTAGAAAAACTATTTACACGCGAAAGCTCCCAACAAGCAAAATAAGAACAAGGAAATCTTTTTGGATTTTCTTTTTAGTGCTACTACTAAGCATGCATAGAAAGTAATTTACTACAACTAATTTTTTTGTTTTTTCTAAAGTTTTTCAAACACACAAGAAGAAAGCAAGAAAATAAATCTAAGCATGGACGCTACAATGGAAAATGTGAGCACCGACAAATAGAATGATATGTAAACATAAATGTAATGTCGGTGAGAAACACATACTCCCCCAAGCTTAGGCTTTTGGCCTAGCTTGGTAGTCGATCCGTAGTGTGGAGGGTAGTAGTCAGCGTGGAAGCTCACATAGGCTCTCCGTGTGGATGCCTCAGCCTGCCGTGCTGCCACCACTCCTGCGTTATGAACTCGAGGCTCGCTCTCAAGAACAAAATATCCTCCCTTGCTATTATAGTCAAAAAGAGCAGGCGCAGGAAAATATGTGTCCACAACATGTGATTGGTTAAACAACAGATTATAAGTGAAATTATGAATCTTTCCTCTAAGGAATTTATGATCTTTTAAAGCACCAAAATCTAAATACCGAGTAGGTAGGATAGGGCTAAGGGTCAAAGGTGAAATACCAATCCCTCGTGCTAATCGTGTAGCATAAATTCCACCATAGAGTGCATATCAGGCTCAAGTATGGAGCACAAAGTGCACTACAATCTTGTTTTCCTACTACACATTTCCTATTGAATAATGCAAAATACTGAATTGCGGGAACATCTATACTCTTTATTCTACCCTGTGTCACTCCCCTATTTTCACCGTAAGGCCAGTCAAGAAAGACTCGAACTCGGCCTTTGGTGGCTCATCGAGTGAACCCCAAAATGGAAGTTTGCAATGGTAAGTAAAGTTCTCTGGTGGGATAGTAAATGGGTTATCATAAAGCATAAACGACACCCTAGACTCACGTGGAAAATATTAAAACCCTTTGACAAATGATTCGGTGAGAAGTTGGCGCTGTTCACACTTATCTGAAAAGTAGGGACCGAGACCGGCATTGTGAACATATTGCTCAAATTCCTCCTTGATGCCTATTTGCAGCATAAATTCATCGCAAGGCCATAAACTGTTTTGGTGGCGGCATCTCGGGTAGAACTTGCACTCAGTTCTACATAGGATCGGCGAGCAGAACTGTCACTAGAAGATGCTCCCAAGGATCTTCTCCTCGAAGAACTCCTTCCAAACAAGTTCATAATGTCCGCGTACAATTTTTCCTATGAACAAAAATCTGAATTTTTAGTTCACAAAATTTCCTCAACAAAACTTCACAAAATCGATAGCAACTACTCATAGGGATACATAGAAGCCATAGCAAGCATTCAAACTACTTAGAACACTAAGAATTGAACATGCAAGCACATCTACAACAACGCCAAGAGTAGATAATTATTCAAAGTATAAACCGCTGAAACAAAAACTAATTGGACAAATGGTGGAGTCACATACCAAGCAACAATCCCCCGAAACAGTTTCAGAAACAAAGCTTCGAGCAAAGAGATCGAAATCCACGGGTTTGAGCTCAAGAACACGTGAGAGATGGCAATGGATGTTTTTTTCTGGAGGTAAGTGATGATGTGGGCTAAAGAGGTAAGTGAGAGGACCCACGTGGGGACCACAACCCACCAGGGCACGCCTGGGGGTCCTGGCGTGCCCAGGTGGGTTGTGCCCACCTGGTGCACCCCCTCTGGCATTATTTGCACAAAAAATTCTTAAATATTCAGAAAAAAACTTATGAAATTTTCAGGGCATTTTGAGAACTTTTATTTTTGGGTCATTTTTTATTGCACGGGAAAATCAGTAAACATGCAAAACATGGCATTTAATTTTATTTAACTAGTAAAAACAAAAAACAAAAAGTAAGGACAATAGGTAGTGCTTACTAAATTCATCAACTTCATACCGCTAAAAAATGATTCATTAATAAGGTTGATCAGGTCTTATTAACAACCACTTTCGATTAGCATGAAACCGAAGAACTTTCGTAAGTCACTAAGTTACCTCAATGGGGATATGGATGTCCCCAACAATAAGCATTTCATATTTCTTTTTGATAGTAGGTAGAGGTATTTGAAAACTTCCTATAGTGATTTTCGGAGATTTTTCAATAACATTAATACAATTCACTTGGAATTGTTTCTTCGGAAAGTGCACCATATGCTCATTACCATTAATATGAAAAGTGACCTTGCTTTTATTACAATCAATAACAGCCCCTGCAGTATTCAAGAAGGGTCTACCAAGAGTAATAGACATATTGTCGTCCTCGGGCATCTCAAGTATAACAAAGTCAGTCAAGATAGTAACATTAGCAAAAACAACAGGCACATCCTCACAAATACCAATAGGTATGGCAGTTGACTTGTCAGCCATTTGCAAAGATATTTCAGTAGGTGTGAGTTTATTTAAGTCAAGTCTTTTATATAAAGAGAAAGACATAACACTAACACCAGCTCCTAAATCACACAAAGCAGTTTTCACATAATTATTTTTTATAGAGCAAGGTATAGTTGGTATACCCAGATCTCCATATTTTTTAGGTACTCCATCTTTGAGAGTATAATTAGCAAGCATAGTGGAGATTTCAGCTTCCGGTATTGTTCTCTTATTAGTGATGATGTCTTTCATATACTTTGCATAAGGAGGCATTTTTAAGATATCAGTCAAGCGAGTATGCAGAAAGACTGGCCTCAGCATTTCAGCAAAGTGTACAAATTCTTCATCATCTTTCTTTTTAGTTGACTGGGGTGGAAAAGGCATATGTTTTTGAACCCACGATTCTCTTTCTTTACCGTGTTTTCTAGCAACAAAGTCTCTTTTATCATACCTTTTATTCTTAGGTTGTGGGTTATCAAGATCAACAAGTGGTTCTATCTCAACATCATTATCTGGTTCTTTTTCATTTGGTTGAGCATCTTCATGAACATCAAAATTATCTTTTTCGTTATCACTAGGTGAGTGTTCATTACCAGATTGAGTTTCAGCATCAGAGATAGAAATATCATTATCATTGTCAAGAGGTTTTTCTACTCCAGGTTCACTAGTGGCATGCCTAGTCCTATCATTCTTCTTTTTCTTTTTCTTTCTAGAGGTACTAGGTGTACTAGTTGTCGTGGAATTAGCACGGCAGATGTCCGGTTTAACGGACTTAGTGATGGAACCATCGCACGGGTTAGATTGAAGAGGTTAAAAGCACACAAAGGACATAGAGGGTTTATACTAGTTCGGCCCCTTTGATGAAGGTAAAAGCCTACGTCTAGTTTGGTTTGGTATTGCTTGGGCGTCGATGAACAGGGAGCGGATTGCTTGCCTGTGTCTCGACGGGTTGTTGCTTGTCCCTCAACCGTCGCCGGGTTGTCCCTTTATATAGAAGGCAACGCCCGGTCCGGTTTACAGAGTCCCGAGGCTGGCTCATAATTGTGTCCGCCTCGGTCTCTACTCTTTCTTCCTTGTGTCTCAAGTTACATGATAGGAAGGTTTACAAACCGTAAACTTGACACATGGGCTCTAAGCCTTCATGGGCCGTAACCTCTACTAAGTTATCACAATCCGGTTTTCCCTAGCCGGTTTATACCTGCTAGTAATATCCCTGCCATTAGGCCCCAGAATGACTTGAACTTGTTCATGTCAGTCTTCTAAACCTTGCATAAACTTCCTTCCTGTAGCTTCTCTGTTTTGTAAACCGGCTATGACGTCATCCCTGGAAATCATTTGATTCGATCGTGACATCACTTCCGCATTTATTGCGCACAACTGTTTGTTACCTTTGTTTAAAGGCCATCCCGAAAATCGAGGCGACAGGAGAATCTTTATCCAATCTCTGACTTCCTCAGATCCCGCGCTTGCCGTCTCGTCTTTCAACCTTTAAAAATACCGCCGCATCTCTGCCTTTCTTCCTTCCGCTCGTCTTCTTCCTCCGTCGCCCGAAGCTTCTTCGCTGTTGTCGGGCTCGTCGCTGTCGTCGATCAGGCCGCTGCATCAACCTGAACCGCGTCCAGATTACTCCGCTGCCGTCTCTTCCATTCTCAGGTATTCCTTTTCCCTCGCTGCAGATCTGTAACTTTAGGGTTTCTCCATTGATTCTGCCATGATACCTCGAAGCTCTATCTGTTCATCCCATACGCCATGCCCGTAGTAGATTCAACCTTAAATTAGCTTCGAAACTTGCTCCTGCTCCGTTGCTTTATGCTTAGACTTGGTATTTTTAGATTCAATCCTTAGATTCATCTGCTCTGTATAAGACCCCCACAGTTCTTCTGTAATAGACATGCGTAAATTTCTTCTTTTTCTTACTGCTCAGATCTATTTTACTTTAACCTTCTGTAGAAACCTGTTTCTCCGTCTTGATAGATCTGTAAGACACTCGCCGGTTGAGTCAATCATATATTTCTTCTGCAACGCGTCAACAATGAACCCGACGGTTTAGCTTCTTTCTTTTTTGTTATCATAAACCGGTAGCAGCTCGTCGCCCGCTTGCTTCCGGGTTGTCAATGCCATTAGTCCCTTGTCTAAACCGTCGTTATAATATGATCCGGTTTACGCCTCGGTACTTGAATAATCCGGATTTTGCACTTTACTTTTTCAGCATTTTCCTTTTGCTCACATGTCTGCCAAGCAGTTCGTCTCCTGCAACTGGGTCCCTTCCATCATTACGGAAGAGGATTTAACTAATGCTGCTGCAATTGGCACTCTGGGCCCTCAAGCAGTTCTGAAATGGCGGGCCCCTGGAAATGAATGCCCCCTACTCCCAAAGAAGGAGAAGTTATTGTTTTCTTTGATCATATAGCCCGGGGCTTTAGTCCTCCCGGTTCAAAGTTCTTCCGGGACGTGCTTGCCGCTTTTCAGCTTCATCCTCAGGACATAGGTCCAAACTCCGTATCAAACATCTGCAATTTCCAAGTTTTCTCCGAGGTGTACCTTCAAGAGGAGCCATCAGCTGACTTGTTCTGGGATTTCTTCCACTTGAACCGGCGAACTGAGTTTACTGCCGGACCTCATCAAGAACTGGGCGGGGTTAGTATTCAAAAGAGAAGAGATGCGGTCTTTCCTCACGCTGCTCTCCATACATACCCCAAGGATTGGAACCAATCTTGGTTCTATTGCCAAGATACTTCGCCTGAAGGGGAGAACCCACTGCCGGGTTATCGCGAACATCGTCTTCCTGAAGATCATCCACTGCCGGAACGTCTTAGTTCCTCAGAACGGCCCCGGTTCGCCCCTTAGCTTGCCAAACTCAAAGCCTTTATGGCCAACGGATTGATTGGAGTTGACTTCATACGTTGTTGGCTCGCTTGGAGTATCCTTCCTCTGAGCCGGCGCTCCGGTTTGATGTGTCAGTATACCGGTAAGCCGGATGATCCTCAGCGCCATACCAACATAATACTTCCTGAGAAGGATGTTATTGAATCTGCTAAGAAGATGCTCAATATCGCTTTGGAGGAATGTAGCCAAACCGGATTGGATCCATATTATAAGAAGAATAAACTGCCAGCAGTAAGCCTTAATCTCTTCTGTTTACTTTTAATCCGTCCGTTTAAATTATCTTCCATTTATCTCTCATCTTCTACACAGTCCGACGATCCTTTTTGGAAAAGGAAACCTCAGGATAAATCAGGCAAATAGCCGCGACGGAAAACCTTCGCTGTCAAGAAGAAAAAGGCGGCTGCTGGCTCCGGTTCACATGTTGAAGAAGATGATCCAGATTCTGAGGTATGAGTTGATCCTGATATGCTTTGATCTCTTTTATCCAGATTTGTATTAACAATGTCTTTTCACAGGATTTCGCTGAAGCTGATAAAGCGGCCGAAACTGAGGTAATCCTTCTTTCTTCAGATTCTGAACCGTCGGTGCCCAAGATTCGTAAGGCATCTCAGAAATACCCTTTTTCTCATCCTTACGCTCAACTGGACCCCAATTTTCTTTTGAAGAAACAACAACACGAAGCCCGCCGGACCACACGCCATAGTGGCCATGTGGTCGAGTCTTCTGGAATATCTCTTACTCCGGCTCGGAGGCGCCGCTCTGAGGTTTTACTTTCTCCAACTCTTCTTCATCCCAAGGCCGGACTTATACGCAAGCCACTTAAACCGTCTGATCCTAATTATCAGGAGACACCTTTATCATCTTCCGGCGAGTCAACCGCCACACAGGTCCCGATTATGAAAACTGTCCCTGGGTAAGTCCTTTAGCTCATCCGGTTTACCTTTGTGCTTTGCCTTTATAACTCTGATTTCTTTTTCAATTCCTTTCAGTAAGCCCAAGCCTAGCAAAAAGGCAAAGGCCAGCAAAACGGCTGCTGAGACTGCTACTGATGATCCGGTAGCTGATCCGGACGAGGCCATCGCTCCGGAAAACGAACCTACGATTCAGCTTGACGATCCTGCTCCCATGGATCATGATTACACTGCTGCTCCTGAAGGTACCAATGCTGAAGATGTTCTTGAACCAGCGAATTCTATCCGGGCTAGCCCTCCTCGGAATAGCCCGGCTCCTGCTAGCCCGCCTTGTACTGCTGCTCCACAACCGGCCGCTGCCTCTTCTCCGGATATTCAAATAACCGGTACAGGTTTTATCGCTCCTGCTGAGCCTATTGTTTTAGCCAAGCATACTGCTAAAGCGGAGAAACTCCAGCAAGAGAAGGGCAAGTGGAGCACAGATTTGTCCAGTTATACCGAGCTGAGTGCCCAGGAGCTTTATTCCGGGTATTTGAACTGGCTTCATACCAGTCGGGACTATGAAACAGGCTTGGTCAATATGATGAAGGACAAGTACGAGGTATCTTACTTGTCTTTTGCTTTTGCCTTCTTTGTATTTCTGTCTATATCATGGTAGCCCCCAAGTTTTGGTTTAGCTTTACTGGAAGGTGAACCGGTACTTTGAAATGTGAGCAAATAATCTTATATTAGCCCCCAAGTGCCAGGGGCATAACTTGTTTTATGTGTCTGGGACTTGTCTGAATCTCTCTTTCAATACTTCAACTGCCCATTAGCCCCCAAGTGTCAAGTAGATAACTTGTTTATGTGCTCGAGACTTTATCTTTAGTTGCCTTCCTTTGATACTTCAATTGCTCATTAGCCCCCAAGTGTCAAGTGGCTAACTTAGTTATGTGCTTGATACTTGTCTGAACTGTTATTTATTCCTCTTGATTTTCTTTGCAGGCTGACTTGACCCGGAGGGCTGAAGAAATAACTGAGCTCCGGAATAGACTTGCTGAGACTGAATCTGCTGCTGCCAAGGCTAAAAAAGATCTGGCGCTGAGCTTAACTACTACTGAACAATTGAAGAAATATTTTGAATCGGAGCGGACAACCTAGGAAGTGCAGAAGAACGCTCTTGAAAAGAGAGCAAAGGATGCTGAGGAAGCTCTAAACCCGGTGACACAAGAGTTGACCGGTTTAAAGCGGCAAATAGAGCTTATGACTTCTGCCGTCTTTGGTAAATACTTAACTTGCATGTGTTTTCATCTGTGCAGTCTTTAGTCTGTTCCGGCTTAACTGTGATAACCATATGCAGGGTGACGCGTCACCCATCTTGGGGATGACCTCCGGAAGATACTCAAGGCCTCTTATACTCTGGTTGAGCAGCTGTATTCCGGCGCCCAAAGAATTATAAGTGCGATGTCTTTTAATAAACCGGCCCCCACCACTATCCAAGGCACTCTGGAGAAGCTTTCTATCTTGCCTGTATGCTTGGAAGAGGTGAAAAAGTCTGCTGCCCGAGCCGGTTCTCTTGTAGCGCTGACCAGAGCCAAAGCGTGGGTTCCGGACTTTGATCCGGAAGAAGCCATGAACGGGTACCCCAGCACCAAGGAAGATGGATCGGCCTTCTCTGGCAAAGATCTTCATGCTTTGACGAAGGAAATGCGTCCTCTTGCCAGCAAGCTTGCTGATGAATCGGAGTTGACCAGGTATCATCTGGCGTATGATTTAAATAATGAGCCGGTGGATCGGCCGGTTTATGATACCGAAAATCTAATCTCACCAGTGCGCCCCCACACTTTCGCCCCAGATGTTGATCCGTCCGATCTCATTACTGAAGAAATGTACTTCCGTGCTTTATCAAAAATCGATTGGTGTGTTCCTGACTTTCAGCCGCTTCAAGAAGACGAAGAAGCTCCGGAACATGTCGATCCTCAGCCTTCGTAGCAAGAAGAAGCATGAGCCGCTCGATCTAACTTTATAGCTGCTGTACTTTTTTGTTGAGAAAAACTTTAATCCGTTCAGGCTTGCTGTGCCTTGTAATAGGATAGCTCGAAACATTGCTGTTTTAATCCGGATGTCCCAACTTTGCTTTGGCGTCTGCCAATTTAAATCCTTTGTCTGCTATAGTTTATCTTTTATACTACCTGTATCTGCATAGATAACACTAAAAAGATGTCCTAGTGGTGTACCGCCGGACCGATTAAATCGTTCTCATATATATATATCAAATGAGTACCTGCTTTATACCAAAAAGAACTTCATACCTTTGATTAAGGATGCTTGATATCCTTAATCCGGCGAACATTGTAGTTTTTGAGGAAGCTCTTGGCTCTGTTGGGGTGGACCCAATAATTAATCCGGGTTTATAGGAACTACCGGTTTAAATAACGCTGGAGCTCTGTGTCCAGACTTTTGAAAATATGTGGTCAACTCTGAAGTTGTCCAGCTCCGGATTAAAAAACCATATAAAACACATGAAAAGAATCACAAACACAAAAAACACAGGTTTGCAAATAAGACCATGTAGTCGAGGCTTTTTGCGAGCTGCCAGGCTCCCTACATGCCAATCAAAGGGTGCCACCCAAAGGGCTATAACGAACAGTACTCCTAGGGACAAGAACTTTGCCATCAAAGGATGTACTCTTTTGCTATCAAAGGACGTGCTCCAAGGGACATGAATATTACATCTGCCATCAAAGGATGTATTCCTAGGGACAAGAATTTTTATTTTGCCATCAAAGGGTATGTATCTTCCAAGGGACAGGAATATTACATCTGCCATCAAAGGAAGTACCCTAGGGACAAGAACATATTTTCTTTTGCCATCAAAGGGAATGATCAACCAAGGGATAGGAATATTACATCTGCCATCAAAGGAAGGTTCCCTAGGGACAAGAACTTTTCTTTTGCCATCAAAGGGATTTGGCCCACCAAGGGACAAGAATGTTACATCTACCATCAAAGGTGGATCCCTAAGGACAAGAACTTTTCTTTTGCCATCAAAGGGATTTGGCCCACCAAGGGACAGGAATGTTACATCTGCCATCAAAGGTGGATCCCTAAGGACAAGAACTTTTCTTTTGCCATCAAAGGGATTTGGCCCACCAAGGGATAGGAATATTACATCTGCCATCAAAGGTGGATCCCTAAGGACAAGAACATTATGTAGACCGGACCAGAAAATACTTTGTCGAGGATTCATATATGATCCGTAGCTTGCTAGTTTGGTCCTTTCTGCATAAAATAATATGTTCAAAATATCTGAAATAATTTCACAGGACGTATACTTAGAAGAAAAAAAAGTCTGATCCCCCGGTTTACCGAGGGTGCCGGTTTATTCATTAATCATAATATATACATAGGATACAGCAGAGCTCATGGCTCAGGTGTAGTAGGGCCGCAGGAGAGCGATGTTCCACGACCTCTTTGTCTCTTCTTCTGATGTCCGTGAGTCCTTGTGCTCTTGAACGTCCACCAGGTAATATGAACCGTTGTGTAGATTCTTGCTGACCACAAAGAGCCCTTCCCAAGGCGGGGATAGCTTGTGCATATCTGTTTGGTCTTGGATGAGCCGGAGTACCAAATCTCCCTCCTGAAACGTCCTGGTTTTGACCCGGCGGCTGTGATATTTGCGCAAGTCCTGCTGATAAATTGCGGATCGTGCTGCTGCTATGTCACACTCTTCATCTAGCCGGTCCAAACTGTCCTGTCTTGCCTGTTCATTGGCCGCTTCAACATAAGCCGTCACTCGTGGTGAATCATGGCAGATATCGCTTGGAAGAACCGCTTCAGCACCATACACCATGAAGAAAGGTGTGTAACCTGTGGATCTGTTCGGTGTAGTGTTGATGCTCCAAAGGATAGAGGGTAATTCCTCAACCCAGCACCCCGGCGTCCTTTGCAAAGGAGTCATGAGCCGGGGCTTGATACCTCGCAAAATCTCTTGATTGGCCCTTTCAGCTTGACCGTTGGATTGAGGGTGAGCTACAGAAGATACATCTAGGCGAATATGCTCCCTTTGACAAAACTCTTCCATCTCCCCCTTAGATAAATTGGTGCCATTGTCTGTGATGATGCTGTGTGGAAAGCCAAACCAGAAAATTACCTTTTTGATGAATTTAACCGCTGTTGCCGCATCACACTTGCTCACAGGCTCTGCCTCAATCCACTTTGTAAATTTATCCACAACAACCAGCAGATGAGTTTTTTGATCTTGGGATCGTTTAAAAGGTCCAACCGTATAAAGCCCCCAAGTCGCAAACGGCCAAGTAATCGGTATCATCCGCAACTCCTGCGCTGGAACAAGAGCACGCCGTGAAAATTTCTGACAAGCATCACACCTCCGGACTAGATCCTCCGCATCAGCATGGGCTGTCAGCCAATAGAACCCGTGTCGAAAAGCTTTGGCTACCAAGGATTTTGAACCGGCGTGATGGCCACAATCCCCTTCATGAATCTCTCGAAGGATATCACAGCCTTCCTCGGATGATACACACCGCTGAAATGCTCCAGAAACACTGCGATGGTGAAGTTCTCCGTTTATAATTGTCATGGATTTTGATCGCCGGATTATCTGTCTTGCTTTGATCTCATCATCTGGCAACTCTCCATGGCTTAGATACGCCAAGTATGGGAGCGTCCAATCCGGAATAACATGAAGTGCCGCAACTAGCTGTGCTTCCGGATCAGGAACGGCCAGATCTTCCTCCGTCGGTACCTGAACTGATGGACTGTGTAGCTCATCCAAAAAAGTATTCGGCGGCACCGGTTTACGCTGAGAACCCAGCCAGCTTAGAGCATCGGCCGTTTCGTTTCTTCGTCGGTCTATGTGATCCACCTGATACCCTTTGAAATATCCTGCAACTGCTTCAACTTTTCTTCTGTAAGCTGCCATGAGAGGGTCTTTAGAATCCCACTTGCCGGATACTTGCTGTGCCACTAAATCTGAATCACCAAAACACTTGACCCGGCTCAAGTTCATTTCCTTAGCCATCCGCAGGCCATGAAGCAATGCCTCATATTCTGCTGCATTGTTAGTACAAGGAAACATTAGACGAAGGACATAACAAAACTTGTCACTTCGCGGGGAAGTTAACACAACTCCAGCCCCCGAGCCCTCTAATTGCCTCGAACCGTCAAAATGAATAGTCCAGTATGTAAGATCCGGCTTCTCCTCTGGTGCTTGCAGTTCTGCCCAATCATTGATGAAATCCACCAATGCTTGGGATTTGATAGCGGTGCGTGGCACATACTTTAATCCGTGTGGGCTAAGCTCGATGGCCCACTTCGCCACTCTGCCAGTGGCTTCCCTGTTCTGGATTATTTCCCCCAATGGAGCTGAACTAACAACAGTTATTGGGTGGCCTTGGAAATAATGTTTCAACTTTCGGTTTGCCATGAACACACCATATACCACCTTCTGCCAATGCGGGTATCTTTGTTTGGATTCAATGAGAACCTCACTGACATAATAAACCGGACGTTGAACCGGATATTCCTTTCTTGCTTCCTTGCGCTCGACCACGATTGCCACGCTAACTGCCCGTGCATTGGCAGCGACGTATAACAGCAGCGGCTCCTTATCAACGGGGGCAGCAAGGACCGACGGTTCTGCTAGTTGCCGCTTCAAATCCTCAAATGCAGCGTTTGCCTCATCACTCCATATAAACCAGTCTGTCTTTTTTAGCATCTGATAAAGCGGGATTGCCTTCTCCCCCAGACGACTGATGAATCGGCTCAACGCTGTAATCCGGCCGGCGATACGCTGAACATAATTGATACAAGCCGGTTTAGTCAGGGACGTGATTGCCTTGATCTTCTCCAGATTGGCCTCTATTCCTCTATTGGACACCAAGAACCCAAGGAGCTTGCCCGCCGGAACACCGAAAGCGCACTTCTCCGGATTAAGCATCATTTTATAGGCCTGAAGGTTATCAAAGGTTTCCTTGAGGTCCTCTATCAATGTCTCCTCTTTCCTTGACTTCACCACGATGTCATCCACATAGACATGAACATTTTTCCCTATCTGCCCCATAAGACAGTTCTGCACGCAACGCTGATAAGTTGCTTGGGCACTCTTGAGCCCAAAGGGCATAGACACATAGCAAAAAGCACCAAAAGGAGTTATGAAGGCTGTCTTCTCCTGGTCCTTAACTGCTATCTTGATACGATGATATCCTGAATATGCATCCAAAAAACTTAGCCGCTCACATCCCGCCGTAGCATCAATGATCTGATCAATATGAGGGAGAGCAAAAGGATCGGTTGGACAAGCTTTGTTTAGGTCTGTGTAATCCACACACATCCTCCACTTTCCATTTTTTCTTTAACACCAACACCGGATTAGCCAACCACTCCGGGTGAAATACTTCAACTATGAACCCTGCAGCCAAAAGCCTGGCCACTTCTTCACCTATAGCCTTGCGCCTTTCTTCGTTGAAGCGGCGCAGATACTGCTTGACCGGTTTAAACTTCGGATCAATATTAAGACTGTGCTCAGCGAGTTCCCTCGGTATACCTGGCATGTCAGAAGGTTTCCATGCAAAGATATCCCGGTTCTCACGGATGAACTCGATGAGCGCGCTTTCCTATTTAGGATCAAGGTTAGCACTGATAGTGAACTGCTTGGACGAGTCACCTGGCACAAAATCGACTTGCTTGGTTTCCTCCACGGATTTGAACTTCAATGCCGGATCATGCTCTGTAGTGACTTCTTCAACGGGGACATATCTGCCGGATCAACATTGTCTTTGTAAAACTTCAATTCCTCCGTAGCACATATTGCCTCCGCATAAGCAGCGTCTCCTTCTTCGCACTCTAATGCAATCTTGCGACTTCCATGAACCGTGATGGTTCCCTTGTGACCCGGCATCTTGAGCTGCAGATAAACATAACATGGTCTGGCCATAAACTTGGCGTAAACCGGCCGTCCGAACAGGGCATGATATGGGCTCCGGATCTTTACAACTTCAAAGGTTATCATCTCTGACCTGGAATCCTGTTCGTCTCCAAAGGTAACTTCTAGATCAATTTTCCCAACTGGGTAAGCTGATTTACCTGGCACTACCCCATGGAATACCGTGTTTGACTGCCTTAGCTTCTTATCCGTCAGCCCCATGCGACGAAAAGTCTCGTAATAAAAGATATTGATGCTGCTGCCGCCGTCCATGAGAACCTTAGTGAATTTGTAGCCACCCACCTGTGGTGCCACTACTAAGGCCAATTGGCCCGGATTATCAACTCGCGGCAGGTGATCCTCCCTGCTCCACACAATGGGTTGTTCCGACCAGCGCAGGAATCGTGGTGTTGCCGGTTCAACCGTGTGGACCGCCCGCTTTAAGACTTTTTGATCTCGTTTGCACAAACTCGTAGTGAACACATGATATTGTCCACTACTCAGCTCCCTCGGATTACTTTGATATCCGGATTGCTGCTGCTGCTGACGCTGCTGATTGCCCTGATTGTTGTGATTACCCTGGCCCTGCTGTTGGTTGTTTTGGCTATTGTGGCCGCCCTGACCATACTGATGGTTGCCTTGGCTATTGTAACTGCCCTGACCATACTGATGGTTGCCTTGGCTATTGTAACCATTGTTGTTGCCATGATATCCTGATCCGGAGCCATTACCCTGATGACCCGGACCATGAAACCCGGGGCCTAAACCGCCGCCCGGTGGTCCGTTGTTGGATCTGGCCCGGTTCATGGCCTCCATCATGACCCGGCATTCTCCCCAGGTATGTTTAGCTGGACGTTCCTCTGTGCCATGTTTCGAGCAAGGCTCGTTCAATTGTCGCTCCCAATTAATGAACCCTCCGCCGATTGGAGGCGGTTTACCCTTATTACGCTGAAAACTTCCTTGAACTTTGGTATTGGCCACAAAATCAGAGCCACCTTCTGCCTTTCGCTTACCGTTGAAACTTGTTCCGACCGGATTAGCCTGCACCGGTTTACCCGGTTTATTTGTTTTTCCGGATTTATCTCCATCTGCTTCTGGATACTTAGTGTTATCGGAGTCCCCATACTTTACCAAAGCGCTCATGAGAGTTCCCATGTCATTACAATCCCGTTTGAGCCGTCCCAGCTTCAACTTCAGAGACTCAAACCGGCAATTGTTTTCCAGTGTTACTATCGCCGTACTGGGGCTGATACCGTTCGAAGAATGCAAGATTTCTGACACTCGCCGCACCCATGCACTCGTAGGCTCCTGCTCTCCTTGTATACATGCCGCTAGGTCCACCACTGACATTGGCTGTTTGCACGTGTCCTTGAAATTTTTAATAAACTGGCGGTGCAGCTCCCCCCATGATCCGATGGAGTTAGGAGGTAAACCCTTTAACCAGGTCCGGGCTGTACCCTCAAGCATCATGGTAAAATATTTTGCACAAGCCGCTTCATCCACGTCCAGCATCTCCATAGCCATCTCATAGCTCTCAATCCAAGCCTCTGGAGCCAAATCTGCTGTGTAGTTAGGCACCTTACGTGGACCCTTGAAATCTTTGGGTAACCTTACGCTTCGTAAAGCAGGAATAAGACACTGCACCCCAAAGGAACTCGTCGTGACTCCCGTCTCCGCTGTGGTTGTATGAACCGACGTCGTTTGGCGGATGTCCTCGCGGGCCGCAGGTCCGGCCCGGTTTACCGCCCCCTGGGCTTGTGCCTCTGCGCCCGCCGGATCATCCTGTCTACGATGGTGTCGCCTCCGTTCACTACTGGACACCTTCGGTTCATCCCAATGCCTAGTATAACTCCGGCTGTGGCGGGGTGTTGAGTGAAGTCTCTCCCTGCTGTAAGAGTATGCCTGCTGCTGTGTCAATGCTGTGTTGAGTAGATCCTTGACCCTGCATGCTTCCATCGCCATGGGGGATGTCCCCTCAATAGGTAAAGCGGCCAGGCGTGAAGCGGCGGCGACAATGTTATCCAGGGGGTTTGAATAGTGACCCGGAGGAGTGGGGATGTGAGGCGTGGGCATAATCCGTCGATCTTGCTCCGCAGTGGGCTGTTGAACCGGTTCGCCTGCCACTGGGGCTCCCCTCCGGTTTACCTCTGGATTATTGCTGGTTCCCGCTCCTGGCATCCCGAAAAGATTCATCGCTTCATAGACCGGCGGTAGACGAGACTGATACCTTCTATTCCTTACTCCCTGCGTAGAGGCCTGATCCATCCTAAGCTGGAAAGCCTGAGAATCCAGCTCCGCCTGCCTTATTGCTATCATAGCTTTCTCTGCATTTAAATCCTTTCTAGCTTGTTCGATCCGGCCCTTCAGCTGAAGGATTTCTGCATCGTGCTGCGCCTTGTCAGCAGGAGCCACCACTGCTACTGCCCGTGTTGTCAACTCCTCTATTAAGGCGGATAGAGCGTGAGAGGACGAGGGAGCTGGGCCGCTCCCCCCTGCCCCAGCTGTGAACGCCCCGGTCACCGTGGGCTGTGGCGTAAATTGTGATCCGGCCATAAAGACATCCACCCGGTTTGGCAGATCAAAGGGGTCCGGAATACTATCCCCATCGGACACACCCTCGGATCGGCCGTCCCGCAACAGATACAAGGATTCAGTCTCTCCGGATGAGGATTCATCGTCGGAATAGACAATCATCTCGCCACCAGAATCCGATCTGTCCTCGGCTTGGACTCCATGTATTGCTCCAACGAAAACGCGCTTCATGGCAGGCTGAATCCGGGCCGATCTCGTACGCTGAGCCGGCTCGATGATGTCGGAGAAGATGTCCGGCTCAGGTCCCGGTTCACCAATCTTGCCGATGAAGACGTGGATGCCGCCGAAAGGAACCCGGTACCCGTATTCGATTGAATCGGCCTCCGGGCCCCAGCCTGCGTCGTCGATGTAGATCCGGCCGCGGCGACTCTTGGTCATCCGGCCGACCGCGTAGCCCTTGAGTCCTTCAAAGCTGCCCTTCAAGAACTCAAAACTATCGTGCGGAGGCCCCACGGTGGGCGCCAACTGTCGTGGAATTAGCACGACAGATGTCCGGTTTAACGGACTTAGTGATGGAACCATCGCACGGGTTAGCTTGAAGAGGTTAAAAGCACACAAAGGACACAGAGGGTTTATACTAGTTCGGCCCCTTTGATGAAGGTAAAAGCCTACGTCTAGTTTGGTTTGGTATTGCTTGGGCGTCGATGAACAGGGAGCGGATTGCTTGCCTGTGTCTCGATGGGTTGTTGCTTGTCCCTCAACCGTCGCCAGGTTGTCCCTTTATATAGGAGGCAACGCCCGGTCCGGTTTACAGAGTCCCGAGGCCGGCTCATAATTGTGTCCGCCTCGGTTTCTACTCTTTCTTCCTTGTGTCTCAAGTTACATGATAGGATGGTTTACAAACCGTAAACTTTACACATGGGCTCTAAGCCTTCATGGGCCGTAACCTCTACTAAGTTATCACAATCCGGTTTTCCCTAGCCGGTTTATACCTGCTAGTAATATCCCTGACACTAGTGTTATTTCTTTGTGAGTCTTGTTCAATTTCTTCCAGGGTGCCCCTCAGGATAAAGTGGTTCCTGAGTGATTTTACCTCCTCTAGTTGCAACTCTAACAACAAAGTCATGCATATTATGATTCATTTCATCAAGTAATTCTCTTTGAGATTTAACAACTTGTTCTAACTGGGTTTGAACCATAGAAGCGTGTTTTCCAACACCTCTAACATCATTTGAAATTCTAAATAACAAGTCACTCAAGCGAGCAATCATATCAGAATTATGTTTCAATTGTTTCATAACATTTGCATTTAAGTGATCCTTTTTTCTAATGTAGTTTTCAAACTCATAAAGGCATTGACTAGGATGCATATTGTGAGGATTGTCATTTTCATTGAACTTCATAAGAGTATTTATCTCTACCACCTCAGGCAGTGGTGGTGCATTAAGCCCATGTATTTCCTCAATAGGAGGTAAATTTTTAACATCCTCAGCTTTAATACCCTTTTCCTTCATAGATTTCTTTGCCTCTTTCATATCTTCAGGACTGAGATATAATATACCCCTCTTTTTAGGAGTGGGTTTAGCCGGTGGTTCAGGAATAGTCCAATCATCATAACTTTTCAATATGTTATTCAGTAATTCTTCAGCTTGAGCAATAGTTCGTTCCATGAAAACACAACCAATACAACTATCTAGGAAGTCCCTAGAAGCATCGGTTAGTCCATTATAGAAGATATCAAGTATTTCATTTTTCTTAAGAGGATGATCAGGCAAAGCATTAAGTAACTGGCAAAGCCTCCCCAAGTGTAATGCCCAGGATGGGACTATATCTCCTACGTGTCGAGGCACGACTTAAAGATATAAGCCCATTCTGGAATGATCGCAAGTTTGGTATCTTTGCACGACTCATGTAAAAGAGGGATTAAAATGCAAAAGGAGATAGTTGGCTTACACTCGCCACTTCACACAATACAATTCATAAGCAATACATCATTCAAAACATCACAACCCAACTACGGGTGAAGATCCAAAGAAAGATACCAAAACAACATAAAGCCACAGGCCTAGATCGAATCCTAGTAGAAACCACTACTGATCGTCGAAAACGTCACAAGCAAACGACCAACTCTTCATCGAGCTCCCCGTGAAGTACTGATCCATCTCCTGCTTCAATCTTGACTGAACCTGCATCTGGTGTTGTAGTATCTGTGAGCCACGAGGACTCAGCAATCCCATAACCATGGGTATCAAGACTAGCAAAGCTTTAAGGGTAGGAAGAGGTAAAGTGGTGAGGTTGCAGCAACGGCTAAGCATAATATGGTGGCTAACTTACGAGTACCAGAATAAGATGAGAAGCTACGCAAACGGTCGCAAAAGTAGTGATCGCTAAAGATCCTAACTACATACGAGTCAAACATAACCCCACCGTGTTCTCTTCTCAAAGTGAAAAGAGACAGTCACGGTTACTCACACAGTTGTGTGTTTTACTTCGGATCCTCTGTCAAGTTTTCTACAACCGGACATTAACAAATTCCAATCTGCCACATAACCGCGGACACGGCTTTCGAAAGATCATAACCCTGCAGGGGTGTTCCAACTTAGCCCATCACAAGCTCTCACGATTAGCTGAAGTGATAAATATAATATCATCACCCCTTATCTTAGGGAAAATCCGATCAGGCTCGGCATCCCGGTAGCAAAAGTCATTTCGACAATGGTAAAACAAGTCCAGCAAGACCTCCCGGTGTGCCGACACCCTGATAGTAGCCGTGCATATCTCGTCTCAGGCCACAACCGGATGGGCGATGCTATAGGTAAAACCAATCCTCAAGTTTCCCCGCGGTGGCCCCGCAGGACCCCCGTTTGGGACCAACACCATCAGCACTGGCCCCCCCTGCTATGTAGAATTAAGAATCCTTGGGGACGCGACCCCCTATGCAATTTTAATTATTTAATTAAGTTGTTACTATGAGGCAAATTAAAACCAATGTTGGGCCTTGCTGGAGGAGTTTTATCAAAGTCGAACTGTCAAGGGGTCCCCATTTCACCCATCGTGTAAGGAACGCAAAATCAAGGAACATAATGCCGGTTTATCGGCGCCTAAGGTGGCATGAGTGGAACCAAACACCGAGCAAAAGGCCAAGCCTTCCACCCATGCCCAGTATATAGGTGTGTTAATAATAATTATAGATATTGTGATATTCCAACAACAAGTTCCCTCCTGGAACGATCTTCATCTTCACCTGCAACTAACAACGCTATAAGAGGGGCTGAGCAAGCGGTAACATAGCCAAACAGTGGTTTTGCTAGGAAGGTTTCAAAGTTAGAGGTTTCATGGCAACAAGGAGAGGCTGACATAAAAGATGGGTAGCGCGACATGTAACGATAGCATCGAGACACTAAGCATGGCAATGGTAGTAAAGGTATCCAAGGGTATGATCATCTTGCCTGGGATTCCACAAGGGAGAAGAACGGATCCATGAAGTAGACGGAGCAACAGTCGAGCGAATCCTCACAACTCCGGAACGAATCCGAAGCTAACAAGAGAAGCAACCGGAAAGAAGCAAACAACTCGGTAAACACACAATCATAAACATGGAATACTATGCACATCCAAGTATGATGCATGTCCGGTTAATTATGCATGGCAT
This sequence comes from Secale cereale, assembly GCA_902687465.1. Classification (NCBI taxonomy): domain Eukaryota; kingdom Viridiplantae; phylum Streptophyta; class Magnoliopsida; order Poales; family Poaceae; genus Secale; species Secale cereale. The sequence goes on from LR738713.1 coordinate 138,051,764, forward strand.
GGCAAAGTGCACAAACAAAACTACAAGTTAAGTGGAGCTCAATATGCAACGAGTTGCATATTGATGAAACACCACAATATAATTATTTAATTGACTCTCGTTTATTTACAAGACAAGATTACATGTTTTTAACATGGCAAGAGGTGAAGCAAGTAAAACTACACTATTTAGACATTTTAAATGGGGCCGGAAATAACAACAACATATCCGGAAAATCCCCATGAGCATGTTTAGTAATTTTTAAGCAACAACAAACACACATTATAATGTTGTTAACATGATGCGGATGACATGATCAAGTTTATGCAAGTTTAATAAAAGTTGACAAGAAGAAGACATGAAGTATTGTCACCGTGGTGGAAGAAAAGGGCCACGGCAACGATCCGAAAATGATGCAACGCAACATCTCGGTACCGGTAACTTGTTGAGAGACCAGTGCAAAAGCAAAGGTGGTGTGAGCGAGACAAACGAGATGAAAGGTGGGGCGATCCCGTCACCGGGTTCCCACGAGTCGGCGACGAGGCAACCGAGGAACATGACAAAAGATGAAACGGGCACGATGCACACAAGGGAGACATTTCATACAACACGAGCATTCACGGGTCACGTCTCAGGGTTATACCTTCGGAACGCTAGTTTCGGAGGGGGTTCGAGATCGTAGGGGAAGGAGTCGTTCTCGGGAGTCGGGGTACACGTTCGTAGAGGGAAGTAGTCGTTCACGTTGGCGACGGTAGTTGTTCACGTATGTAGATGAACTTGATGGTCATCTTGTAGCCGTTCGGGTCGTCGTGGTACTTGGTCGTGGTACTTGTCGAAACCCGCATCGGATGTAGTCGTTCCCGTGCGTCGAGGTACTTGTCACGTCGTGGAACTTGCGTTTCTCCTTGTAGTCGTACACGGTTCTTGCGTAGAGGTACTTGGACTCGGCGACGGTAGTTGTACACGGCGACGGTAGATGTACTCGTTCCATTCGTAGATGTACTTGGCGCATCCATCTTTTCCGGGCGACGGTAGTGGTACTTGTTCGTAGATGTACTTGAGGGTCTCGGTCTCGGTCGATCCAAAACAAAACAAAAAGAAGCAGCAAGGCAGGGCAGCACGTCCAAAGGGCCAGCGGAGGAGACGCACGGAGGAGCTGCACGGGAGCCGGTGACCGGCGCTGCAGAGGCGGGGCGAAGAGGAGGCGACGACAGCAGCTCGAGAGGGCTCTGGACGGGGAGGCCGGAGGACGCCGAAGGAACTGGCCGGCGGCGGGACTTCAGCGGTGGAGGCTGGACGGGTAGGGCAGAACAGCGGGGCGGCACCCGGCCAGGGAGGAAGCCGCTCGGGGAGGCTCGACCTGCTGGAGGCTGGGGACGAGTCCCTGGCGAGGACGGCGCGGCCATGGGGCGCTGGAGAGGAGGGCACGCCGGCGCGCTCGGGGCCGGGCGCACGGGTGAAGGGATGCGGTCGCGGGCCGGCGCCCTGGCGCGCGGGAGGTGGAGCTCCATGGCGCGGGAGGACGGAGGGGAGGGCGCTCGGGGCCTGGCCTGGCGATGCGGCGGCGACTGGGGAGAAGGGCGGCCCGGAGGAGGGAGGCCATGGCAGGCGCTCGGGGCACGGAACGAGGACGGCGGCTCGGCGCTCGTCGCGTGGTGGCCCGGAGGAAGGGGCACGGCCTGTTGTTGCCCTGGCTGCGCGACGGCAGGAGGGAACGACGACGGCGGTGGCCCGCGGGGCGCCAGGCGCGGTGGGACGCTTGGAGAAGAGAGCGGGACTCGGGGGAATCGGGATCCTGCAGCGGGAGATCGAAGGGAGGCTCGAGCGGCCGCGCAGGAGATGAGAGGCTCGGGGGAATCGGGATCCTGTCCCTGGAGCGATGGGATCGGGCTGTGAGGCGAGGGGGAAAGGAGCGATGCCTGGCGGCGGGGGAAGGGAAAGGGAGGAGCGAGGGGGAGATGTCGGTCGGGCTAGGTGCAGGCTAGGGTTAGCGGACGAGCGGTCTGCAGCCTGGGAGATGGGCCGATAGGCTGCGGGAGTGAGGTGCGGCCTGGCTGGGCCTGGAGGCCTAGAGGCCTGGCTGCTCTCTTTCTCTGAAAGAAAATAAAACACAACCAAGAAGAAAAGAAAAAGGAGAGAAGAAAAGAAAGAGGTAGTTAGGAAAAGAATTTGCACAAGAGGTTATTTTTCTCGGCCATCATAAAATGAGCACGGACCGAGAAAAATATAAAAGGCATGATCGGAAAATAATTCAAACATATTTGAATTTAATTCAAATGGGTTTGAACTAAGACTTGATTATAGAAGTGTCCAAAAATGTTGAGGATTTTTGGAGGAACCTCAAAACAACGGAAAGAAATTATTGGCAAGGTTTTGAAGGTGTAACTTGAAGTGAAAAGACATGAGGAAAAATAATATGCAAGTGTGTTACGATTAATTCCAAACAATGGAATATTTATTAATATAGCTCCATAAATATTAGGAGGCTTTTATATGTTATAAAGAGAAGACATCCTTCCCTCGATTTAAATGGACTGAAGGTCCACACGGTTTATTTAAGTTGAGATGCAAGATAATATGACATGATGGCATGATGACATGATGCAATGCAAAAATAAATAACACAAGCACAATGAAACACACGGGAGAACCCGTAACATCTGGAATCTTCTGGAATCTTCTGGGACGTCGGTCTTCGGGCGTCACACCAAGCTTGTGGGATACTCTCTTCTTTAGTATGCACAAAGTTAAATATTTCCTGTAAGGCAGCTTGTTTCATATGAGCAGAGAAATATTTTTTGAGAGAAGTAATAGATCATATCCTAGGGACTACGCACACAATCAGGATCAATAGTATTGTACCAAGCTTTAGCATCACCCTTTAATGAGAACGGAAATAATTTGAGAATAAAGTAGTAACGAGTTTTCTCATCGTGAGTGAAAAGGGTGGCTATATCATTCAACTTAGTAAGATGTGCCACAACCGTTTCAGTTTCACAACCATGGAAAGGATCAGACTCAACCAAAGTAATTAACTCTGGGTCGACAGAGAATTCATAATCCTTATCATCAATAAACATAGGTGAAGTAGCAAACTTAGGATCACATTGCATTCTAACATTCAGAGATTTTTCTTTATACTTGTGTAGTAATTTCTCTAGATCATCTCTATCATTACAAGCAAGAATATCTCTAGTTGCTTATTCACTCATAACATAACCTTCCGGTACCTTAGGCAATTCATATCTAGGAAGGCTAGTTCTAGCAGGTGTTTCAGGAGTTTTAGTTTCAAGCTCATCATCAAATTCAACAACATCATGTTGTATTACTCTAGCAATTTGTTCATCAAGAAATTCACCAAGTGGCACATGATACGTCTCCAACGTATCTATAATTTTTGATTGTTCCATGCTATTATATATTCTGTTTTGGATGTTTAATGGGCTTTATTATACACTTTTATATTATTTTTTGGACTAACCTACTAACCCAAGGCCCAATGCAAATTGCTAAATTTTGCCTATTTCAGTGTTTCGTAGAAAAGGAATATCAAATGGAGTCCGAACGGAAAGAAACCTTCGGGAGAGTTATTTTTGGAACGATATCTTCACGAGAGACTTGAAGTACAAGTTAGAGAAGAAACGAGGTGACCACAAGGGGGCAGGGCGCGCCCAGGGGGGTAGGCTCACCCCCACCCTCGTAGGCCCCACGTTGCTCCACCGACGTACTTTTTCCTCCTATATATATCCACATACCCTGAAAACATCGAGGAGCACGAAGAAACCCTAATTCCACCGCTGTAACCTTCTGTTCCCATGAGATCCCATCTTGGGGCCTGTTCAGGAGCTCCGGCGGAGGGGGCATCGATCACGGAGGGCTTCTACATCAACACCATAGCCTCTCCGATGAGTTGTGAGTAGTTTACCACAGACCTTTGGGTCCATAGTTATTAGCTAGATGGCTTCTTCTCTCTCTTAGGATCTCAATACAAAGTTCTCCTCGATCTTCGAGGAGATCTATTCGATGTAATCTTTTTGCGGTGTGTTTGTCGAGATCCGATGAATTGTGGGTTTATGATCAAGATTATCTATGAACAATATTGGATTCTTTTCTGAAATCTTTAATGTATGATTATAATATCCTTGCAAGTCTCTTCGAATTATTGGTTTGGTTTGGCTTACTAGATCTATAGTTCTTGCAATGGGAGAAGTGCTTGGCTTTGGGTTCAATCTTGCGGTGTCCTTTCCCAGTGACAGCAGGGGTAGCAAGGCACGCATAGTATTGTGGCCATCGAGGATGAAAAGATGGGGTTTATATCATATTGCTTGAGTTTATCCCTCTACATGATGTCATCTTGCTTAAGGCGTTACTCTGTTCTTATGAACTTAATACTCTAGATGCATGCTGGATAGCGGTCGATGTGTGGAGTAATAGTAGTAGATGCAGAATCATTTCAGTCTACTTGTCACCGACGTGATGTCTATAGACAATGATCGTGCCTAGATATTCTCATAACTATGCGCTTTTCTGTCAATTGCTCGACGGTAATTTGTTCACCCACCGTAAAATTCTGCTATCATGAGAGAAGCCACTAGTGAAACCTATGGCCCCCGGGTCTATCTTTATCATATTACTTTCCCTTCAACTAGCCAATTTATGTTTCCAGTGCTTATTTGCTTTATTTACTTTCTGTTCTATACCAAAAATACCAAAAACATTATCTTATCATATCTATCAGATCTCACTCTCGTAAGTGACCGTGAAGAGATTGACAACCCCTTATCGCGTTGGCTGCGAGGTTTGTATTTGTTTGTGCAGGTGCGAGGGACTCACGCGTGGTCTCCTACTGGATTGATACCTTGGTTCTAAAAAACTAATGGAAATATTTACGCTACTGTGCTGCATCACCCTTTCCTCTTCGAGGGAATACAACGCAAGCTCGAGAAGTAGCAATAAGAATTTCTGGTGCCGTTGCCGGGGAGATCTACGCAAAAGTCATATACCAAGTACCTATCACAAAACCTTATGCCTCGCATCACATTATTTGCCTCTCGTTTTCCTCTGCCCCACTTCACCTTTGCCGTTTTATTCGCCCTTGTTTTTTCGTGTGTTTTACCATTTGCCGGCCTCTTGTTTGCTTGTGTGTTGGATTGCTTGCTTGTCACTATGGCTCAATATAATACCAAACTGTGTGACTTTTCCAATACCAACAATAATGATTTTATTAGCACTCCGATTGCTCCTATCTTAGATGCTGAATCTTGTGAGATCAATGCTGCTCTGTTGAATCTTGTCATGAATAAAGATGAAGATCTGAAAGTGATTGATGTGTCTCCTATTAAATCCTTGTTTTCTAGTATGAATCTTGATAAAGATGGGATTGGAGATGAGTCTACTTTAGTTAAAAGGCGTCCCAATGATTTGGAGTTTTTAGATCTTGAAGCTAAAATAGTTAAAAGTGGGATTGAAGAGATCAAAACTTTGCATAGCAATGAACCCACTATCTTGGATTTCAAGGGATTTAATTATGAAAATTGCTCTTTAATAGATTGTATTTCCTTGTTGCAATTCGTGCTAAATTCTCCGCATGCTTATAGTCAAAATAAGGCTTTTACCAAACTCATAGTTGATGCTTTAATGCAGTCTTATGAAGAAAAACGTGAATTAGAAGTTTCTATCGCTAGGAAGCTTTATGATGAGCAGGAGCCTACTATAAAAATTAAAATTAAAGATCATGAATGCTTTGCTTTGTGTGATTTGGGTGCAAGTGTCTCCACAATTCCAAAAGTTTTGTGTGATATGTTAGGATTCCATGAACTTGATGATTGTTCTTTAAATTTTCATCTTGCGGATTATACCATTAAGAAACCTATGGGAAGGATTAATGATGTTCTTATTGTTGCCAATAGGAATTATGTGCCCGTAGATTTCATCATTCTTGATATAGATTGCAATCCTTCATTTCTTGGTAGACCATTCCTTAGAACGATTGGTGCAATTATTGATATGAAGGATGGAAATAATAGATTCCAATTTCCGTTAAGGAAAGGCATGGAATACTTTCCTAGAAATAAAATCAAATTACCTTATGAATCTATTATGAGAGCCACTTATGGATTGCCTACCAAAGATGGCAATACCTAGATCATTCTTGTATCGTGCCTAGCTAGGGGCGTTAAACGATAGCGCTTGTTGGGAGGCAACCCAATTTTAGTTTCTTTGTTTTTGATTCTGTTTAGGAATAAATATTGCATCTAGCTTATGTTTAGATGTGGTTTTGTGTGTTAATTAGTGTTTTTACCAAGTAGAACCTTTGGGAAGACTTTGTGTGAAGTTTATGCGATCATGCTGTAAAAAACAGAAACTTTAGCGCTCACGAGATTGGCTGTCATTTTTTTACTGGAGAGTGATTTTTAGTTGGTTCTTTTTGCAGATGATTAATACACAAATTCCTTACGTCCACCAATTTATTTCAATTTTTTTAGAGTTACAGAAGTATTCGAAAGTTACATATTACTACAGACTGTTTTGTTTTTGACAGATTCTGTTTTTCGTGTGTTTTTTTGCTTATTTTGATGAATCTATGAGTAGTATCGGG
>LR738713.1:138065446-138086884 GCA_902687465.1 Secale cereale
GAGATGGGGACAAGATGGCGGCGGGCTCGAGGGAACGCTAGGGGATCGAGGGAGATGTGCGCTGGGGTCGCTGGCTTAGGGTTAGGAAATCCTGGGCCAAGGTGGCCAGGTGGGCCGGGAGGCTGAGGGAGGCCTGCGGCTGGGCCAAAGGAGGGATGGGCCGGTGCGCTTGGGCCAGAAAGGCCTGAGTTGGGAGCAGGCCAGGCCTCTGCTCTCCCTTCTCAGTTTTTTTTTAAAACAGAAAAGAAAGAAGAAAGAAAAGGGAAGAAAAGAAAATGTTAGAGAAGGGGTTTGGGCATGGGGATTAACTCCCCGGACTCACAAAAATGTAATGAATTTAAAGAATTTGTTGGAAGGCTGTCGGGGGAAACTGTCCGCCACGAACACCTATGGGACCGGAGCCCCTTGTCTGTGCGGTACGAGGGCGGAGGGAGCACGAAGAGCAGATCGTAGCGAGCACGCGGGCAGTTTTACCCAGGTTCGGGCCGCGGTAGACGCGTAAAACCCTACTCCTGCTTCGTTGTGTATTGAGTTGGAGAGTTCGGGAGCTTGAAGAAGCAGCTACACCGAGCGTATGAGTGATCTAGGTTCCGAACCCCCTCCACGTTGTGCATGGGCCTCCTTTTATAGTACAAGGGGTCACCGACAGGTGTCAACGTAGGAGAAAGGGGTAAAAACGTAAAAGAGGTGGTAGTTGTAACAGTGCGGGAACAGTGGAGCTACAGTGCGCGAACAGTGGTCGCTACCTACTTTGACAGTGGGGGACAAGGGCATTTAATACCCGTCGCCGTCGACCCCAAAAGCTCCCGCCCTTGCATCTCCGTCCGCCACGGCGATGGATCCACCACCGTGGAGTGCCACCATGTCCCCCAGGCTGCACAGCCATCCGCCACGCGTCCCTGGATAGGCCCCAGGGCGACGCGTGGGCCGATGAGCTGGAGCGCGGGCACACAGCGCAACTCTCCCGGCAAGCACCTTGCCGGGGTCCTGACCTTGCCGGGCCCGGGAGCTTGCCGCTCCCCGGGCCCTCGCCGGGACGCATATAGCGCCGAGGCGTGTCTTCTATGATGGAATCTTCTAGTCTCCCTGGCAAGCTCCTCTTGCCAGGGTCTTGATCTAGTGATGTAACCTTGAGCCTGATACGGCCTTCCCGGCAAGCTCCACTTGCCGGGGACTCGATCTTCTGTCTTGCATACTTTGTTTTTGAATGGTTTAATATGGAGCAGGAAGGTCTCCGGCGAGCGCGTGGTAAACCCTGCCGCGGGAAGCTGCAACTGCCCGTGCACAAGTTGGGGTACTGAGGTACCCCTACCTTAGTACACCGACAGGAGCCCCCGGGCCTGGGCCACACACGGTGCCGAGCGCTGTTGGGCCAGGCCCAAAACAGTGCATGGGCACACGCAGCCCACGGGCGCCGAATCCACTTCCGTATCCGCCGCATCCCCCCGTAACGGCACGCGTCGATTGCGGCGTCGTGGGATGGGACGTTCCCACGTTCCATCAATGAAAAGGGCGAAACGCCCCCCACCTCCCCATAAAAGCAGAGGAAACAGGAGCGGTTCCCCTCCTTGCGCTTTCATTGCATCTTCTTCTTCCTCCAGAAACCCCCTTTGCGCTCCGCCTCCACACCTCCGCCGCCGCCGTTCTCCACTTCCTTCGCCGCCTCCGCCATGGCCCCGAAGACCGAGAAGGCGAAGGCGGAGAAAGCCAAGAGGGAGAAGTCGGAGCAAGCAGCGAAGCTCGTCGCGTACCGGAAGCGGAACCTCGTCTTCCCGCCGAAGCTCGGCGCGCGGGAGCTCTGGAACAAGTACTACTTGTTCTGGGCCAAGGAAACCAAGGCGCACCCCCGCACTCGAGCTTATCCGGCCGCCGCCAAGGACAACTACCCCGGCGGGTACTACTTCTTCGCAGCCTTCTTTCACTACGGTCTTTGCCCTCCTTTCTCTGATTTCTTTTGCGACGTCATGCACACCTATGGCCTCCACCTTCTTGACTTCACCCCCAACGCCATCCTCACAATGGCGGTTTTCGCAAACATGTGCGAAAACTTCATAGGAGTACACCCATATGTAGTGCTGTTTAGGCACTTCTTCACCCCTAGAGCAGAGGCCGGCGCCCCCTCTCCGGGGGAATTTCTTGGGTATTTCGTCTGAACAAGAAGGAGTCGTATTTGCCGGGGGAGCTCCGCGGCAAGTGGGAGGAGTGGCGTGTAGATTGGTGCTGGATCGTTGAGGACGAGCCGCAGCCCTTCACCGCGCCGCGCACAACGCCCATCGCGTGCGGCAGGGATTGGAGCGAGCTAGATTCGGACGACATCAAGCTCGACGTCGCCCTCGTCCGGATTCTTCGTCTTCGGGTAGCTAGGCTGTCCGTTGCAGAGGTAGGCGCAGATTTCCTCCGCCGCCGCATCGCCCCTCTCCAAGACAGGAAAAGGCCGGCCTGGGAGTACGGCGGCCCGGCGGATATAATGAGGCTGCGCCCCGGGCTAAACTTCAACTTCACGACGCTGGAGCTGAAGGGGATGGTCCGGGAACTCTTCAAATATGACCCGGCACACCCTGAATGGTTCAGGCCTCCCCGGGGAGTGGTGCCCCTCTGCAACAGCATAGTCCGGGACCGTCTCTGCGCCATGATGCCCGCGTGCGATTCGCACGGCGTGGACCGCACGTGGATTCCGCCCAAACCCATAGACGTCCTCAGCTTCTTCGACAACCTCGTGGAGGTGGCGAAGAACAAGAATGACATCAAGGAGCACACGCGGGACACCACTGAGCAGGAGCTTGCTTACATGGCTTCTCGGGCTGAAGAGGCCGCTGCAGCCGCAGCGGCAGGAAACTTTGGATATACGCCTGAAGAGGCGGAGGCTGCGGATGCGTCCAGCCAGGCGGAGGAGGCGGAGATCCGCAGACTGCTACAACTTCCTCCCGACGCGCTCGCCGGGGTCCCCTCTCTGAGGCACTCCGGGATCCACGGAATCGTGGCCGAGGCCGCGGCAAGGGACGGCGCTGCCGGAGGGAACAGAGGCGCCGCGGGGAGCGGAGGCGCCGGAGGGAGCGGAGGCGCCAAAGGAAAAGAGGCCGCAGCGCAGGGCGCTGGGCCTAGCGAGCCAGCCGGGGAGGAGGAGGAGGAGGAGGCCGAAGACTCCGACGGATCTACGGAGCTCTACGCCGACGACCTCTCCTCGTCGGAGACCTCCCCGCCCCCGGCAAGCCCAAGGCGGTCTCCACCGAAGCGTCTCCGCAAGACGGCGACGGGAGAGAGGGCGCAGGCGCCCCGGCAACAACCAGCTCGCCGGGCAGCTCCCCGGGGGAGCCAAGCTGCGCCGGGGGCGACCGGCGCACCAGCCACAGCGGAGGCGGCCCGCGCGCGGGCCACGACGGAGGCGCCCCGCAAGCAGGCGTCGAGCCGACAGGGGTCTTCTCGGAGCGGAGCAGCAGCTCCGCCCGCTCCCCGGGCGCCGGCTACCACAGGGGCTGGGTCTTCGCAGCCCCCAGCCCCAGGGACCGCCAAGCGCCCGAGGGAATCTTCGTCTTCCGCTCCTCGTGCAGACACGCCCCAGGTGGAGTATGACTTCTCCGCCTTGAGCGAGGACGACGAGGAGGATCAGGAGTAAGAATTCGAGGTCTTACACCTTCTCAAATTTCGTCTTGATTATTGTTGATCCTAATTTTGTTTGTTGCTTTGGTTTCAGGACCTTGGTTCAGCGCATGGCGAAGAAAGCCAAGGCGCCTGTGGTCGAGGTCGCGGAAGGCTCGGCCACCGCGGCAACAGGGGACGTGGCGGAGCCAAGCCTGCCGGACCCGAGCGCTGCTCTGAGGAGCAGCCCCCAGCGCAGCCCCCAGCGTAAGTCTGGGTTCTATCCTTCCGCTCGTCGGGGGGCGCTTGAGGATTTTGTCTTGTTTCAACATCTCGATGTCTTTGTCTTGACTTGTGCAGAGGTGGAGCCACAGCGGCAGGAGCGCCCGGAGACCGTCCTTGAGGAGCCGCAGGCCCCGCCGTCCCCGCCAAGGCCGAACTCTCCGGCAAGGGAGGGTGCTCCGCCAAGGGCGGGTACTCCGCCAAGGGCGAGTAACCCGCCAAGGGCGAGCAGCCCGGCGAGGGCGGCCACTCCGCCAAGGCAGAGCTCCCCGGCGAGGGAGCCCGCCGCTGACGACGCCTGCCAAGGTAAGTCTTGTAATTTGTCTTCTTGGCTTTGTCTCTTTTCGGATTTTTACTTGAACTTCTTTTTCTTCTTCTTCTAGATCCTCCTCCCCCCGAGCCGATGGAGACGGAAGTCATCAACCTCGAGGAGGAGGGCGCGCAGGGCGGCGGCGGCGACGTCCCTATCGCCGAGGACACGGCGAGAGCCGCCGAGCCGGCCGCGCAGGAGACCGCTCCGGCTGCGGACGCAGCGGCCGGGGAGGGGGACGGCGACCGCACCGCCGACCCGGAGGCGGCGGGAGCATCAAGTGCTGCGCCGGCCGACCACCCCTCCGCCGGCAAGGAGCAGGGCTACTACCTCGAGGCCCCCAACGGCGTCTTCATCCAGGTGCCTTGGGGGTCTTCGTCGCGAGCTCCCGCGGAGGGCGAGGCATTTGACGGGGAGGTCCTCGCCTCCGCGGGCTTGAAGATTGTCGAGGCGCCCGGCGGGAGTGAAGGGCCCGAGGAGGAGAAGCTGCTTCACCAGCTCCTGGCCCTTTACCGGGCCAGGCAGGCAAAGCTCGCTTCCCGGGAAGCCCTCGCCGCCAAGGCCGCCGCGGAGGTGGAGAAGCGTGCGGCGGAGCTCAGCGCCGCCAACCAGGCAGCCCTCCGCGAGGTGGCGGAGGAGCGCGAGCGACTCGCCGGCGAATATCAGGAGTGGGTGCTGTAGAAGGCGGAGGCCGAAGAGCAGCAGCGGCTCGCCGGGGTGGAGCTGTCCCGGCGAGAAGGAGAACTCGCCCAGCGGAAGGTCCAACTCGACTCCCATGAGGAGGACCTTGCCGCTCGGGAGGAGGCCCTTGGCGGGGAACTGAAGGAGGCGAAAGCCGCCGCGGTTGCCGCGGAGACCGCCAAGAAGGAGCTCGCCGCCAAGGTCGCGCAGCTGGAGAAGTCGCTGAAGGTGAGCGCGGAGAAGGTCGCCGCGCTCATCACGGAGCGCGAGAAGGACGCCCACACCAATTCAGAACTCCAGGTGCGTCTTTCTGAGAGGGGCGACGAGTTGAAGACCGCCAAGGACTCCATCGAGGACTTGGAGTTGAAGGTCTCTACACTGAAAGATTCACTCGACACTGCCCGGGCCCGGGAGACCAAGTTGAAGGAGGAGCTCCGCAAGGAGCGGACCCTAGTGGACAGCGCCAACAAAGCGGCTGAGCTCTTCCGCAAAACTGTTGAGGTATGGACCGAGGACTTAGTGTCTTGTGCGTCCAACATCGACCAGGAGCTGCTGGCGTTGAAGCTGGAGCACCTCATCTACTCCCCGGATCCAAACCTCCCCCACAGCGCCAAGCTCAGCCTCTTCTTCAGGGGAATCGCGCCGGCCCTTGCAGATCTGCGGAAGAAGATCCCCGCGCAACTGGCCGAGGAGACGCGCTTGCTCTGCACGGGAACCTTGGAGCGCATGCTGACGAAGATCGTATATCGCAATCCGGGCATCAACCTCACCAACGTTCTTCGCAGCTTGCCGGCTGACGCGGACATGGAGGCTCTGAAGGAGCAGGTCGCCCACATCATTGCCAAGGTGGCTAAGATCTCCAGGATTGAGGGCGACCGCGTAGATTAGGCCTCCATTATCTTTATCTCTTTTTGTTGCTGCATATGATGTCATGAACTCATTAGTCCATTGCGACAAGTTCTCCTTTGTAAGATATTTATCTCATTTTGATCAATCAGTGCAATGTTATCTTCCTTGTCTTGATCCTTGACTTTGTATGTTTTTCACCCTACGCTCCCGGGGAGCTTGCCGGCAAGGGGCCCTTGCCGCGAGCGCTGAGTGCTGGACTCTGAGCAGCCTGCTGGCCAAGGTCTCACCGGCAAGCAACCTCGCCGCGGCTAGCCGCAACGCACTTAGCTTGCTGAGCGTACTCGGAAACGAAACAAGGGCGCGACACTTGTCGCAGCTCACTTAAATCGTTGAGTGAACTCGGAAACAAGATAAGGGTGCGGCAAGCTACGGGTAGGTTCCTCCGCGCACAGGTTTTCCATACAAAGTGTGATTGTTCAAGGAAGACAACCAAACTTTTAAAATTTGAACTGGTCAAATTCTAATAACTTAGCTTTCATATATTGCTTGCTTCCCGGTAAGGCTCCTCTTCCTTGAACAGCACTTGGTTCCTCCTCCACCTCCTTCCCCCCCGGCAAACTTGTGCGCGAGGAACGTTCCTTCTGCTTAAGAGGCATGGAAAAAGTAGAGGGGAACAAGTATATGGCCTTTCGGCGTGGTAATGCTTACCGGATACTTGAGTGTTGCACCAAATGCCAAACAACACATGCAAATACCAAAGAAAAGCATGCAAAAGGCAATCGGTGCGAAAAACACAAAAACTTTACTGATGCACGGGGTCTGCGCCCGGCTTTGTACAAAGGGTTACATGCAACAGCGGCAAAGCTTGTACAAAAGGTGGTTGCCGGAGCGGATCACGGCAACCGCGCCTTATGGGTGAAACTTGCGAAGATGCTCTATGTTCCAGGAGTTGCTCACCGGTAAGCCTTCTTCGGTCTCGAGGCGGACAGCGCCGGGCCTCGTGACTTGTCTCACCCGATAAGGGCCTTCCCACTTTGGCGTCAACTTGTTGGAATTCTTGGCGGACTGAACACGCCGAAGAACAAGGTCGCCTTCCTCGAGACTCCTGGCCTTGACCTTGCGGCTATGGTAGCGGCGCAAGGCTTGCTGGTATCGAGCAGCTCGTACAGCAGCCTGGAGACGTCCCTCCTCGAGGAGCAATGCATCATCTTACCGCAGTTGCTCTTGCTCGAGCTCGTCATAAGCGAGCACTCGAGGAGATCCGTATACGAGTTACGTGGGGAGAACTGCCTCTGCTCCATAGACTAGAGCAAAGGGTGTCTGTCCGGTGGCTCGACTTGGTGTCGTTCTGATTGACCAAAGAGCCGCCGGTAGCTCCTCTATCCAATTTCTTCCGCACTTGCGCAGCCTGTCAAAGGTCCTTGTCTTGAGTCCGCGCAGCACTTCTGCATTGGCCCTCTCCGCTTGACCGTTGCTCCTCGGGTGAGCAACAGAAGCGAAACAGACCTGGGCGCCAAGGTCTTGGACGTACTGCATGAAGGTGCGACTAGTGAATTGTGTACCGTTGTCGGTGATGATCCTGTTAGGGATTCCGAAACGGCAAACAATCGACCTGAAGAACCTGACTGCTGATTGTGCTGTCACCTTTCTCACTGGCTCCACTTCTGGCCACTTTGTGAACTTGTCGATTGCAACGTACAAGTACTCAAAGCCCCCGACAGCACGAGGGAAAGGGCCGAGGATATCGAGCCCCCAGACCGAGAAGGGCCAGGACAAAGGGATTGTTTGGAGAGCTTGAGCTGGTTGATGAATCTGCTTTGCATGGAACTGGCACGCTTCACACTTGGTTACTAGTGCAGTTGCATCTTGGAGGGCTTCTTGCCAAAAGAACCCTTGCCAGAAAGCTTTCCCGGCAAGCGCCCTTGCGCCAATGTGGTGGCCGCATATGCCTCCGTGTATTTCTGCCAACAGCTTCTGTCCATCTTCCCTGGAGATGCACTTCAGTCTGACACCATTGAGTCTTCTTCTGTACAGCTCGTTGTCCACGAACTGGTACATACTTGACTGCCTGGTTATCTTCTCTATTTCTTCTGGGTCGTCGGGAAGTTCTCCAGTTTGAAGAAAACGGACGATCTGCTGCGCCCATGCCGGAGCGTGAGGCTCGACGGTAAGGACTAAAGACTCGAGGGCCGCTGCGGGAACCTCAGCTTCTACGGCATGGACCTCTGGTTCTGCCGGAGCTGATGGTCCCCCGGCAAGCTCGCCGGGGCGAGGCTTGTCGGGAACACTTGCTTCAACTGCACAGACCCGAGGATCCACAGGAGCAAACCGTTCCTCAGCGTTGTTGTTGATTTTGGGGACCTTGGCGGCGGTTTCAGGAAGATCCGCCGGCAAGTAGTCGCCGGAGACCAACTTTCTCTTCTTTGACTGCCCAATTGATGGTGTAACAGATGGTTGAGTCAGCTTGAGCGAAAAGGTCCCTGGTTCCACAGGTAACTTCATCGAAGCACACTTTGAAAGGCCATCTGCAATTTCATTCTGGGCTCTCGGGACGCGCTCCATCTGCAGACCTTCAAAGTGTTCTTCAAGCTTCCTCACTTCATCGACATAAGCTTCCATCAAAGGGCTCTGATAGCTGTTGTTAACTTGCCGGACCACCAACTGAGAATCTCCCCGCACAATCAGCTTCCTGATCCCAAGTTCGGCCGCAATCCTGAGGCCGGCAAGCAAGCCTTCATATTCAGCAGTGTTGTTTGTCGCTTGCTCCCTGGGAAAGTGCATCTGGATAACATATTTGAGGTGCTCTCCGGTGGGCGCGATGAGTACCACGCCAGCGCCGGCGCCTTGCAGCGAGAAGGCACCGTCAAAATACATTACCCATTCACTTGTCGCTTCTTGTACGGGTGCACTTGTTTCTTGTACTTCTTCATCGGGCGTTGGGGTCCACTCAGCTATAAATTTTGCCAAAGCTCGGCTCTGTATGGTTGAAGTACTTTCAAACTTGAGTCCAAAGCTTGACAGCTCCAGTGCCCACTCAACGATCCTGCCTGTTGCTTCTGGGTTGTGCAATATCCTCTTCAGCGGAAAGCGAGTGACCACTGTTATCTCATGTGCTTGGAAGTAATGGCGCAACTTTCTCGAGGCCATGAGGAGGCCGAAAAGCAACTTTTGCACACCAGAGTACCTTGATCTAGCCCCCTGCAAGAGGGAACTTACAAAATACACCGGGCGCTGCACCATCCTTCTTCGCACTCCTTCTTGTTCCTGCGCAGAATTGTCCTTGTCGGGGCCAGAGCTTGCCGGAGCAGCCCCCTGCTTGTCGCTGGATTCGCTTGCCGGCGGTGCTGACTCCTCGTCGGACTCCCTCTCCGCTACTAACGCAGCACTAACCACCTGGTTGGTTGCCGCTAGGTACAGCAACAACTTTTCCTGTGGTCTAGGTGCGACAAGTATTGGAGTGGAGGACAGGTACCGTTTCAAATCCTGCAGCGCTGCCTCCGCTTCCGGAGTCCACTTCATGGGACCTGCCTTCTTCAAGATTTTGAAGAAAGGTAGGGCGCGTTCTGCAGACTTTGAAATGAACCTACTGAGGGCGGCCACACAACCTGCAAGCCTTCTGACATCCTTGACGCGCTTTGGGGCCTCTATCTGCTCAATGGCTTTAATCTTGTCGGGGTTGGCTTCAATCCCCCTCTGTGGCACAAAGAACCCGAGAAGCTTGCCGGAGGGGACTCCAAAGACGCACTTCTCGGGGTTCAACTTAAGCTGTATCCTGCGCAGGTTCTGAAATGTCTCTTCCAAATCTTGGATCAGGGTTTCCTTGCTCTTGCTCTTCACCACGATGTCATCCATGTAAGCCTCTACATTTCTGTGGATCTGTGGCTCAAAAGCAGTGTATACTACCCTTGCAAACGTTGATCCTGCATTCTTCAGTCCAAATGGCATGCGTATGAAGCAATAAGTGCCACATGGAGTGATAAATGCAGTCTTCTCTTCATCCTCTTTGGCCATAAAAATCTGATGATAGCCTGAATATGCATCAAGAAAACAGAGTAGCTCACATCCGGCAGTGGAGTCAACGATCTGGTCAATGCGCGGCAAAGGGAATGGATCCTTGGGACATGCTTTATTCACATCGGTGAAGTCTATACACAGTCTCCACTTCCCATTGGCCTTGCGCACGACGACTGGATTTGCCAACCACGTCGGATGGATCACACCTCTAACTAGGCCTGCTGCCTCTAGCTTCTTGATTTCTTCGTTGATGAATTCTTGGCGCTCCACGGCTTGCTTCCTCACTTTCTGCTTGATGGGCCGCGCATGAGGACATACAGCAAGCTTGTGCTCAATTACCTTCCTGGGAACACCGGGGATGTCAGATGGTTGCCAGGCAAACACATCGACGTTCGCCCGCAGGAAGGCAACGAGCGCGCTTTCCTATTTGCTGTCAAGTGTGGCACTGATGGTGAAGGTACCACCAGTGCCGTCATCCTTGGCGGACACCTTCTTGGTTGCCGGAGGAGCGGCCATCCCTTTCTTACTCTTGCCGGTGGAGCTCGATGGGACGTCCTCTACGGCAGCGCAGCACTCCGAAGAGGTGCGGTTGCCGGAGTGGGCCCCAGAGCACTTGCCGGACTTGGTCTTCGTCTTCTTCCCCCCGGGAGCTTCAGCGGCAAGTGTATCCTTCTCGGCCGCAGCTGCCGCATCCCGGTAGATCTTGTCGGCGCAGATAAGCGCATCCTTCTTGTCGCCGTGGACAGTGATGACGCTTATCGGCCCCGGCATCTTGAGTACGTTATAAGCATAATGGGAAGCTGCCATGAACTTGGCGAGGGCAGGACGGCCAAGTATTCCATTGTAGGGCAATGGAATATCGGCGACGTCGAAAGTGATGCGCTCAGTTCTGAAATTGAGCTCCCCGCCAAAGGTCACCGGCAGAATGATCTTTCCCTTGGGCTTGCTCCTTCCCGGGTTGATTCCTTGGAAAGAACCGGTCTCTTCGAGCTCGCCATCTGGAATCTGGAGTTTCTTGATCACAGCAGAGGAGATCAAGTTCAACCCGGCCCCGCCGTCAACCAACATTTTGGTGACCTTGAGGTTGCGGATGGTGGGTGAGACCAGCATCGGCAAGCACCCGACCGCAGTGGTGCGGTCAGGGTGATCCTCAAGATCAAAAATGATGGGCGTGCTGGACCATTTGAGGAGCCTGCGCGACTCCACGGGCGGCTCTGCTGCATTCACCTCACGCACCCACTGCTTGAGTTGGCGGTGGGAGGTGTGCAGAGAGGCGCCACCGTCGACGCACAGGACCTCCGTGGTTTTCTGGAACTCCTGCTCGCTGTTATCCTCGTCCTCCATGTCTTCGTCGTCGTCCTCTTCGTCTTTGTCGCGGCCCCGGGGAGGTCGGTCTCCTTGCCGCTGCTTGGCCTTGCCGCGGCGTCCTCCCCGGCCGTTGAACGGCCGCTTCTTGCTTGGCTCTTCCCCGCCACCTAGGGCCTTCTCCTTGTCGCGCCTCTCATACTCAGCCTTCTGCTGCTCGACGAGATACTCAACGCGCTTGCAGTTGGAGAGATCGTGACCCTTGGTGCGGTGGATCTTGCAGTATTGCTTGTCGGAGCTGCCCGGCTTGTCAGCTGCCGCTACAGGGGCAGGCTCCTTGCCGGAGCCGCCAGCCTGCGTTTGCTTGGCGGGAGCCTCCTTGCCGGACTTCTCGACGGCAAGCACCTCTTTCTTGCCCTTCCTTCTGTTATTCCGCCGCCGGCTCTTCTTCGCCGGGGCGGCGTCGTCGCTGTCGCTTCCTCCTGCGCCAGCATCTTCCCCGGGGAGTCTCCTCCCCTCTTCTGCGCGTGCGCACTTGTCAGCCAGAGCATAGAGCTCGCTGACATCCCGAATCTTGGTCATCGCCATTTCTTCACGCATGCGGCGGTTACGCACGTTCTGGTGGAACGCGCTGATAACCGCGGCAGGGTGGACGTCAAGGATGTTGTGCTGCACACGGCTGAAGCGTTGGATGTACTTGCGCAGGGTTTCGCCTTCCTTCTGGGCCAAAATGTGGAGATCGCTCTCCTGGCCGTGGGGTTTGTGGCCGCCGGTAAAGGCGCCAACAAACTGATGGCAAAGGTCGGCCCAAGAAGAGATGGAACCTTCCGGCAAGTGCATAAGCCACGAACGGACGTTCGGCTTAAGCACGAGCGGGAAGTAGTTTGCCAAGATCTTCTCGTCGCGCCCCCCGGCAGCTTGCACTGCGATGGTGTAGACGCTGAGGAATTCCGAGGGGTGCGTCTTGCCGTCGTACTTCTCCGGTACGTCGGGCTTGAAATTCTTCATGCTGGGCCACTGGACGCGCCGCAGCTCGCGGGTGAACGCAGGGCAGCCTGCCGCGTACGGCAAGTCGCCTGGTTCACCGGGCGCTCGCGCGTCGACAGCGTTCCCAGCTCTGTTATCTGATTGTCGCCGAGCTTCTCGGCGGCGCTCGATTGTGGTACGAGCGTCTTCTTGTCGCCGGTCGTCGAGGACCTGGCGCTGGTCCCGACGGGCCCGCGGATCCGACGATGCCGTGGAGCCGTCGTCGGCGTTGTTCCGGCGGGGTGGCGTCTTCTGCTTCCGCGGCGGGGAGTGCACGCTTGTCGCACCCCCGGCGGTCTTGTCGCCGTCGGCCTTCATCTTCTCAGCTTGCCGCGGCCGCGAGGCCGCCGGCTGCTATGGAGAATCATTGTTGGCGAAGGCAATCAGGCTCTGGATGGTGGCCCTCCAGTCTTCGGCCTTGTCTGCCGCTGGAGGGAAGTCGAGGAGCAGTTGCGCTCTCGCGAGCGCTTCTGCTGGAGTGGAGGGGAACGGGGGCGAACGGTGCGAGGAGCGGGATATGCTCGGACTCCTAACAACGTTAGAAAGAGCAGGGTCCCGCGCCGGCGCCTTCGCTTTGCTTGTGCCCGGACGGTGGTCCGGGGCGTCCCGCGAGCCTCCGGTTTGCCCTTGTCCCAGCAAGCGGATACCACCTCCCGTGGTATGGCGCGGCTGGGTTGTCGTGTGCTGAGATGGACGTGGCGCGTCCACGGAGACCGAGGCTCGGTCGTCCGTCCTATCCTTGGACTTGGTGGCGCCGCGAGTGTCCTCGCCGGCGACCACCCTTCCGACGGTGTCTCTCCCGCCCACCGTTGGCTCTGGTGGCGGCGGGTGAGACGCAGACGGGCCTCCGACCTCCGAAGCCTTCTTCTTCGGGGCCATGGAGCTGTTGCTGGTGAAGTTGACGAATTCGGAGAGGTTGATGAAGAATGCGCCCGCGCGAACGCCGGATCAGGTTCGCACCACCTCGACGCCCCCTACCTGGCGCGCCAAAGATGTCGGGGGAAACTGTCCGCCACGAACACCTATGGGACCGGAGCCCCTTGTCTGTGCGGTACGAGGGCGGAGGGAGCACGAAGAGCAGATCGTAGCGAGCACGCGGGCAGTTTTACCCAGGTTTGGGCCGCGGTAGACGCGTAAAACCCTACTCCTGCTTAGTTGTGTATTGAGTTGGAGAGTTCGGGAGCTTGAAGAAGCAGCTACACCGAGCGTATGAGTGATCTAGGTTCCGAACCCCCTCCACGTTGTGCATGGGCCTCCTTTTATAGTACAAGGGGTCACCGACAGGTGTCAACGTAGGAGAAAGGGGTAAAAACGTAAAAGAGGTGGTAGTTGTAACAGTGCGGGAACAGTGGAGCTACAGTGCGCGAACAGTGGTCGCTACCTACTTTGACAGTGGGGGACAAGGGCATTTAATACCCGTCGCCGTCGACCCCAAAAGCTCCCGCCCTTGCGTCTCCGTCCGCCACGGCGATGGATCCACCACCGTGGAGTGCCACCGTGTCCCCCAGGCTGCACAGCCATCCGCCACGCGTCCCTGGATAGGCCCCAGGGCGACGCGTGGGCCGATGAGCTGGAGCGCGGGCACACAGCGCAACTCTCCCGGCAAGCACCTTGCCGGGGTCCTGACCTTGCCGGGCCCGGGAGCTTGCCGCTCCCCGGGCCCTCGCCGGGACGCATATAGCGCCGAGGCGTGTCTTCTATGATGGAATCTTCTAGTCTCCCTGGCAAGCTCCTCTTGCCAGGGTCTTGATCTAGTGATGTAACCTTAAGCCTGATACGGCCTTCCCGGCAAGCTCCACTTGCCGGGGACTCGATCTTCTGTCTTGCATACTTTGTTTTTGAATGGTTTAATATGGAGCAGGAAGGTCTCCGGCGAGCGCGTGGTAAACCCTGCCGCGGGAAGCTGCAACTGCCCGTGCACAAGTTGGGGTACTGAGGTACCCCTACCTTAGTACACCGACAAAGACTTTTGGAAGATAAAAATTCAAACGAGTTTGAATAAAAGTCAAACTGTTTGGATTTAGAAATCCCTATAGATGAAATCCAAATGGGTTGGAATTTCAAGAGATGGCCCTACACATTAGATGTGATTTATGGGAAGATTTGGAACAATTGTGTAAGAAGTAAAATTGCAACACAATTTTAACTAAAAGGCCTCAAAGGAAGAAATGAAGTTCAATTGGATAAAAGAAAATTGAAGAATGGTGCAATTGTGTTATAGGTGATTCCAAGGAATGGAATATTTAAAAATATAGCTCCCTAATATATTGAGAGGCTTTTATATGTTTTAAAGAGAAGACATTCTTCCCTCGATTTAAATGGACCGAAGGTCCACACAATTTATTTAAGTTGAGATGCAAAAATAAATATGACATGATGGCATGATGACATGATGCAATGCAAAATAAATAACACAAGCAAAATAAAACACACGGGAGAACCCGGAACATCTGGAATCTTCTGGAATCTTCTGGAATCTTCTGGGACGTCGGTCTTCGGGCGTCACAACTCTCCCACACTAACAGAGGATCTCGACCCGAGATCCTAGAGATATCACCGGGTAAAAACGGAAGAGGAAGAGGTAAAACAAAGTTGCTTCTTTGACAGACGAGTGAAACCAAAGAACCTTGAGAGGTTGAACAAGTTGAAAGAAAGAAGAAAATACAACGGAGATGAACGAATATGAAAACACTCCGTTAGAAAGAGTAACAAGGAGCATAACGAGAACCTTGTAGGTTGAAAGACATGAGACACGAGCTTACGAATCAAAAGAATATGAAACCACAATGGTATAGCCAAGGAATAAGAATGACAGAACTTGGACAGCACTCCGTCTGAAAATGGAAGGAAATGAACAAAAACTTGAGGAGATGGAATGGTACTTGATGAAAACAACAACATATTGCCTCCGAAACAATTAAAAGAATGGCACACGGTTAAGAAAGATTTCAGACAACACTCCGGTTGAAAGATAGGAAAAACTTGATAAGATGAGACAACTAGAAGGAAGGACACAATACTCCGGTTAAATGATAAGCAAGGGAAAATATGATCTTGATAAAAACGAGATGATGGGACGAAGAGAGCAATATCACAATGCCTCCGGAATGAAAGAATAGCATATAAATCAATGAAAGAAATGAATGGAGAAGAAAATGACAACTTCTCTCAAAATGAATTAGGAAATCCTCCTTACGAAGAAGGGTTGAACGGAGTTGTTGGAAATTCAACCACGAAAGAATAAGCTTGATGTGGGCTTATGGAAACATCTTAAAATTAAGAGGTGACAACCAGCCACTAACGGAAAACAAATTGATTGGATAGAGATCAACAAGGAGATGAAAAACTTATTTCACCGGAATGATAAATGAAGAACTTGGGTCATTTATAAGCACCATAATTAGCAACAATTCTCAAGGAAAGCTTTTAGGTGAAATACAACCCAAGATTACTCCAAGGAATAATTGAATGGTTGGAAAGATCTCCTGAACAAAGAAAATGATGGTTTAAATATCTCATTCTTGATAACTCGTGAATCATGAAACATGAAGGAATTGTCAAGAATGACATAACACCATCTCAAAGATAAGGTAGAAAGAATTGCACTTCAAAATGCAAGAAGAAGAATATTTGAGCTCCAACAACAAGAATCTTGATGAAGGCTACGAAGAAGAATTAAATGATGAAAAACCACCATGAGAACTCCGGTAATGAAAGCATGAGAAGTGAAAGATGAAAAGAATAAGATTCAAGGCCTGCAATGAATTAGATGGAGCTTCGGAATGGTATAATTGAAATAACTTGGAGCTCTGGAAAACAAGATGAACAACTTAGAACCGAGGATATGATATGATGAACAAGCTCCAGACAAAAGAATTAAATCACCTTGAAGGAATAAGCATAAGAATTATGTTATGCATCTCCTTCACCAATTTAAATTGGTGACAACCTATGGATTTGGCATACTACTTATTCTCGTTGCAAAGAATTAAAGAGAGATCTAGCACAAGCTTGTGTAAATCTTTAACGAACCACCGGTAGGATTATGAAAAGAACGAGTGAATCAAAATGATAACAACGGAAGAGTAAACTTGAAAGAACCACCGTAAGGAATGAAATTGAACGTTGCAAGAGGACAAGCCACCGTAAGAAAATGAATCGAGTGAATACAAGAGAATGAATCTCCGAGAAGAATATGGAGACGAACGAAGAGACATGAATGAAGAATATTTGGAGGACGAAGTTGAAAACTGAGAACGAAGAAATATTCTGAAATGATGGCCTTCGGAGGAACACAAAGGAAAAGAATTCATGAAATGCTTCGGATGGTATCAAGGATTTCCTCACAATCAGAACAATAATGAGCATGACATGAAGCTAGAATCACAACTCATCAAGAGAACGGCCAAGATTTAAGAGAAACACTTCTCCGGTCTGCAAACGTTGAGAATGAAGACGAGAAATGCCATGAAGAATTGTTGAGCACTCCGGAATGAAGAATTAAAAGGATGAACCAATCATGAACAAGAATTGAAAACGATCTTGGAGGAGGCATGTGACTGATGGGAATCATTCTTATGTCACACTTTGGAAAGAATTTGAGTATAACTCCGGAAAAATATAAGGGTCAGGTAAGATCCTGGGAAAAGACCTGTGGGTTAGGGCCCACTCAAGGAAATCACCGTTGGAAAAGATTGCTTAAGAGATATTGCACCGGTTGAATTAAATGGCTTGAATAAGATAACAATCCTCAAAATAATTTGAACCGATAAGAATGGAATTATGAATCTTCAGCACTCCGGATATGAATAGCAAGAGGAGAATGATTAATTAGTGCACCAGAATAAGAAAGCATTGTGAAAAGAGGAAAAAGGATAAGATCAACACCAAAATCTTGAATTAGATTCACCGGCAGAATTAGAGAACAAAAGAATGATGAACTTGAAGCTCTTGAGCATCTTCACGATAATCACCGGATAAGAACATTAAAGGAAAAGAATGAAGAAATATCACATGAATAAAATGGATATTTCATCTGAGAATTACTGGCTCCAAGAAGAAGAAGGGTGGGAGGGTGGGGAAACAAAGACAACTTGGGATGAACAAAATGGACACCAATTGAAAAGAATTTAACATGACCACCTTGATGATCAAGAAGAAGGACTAGCACTCCCATAGAAATATGAGAACACCGATTAAGAAAGGTATGGAATCAACATTTGACATCGAAGCAACTCGAATACCAGAATCAAAACGAAACAAAGGATCGATATGTAGCAGCATAATCTTCACAATATCATTCGAACGGAGAATGAACGAATGAATTCCGCAGGTACATCAGCTTGACGAGAAGCCACTTAGAGAACAAAAGGTAAATAAAAAGAAACAAGGTGCAGAAGAACAAATACAAGATAGAAGTTTCGTTCGACGTATTCGTGCTGAAAGCTCATGGAACGTGTTACAAAAGGGTTTTGCAATCCCCGGATCAGCATAGCCAAGGACCCTTTAAGATGCAACTCCCGATTAGAACAAGTCCATAAAACCACTTCACTCAATGTAGAACCCCGAACTTCATATTGTGCATCCGTTGGAAGAAATGCCTAGAACTACTAGATGAATCCACCTATTAATTTCCGAAAGATTCCAGTTATGCAATCAGGTGTTGGGGATACAGGGGAAGCACCGCGCAATCAACTCTAAACCTACATCCAGCCGTATCCATCCTTCAACACATAACCAGTTGTTCTCGGAAATCGTTTACCTCGGACCTTCGAAACGCATCCACTATACAAGCTATGGCAATACTCCCGAACTACCTCCCCAGTACTGGGTGATGTCGGGGTTATCTTACCACTAACCGCATAGGAGAGTTTTCGATGTCGGCCGTCTTAAGTATTCTAGTACTGCCGCGATGGATTTGTGACGACAACACCTCGGAGCTCAACTCCCCGGGACACTGCCACAACCCCTAATGATAGGAGGCATCGAGAACAATGTTCTCGTCACAAAGACATCAAAACAATCCAAACAATACTCGCGAGATCCTAAAAAAAATTTGGTGCAATTTTTGAAAGTAGAAGAGAAAAGAGTAATCGTCAGGAGTCTTCACCAGAGTGAAAAGAGATGAGGAGCAAAAGAAATCCTACTCTCCGATATATATATAGGACTCAAAACATTTTCAAGTGTGTGCCTAGACTCAACCGTCAACGATTCGATCAATCAGTGGGGGCTTCTAGGTCGGAGAAGGCTCTGAATACCAACTTGTAATGCCCAGGATGGGACTATACCTCCTACGTGTCGAGGCACGACTTAAATGTATAAGCCCATCCTAGAATGATCTCAAGTTTGGTATCTTTGCACGACTCATGTAAAAGAGGGATTAAATTGCAAAAGAATATAGTTGGCTTACACTCGCCACTTCACACAATACATTACATAAGCAAGACATCATTCAAAACATCACAACCCGACTACGGGCGAAGATCAGAAGAAAGATACCAAAACAACATAAAGCCACAGGTCAGGATCGAATCCTAGTAGAAGAACCACTACTGATCGTCGAAATGTCACAAGCAAACAGCCACGCTCTTCATCGAGCTCCTGGTGAAGTACTGAACCATCTCCTGCTTCAAACTCGGCTAAACCTGCAACTGGTGTGGTGAAGTAACTGTGAGCCACAGAGGACTCAGCAATCCCGTTCCCGGGTAACACGACTATTTAAGCCTTGGGTGAGGATAAGGCTGAAGAAAGAATAAGAGGTGAAGGAACAACAAGAGTCTGCAGCAGCAACTAGCACTAGCTTACGTAAAGAGAGCGAGAAGAGAAGGTGCCTCGGTCGAGAGATGATCACGAAGTGATCCTAGCTAAAGCTCAACAAACATAACCCCACCGTGTCCAACTCCCGAATCCCTATTCGGAAATTGACAGTCACGGTACACACGCTGGTAGTGTATTAGAGCAATGTGTCAAGTTATCTACAACCGGATATTAACAAGCTCCCATCTGCCACATAACTGCGGGCACGGCTTTCGAAAGTTCAAACCCTGCAGGGGTGTTCCAACTTGACCCATTACAAGCCCACGATCCGCGGAGTCCCAACTCCAAGGTGGGAAGACCCGAGTATTCTCGGAATCCCGTGCTCAAGATACTCCGCACTAAGGTAAGGCTAATCCAGCAAATCCTCCCGGCGTGTCGACACCCTGATAGTAGCCGCGCGTATCTAAGTCTCAGGACACGACCGGATGGGCGAAGCTACGGGTGTATGCCAGATACCTCGGGTTGCCCCAAGGCGGCCCCGCAGGCTCCCCGTTTCGGACCAACACTCATGTGGAGCACTGGCCCGAGGTTGTTGAATTAAAATAAAAGGGATAGCTAGTCCCTATGCAAGTTTTATTAGTTATTAGGCAAATAGTACCAATGTTGGGACTTGCTGGAAAAGACTTAGCACTTAGCGGTTTATCGAGGGGGTCCCATGCACCCCAACCGTGTTAGGAACGCATAATCAAGGAACATAACACCGGTTTATACGGTTCCTAACGGCATGAGTGGAACAAATCACCAAGCAAAAGGCTTAGCCTTCCACCCTTGCCAATATATAGATGTTTTCATTTAAGCATTTATATAGTGTGATATAACCCAACAACTTCAACATGAAGCAAGCATCTTCGATCTTCACCTGCAACTAGCAATGCTATAAGAAGGGCTGAGCGAAGCGTACTTAGCCAAGCAACGGTTTGCATAGGTAGGGTGGTTAAACATGGTCATGGTTACAAGTAGGAGGCTGACAGGAAGAACATGGGCATCGAGGCAAAACTATAGAGTGGAACTACTAGCAATAGGCAAAGATAGTAATGTTATCGGGGTTCGGTCATCTTGCCTGGAATTCCACAAGGGAGAAGAACGGATCCACGAAGTGGACGGAGCAACACAGTCGAGCGAATCCTCACAACTCCGGAACGAAACCGAAGCTAACAAGAGAAGCAACCGGAAAGAAGCAAACAACACGGTAAACACACAAGCATAAACATGGCATACGATGCACATCCAAGTATGATGCATGTCCGGTTTAAATATGCATGGCATGGCAATGTGCACAAACAACACTACAAGTTAAGTGGAGCTCGCATATTGACGAAACACCACATTTAATTATTTAATTGACTCTCGTTATTTACAAGACAAGATTAAAAGTTTGTTAACATGGCAAGAGGTGAAGCATAAAAAAAAACTACACTATTAAGGCATTTTAAATGAGGCCGGAAAATAACAACAACAATTCCGGTAAAAATCCCCATAAGCATGTTTAGTGATTTTAAGCAAACAACAATTCACACATATAATGTTGTTAAATGATGCGGATGACATGATCAAGTTTATGCAATTTAGTTAAACATTAACATGAAGAGATAAGAAGCATTATCACCGTGGTGGAAGAAAAGTGTGCCACGGCAACGATCCGAAAATGATGCAACGGCATCATATTGGGTCCGGTAACTCGTTGAGAGACCGGTGCAAAAGGTGACGGAGAGCGTGAGCGAGTCGAACAAGAGGAAAGGTGGGGTGATCCCGTTGCCGGGTTCCCACGGGTCAGCGACGAGGCAACCGAGGAACATGACAAAAGATGCAACGGCACAACGGGCACGGAGCACACAAGGGAGACATCTCATACAACACAAGCAAGCATCACACAGGTCATCGTCTCGGGGTTATACCTTCGAAACACTTGTTTCGGGGCGGTTCGAGATCGTAGAGGAAGGAATCGTTCTCACGAGTCGTAGAGGAATTAGTGGTTCACGTTTCCGAAGAGGATGTAGTCGTTCCGATATCGTGTCGTGGTACTTGCGGCGTCGGACATCTTCGGGGCGACGGTAGTGGTACACGTTCCGTAGGGGTACTTGTCGCATCGCCATGTAGTTGTTCACGTTCATCGGAGAGGTACTCGCCATCGTAGCCGTTCGGTCGTCGTGGTACTTGGTCGTGGTACTTGGCATCGGTAGATGTACTCGTTCCGTTCGGTCTTGCCGGTCTCGTCTCGAGTCGTAGTTGTACATGTCGTCGAGGTACTTGCCGCATCGACGTGTAGGGGTACTTGGTCGGGTCATGTAGATGCTCCAGTCGTCATACACGGGTCCACTGTCAATTCCATAGTACAAGGCAACACACAAAACAAACAAAAAAAACAACACGGGAGGGCGACGCGGCCATGGCAGCGGCAGCAACAGCAGGAAGATGATGATGGAGCTGGTGAGGCCGGCGGCCTCGAGGAGAACGGAGGGAGATGGGGACGAGGGCCTGGAGAGGTGCGGCGGCTGGGGGGGTCGAGGGAGGACCTAGGCCGGAGGGGTGCGGGAGCCTGGCCTTGGGGCTCCTGGAGGCGAGATCGATGGGGGCATCGG
>LR738713.1:138087088-138117414 GCA_902687465.1 Secale cereale
GAAGAGACTGGGGATCGGGTGCGTGAGGGAGATGGAATCGGGGGGGGGGGATCGAGCGAGATGGGGACAAGATGGCGGCGGGATCGAGGGAACGCCAGGGGATCGAGGGAGATGTGCGCTGGGGTCGCTGGCTTAGGGTTAGGAAATCCTGGGCCAAGGTGGCCAGGTGGGCCGGGAGGCTGAGGGAGGCCTGCGGCTGGGCCAAAGGAGGGATGGGCCGGTGCGCTTGGGCCAGAAAGGCCTGAGTTGGGAGCAGGCCAGGCCTCTGCTCTCCCTTCTCAGTTTTTTTTAAAACAGAAAAGAAAGAAGAAAGAAAAGGGAAGAAAAGAAAAGGTTAGAGAAGGGGTTTGGGCATGGGGATTAACTCCCCGGACTCACAAAAATGTAATGAATTTAAAGAATTTGTTGGAAGACTTTTGGAAGATAAAAATTCAAACGAGTTTGAATAAAAGTCAAACTGTTTGGATTTAGAAATCCCTATAGATGAAATCCAAATGGGTTGGAATTTCAAGAGATGGCCCTACACATTAGATGTGATTTATGGGAAGATTTGGAACAATTGTGGAATAAGTAAAATTGCAACACAATTTTAACTAAAAGGCCAAAGGAAGAAATGAAGTTGAATTGGATAAAATAAAATTGAAGAATGGTGCAATTGTGTTATAGGTGATTCCAAGGAATGGAATATTTAAAAATATAGCTCCCTAATATATTGAGAGGCTTTTATATGTTTTAAAGAGAAGACATTCTTCCCTCGATTTAAATGGACCGAAGGTCCACACAAATTATTTAAGTTGAGATGCAAAAATAAATATGACATGATGGCATGATGACATGATGCAATGCAAAATAAATAACACAAGCAAAATAAAACACACGGGAGAACCCAGAACATCTGGAATCTTCTGGAATCTTCTGGAATCTTCTGGGACGTCGGTCTTCGGGCGTCACATTCTTCTCTCTCTTTGGATCTCAATACAAAGTTCTCCTCGGTCTTCGAGGAGATCTATTCGATGTAATATCTTTTTGCGGTGTGTTTGTCGAGATCCGATGAATTGTGGGTTTATGATCAAGATTATCTGTGAGAAATATTTGGTTCTTCTCTGAACTCTTTATGTATTATTATAATATCCTTGCAAGTCTCTTCAAATTATTGGTTTGGTTTGGCCTACTAGATCTATAGTTCTTGCAATGGGAGAAGTGCCTAGCTTTGGGTTCAATCTTGCGTTGTCCTTTCCCAATGATAGCAGGGGCAACAAGGCACGTATATTATTGTTGCCATCGAGGATAAAAAGATGGGGTTTATATCATATTGCTTGAGTTTATCCCTCAACATCATGTCATCTTGCTTAAGGCGTTACTCTGTTCTTATGAACTTAATACTCTAGATGCATGCTGGATAGCGGTCGATGTGTGGAGTAATAGTAGTAGATGCAGAATCGTTTCTGTCTACTTGTCACGGACGTGATGCCTATACACAATGATCATGCCTAGATATTCTCATAACTATGTGCTTTTCTATCAATGGCTCAACAGTAATTTGTTCACCCACCGTACAATTCTGCTATCATGAGAGAAGCCACTAGTGAAACCTATGGCCCCCCGGGTCTATCTTTATCATATTACTTTCCCTTCAACTAGCCAATTTCTGTTGCCATTGCTTATTTGCTTTATTTACTTTCTGTTTCTATACCAAAAATACCAAAAGTATTATCTTATCATATCTATCAGATCTCACTCTCGTAAGTGACGGTGAATGGATTTACAACCCCTTATCGCGTTGGCTGCGAGGTTCTTATTGGTTTGTGCAGGTGTGAGGGACTCGCGCGTGGTCTGCTACTTCTCGAGCTTGCGTTGTATTCCCTCGAAGAGGAAAGGGAGATGCATCATAGTAGCATAAGTATTTCAACGCCGAAGGTGTTGAGTGGGAAGAAGGTCAATACCCTACTCCACAGTTTGTTTCACAAAAGGAGAAGTATGATCCTACTTCTTCCGATGTGGAACAAGCTCAAGATGACCTTCTACCACAAGACCACAAGCTAAAGGCCAAGGACAAGCTTCAAGAGGAGATTGATGCATTCATTGAAGCACCTCAAGCCATGGTCAAGTGGGTTCCCAAGGACACATCAAGTTCTACTTCGTCAAGCTCAACTACAACACCAAGGATTCCCATCAAGATGATGTGGATCCCAAAGAAGAAGAACTAGAAGGTTCTTGAGGGTGACTCCGCCAACATACTTCACTCATATTCATTTTGGCAAGAACTTGTGCAATCAACTTCCACATCATGCACTAGTTCATGGAGTCACAAACCCTCTTGTTGGTAAGTCAAGGGACAAGGTAATCATTGCTTTCATGGACATCATCTTTTATGTACTTCAATCTATGTCTATGGATATTCTTGTTTGTTCCTTGTGGGACTAACCCATGTAGGTATTGAAAGTGCCCTAATCCAAAGGATTGCTCCCAACTCTTGATGATCTACATCAACATTGAGCATCCACATCTTCAACATCTACATGAAGTCTTCTACGACAACCCAAGGTTAGTTTGACCCTTTAAAAGGGGTTCTCACATCTAGGGGGAGCCTTGCTCTAAAAATTGAGCTAAAGCATCTCCAAATGATGTGAACACATAAATGCTTTATGTAAAAGTGGTAACCCCACTTGTGCTTAAACGATGAGTATGACCTATGATCAAATGTTCTCATTTGGCTCCTAAGTCAATATACTCATATATAGATGACCTAGTCATCGACAAATTGTGTGCTAGTAGCTAGAGTGTTGGTTGTGCATGTTTGACACATATTTCAGTTGCTATCTTATTGTGTGAGCATGTTGAATGCATGATTTTATCCATTCAAGGACATCCATTTGTTGTTTTGATTGTTTTGATTTTTCTGGCCAAATGGATGGACAAGAATGCCTAAGCACCTTCCCTAGCTATCTATGCTTTCTTGTCTCAAATTCTATTCATGCTCATATCACAACTTTGAACAAGTCATTTTCGGACTCTCCGAGTGAGGAGCACTCGGAGCCACCGATCCGTCTAAGGCTGACTTCCAAAACCTTCTAAGTCCATTTCGGTCTGACCGGCTTTTCCATCTCGGTCCAACCGAAACGCTTAGACTGATCTAGGTTTCATCTCGGTGAAACCGAGTTCAAAATCTCGGTCTGACCGATATGCGTAACTGCACAGCAGTTATACGTTTCGGTGACACCGAGTTTTTCAACTCGGTCCCACCGACAGCATGGGGATATATATACCTGAGGGCTGCGCGCGATTTAACTCTTCAAACCGTTTCGCCCCCAAGTCCCCTGCTGCCGTCGCCCTGGTCTTCGGATCGTCGCCGTCGTCGCCTGTGCGCCCTCGCCGCAGGCCTCCGCCGCCGTCAACGGTAATCCTCTCCACGCCGTTGCCGCCGTAGAGGGACCCCACCAAGTTAGGGTGAGTCCCGATCCCTTTCGTGCTCCCCATCCGACTCTTGCACGATTGGCTTGCCATGAATCTATCCACGATTGAGATATTCCCTAAACATCAGATCAGATCCTCTAGTTTCGAGCGAAATTCTTAGGTTTAGGTTTCCACGGAACGCATCTCGGTGAAGCCGATTTTGAAACTCGGAATGACCGATTTGGCCTCTGGCCATTGCACTGCATCATTCGGTCTAACCGAGTTGTGCAAATCGGTGTGACCGAAACTTAGTTTCAGTGAAACCCTAGGTTATCGGTAGGACCGAAACCCATTTCGGTCTGACCGAAAGTGGTGTGTAGGTTTCTGTTGAACACTTCGGATTCACCGAAACTAAGAATCGGTTTGACCGAAATGCATTCTGTGAAAACTCAAAACTAAGTTTTGAACTCATTTTTTTTGCAAAAACCTCTGCAGTTGTGATAACTCTTCTACTCTGCCTATACCTTATCTTTTCACAGGTTGTCAGCCATGTCAGATGTCAGTGACAGCCAGAACAGGTCTGAGTCACCTTTTGCTGAGATCCCTGAGGCAGATACCAGTCCTGAGGCTAGCAGTTCCAGTGATGATGGTGAGAGGAGCACCCCCAGTGGTTTGCCTCCTGCAGCCACCAGAACCAGGAAGAAGAGAAATTCTGATGATGAGGACTCTGACTTCGTTGCTGAGGAAGTTACCTCCAAGCCAAAGAGGAATGTGGTTGCCAAAGAGCACCAAGGGCAGCAGTCAAGGAAAGGCACAAGCAAGGTAAAGCAGTCAGCTGTTGCAAAGAAGCTCAACTTGGAAGAGCCAGCTCCAAGTAAGGTGAAGAAAACTTCCAAGAGGAAGGGGGTAGTATATGCTGAACCTCAAGTTGATGCAGCTGCTGAAGAAGAAGAAGAAGATGCACCCCAGCCTCCTCCTCAGAAAGCTAAGTTCATGGGTGATGCTATTAGGGCTCAAGCCTCCTCTAAGCCCAAGAAGCCTGCTCATGCCAAGGCAGCTCCAGCCAAGCCCAAGAGAACAACCAGGAGCATTCCAGCTTCTGAGAAGAACAAAGGTGAGATGCCACCGTCTGAATCAGATGAAGAGCATGTGTTGCTTAAGCTCCGTCCTAAGTTGCCACTCCACAATGATGCTCATCCTCAAGCTGAGGACATGAAGGCAAGGAAGGATAAAGGTCTCAGGCTATGGAGACAGTCTGATCCATATGCTGTGAGGAGAAGGACTGCTGTGGACCCCAGATTCCACACCAGAGAGCAGCAGGACTTCTATGAGACCGTGCTGATGGATAAGAAGCCTATTGTTGCTGACACCAGGTATGTTGACTGGAAATACATTGACAGTGAAGAGCACCGAGACTTCTTTCCCCATGTGCATGAGAGCTTTACTGCATGTGGATTTGCTGATTTTGTGGGTCAAGAGCTGACAGCTTGGAATGACGAGATGATCATGCAGTTCTACGCCACAACCCACTTCTATCCTGATGGCAAGATCACCTGGATGACTGAAGGTCAAAGGTTTTCTTCGTCTGTTGAAGAATGGGCAGAACTTCTGAATGCTCCAGTGCAGAGAGAGGACGACATTGATGTCTATGGGATTCCTAAGAAGAGTCATGATTCCTTGAAGAACATGTACAAGGAGATCCCCGCTGCTGATTTGGAAGGGTGGAAGCTTGGCTCAGTGTACTATCTCCAGGCAGGTCTGACCACCACTAACACTATTTTGAGGCATACCTTGATGCCCAAGTCTGGAGACCACCGCATGATTCGAGGCTATTCTATCAACATGCTGCACATTCTTGATGAGAAGGCACCTTTCAAGGTGATGTACTTAATGGTAGAGACCATTAAGAGGACTGCAGCTGACCAGAAGAGGTCATGTGGGTTTGCCCCGCAGATTCAGATGCTCATCAATGCCAAGTTTGGCACGGGCAAATTCATGTTGGATAGGAAGCACTTGCCACTGCAGCCAGAGCATGAGGACAACGTAGTTGTGATGGATGAGGAGGATCCAACCTCAGTTGAAGGACAAGCCAAAATTGAAGCTGCAAAGAAAGCTAAAGCTGACAAAGAGGCAGCAACAGCAGCAGCTAAGCCAAAGAGCTTCGGAGAACAGATTCTTGAAGCTACCCAGAGGATTGAACAACGCCTGGCCAGCATTGAGCAATCTCAGGAAAGCCTAGAGAGGATTGTTGAGGACAAGATCCACGCTCTGGACGTGAAGCTGACAGAGATTCAGGTGTCCATCAACAAGCTTGAGGCAGACATGGAGGAAGCAAGGCAGGAGAGAGCAGAACTCATGCAGGATGATCTAGTCCATGACTCTCATCGCCAGACTGCTCCGGTTCCCAGAGGATCCCGATCTGCAGCTATTCCAGTGACTGACTCCAGGGCTACCACTTCAGCACCAGCCACAGCTCCAGCAGTTACTCCAGCTCCAGCATCCACTCCTCCAGCGCAGACATCAGCAGAAGTCTTCGCCGATGCAGTCATTTCTACACCGACATCTACCCAGACGGGAGCCGCCAGCAGAGCCCGCAGTGACGCTTAGCTCTATACCTTTTCGAACTTTTTGGTAACTTGTTGCCAAAGGGGGAGAAATTGTATAGATCATAGGGCTTCGAGAGAGAGAGTGCTCTTTCGTTCTTTTGCCGGTTTCTTTGAGATACATTGGTTTCTTTTGGTCTTTCGAAACTTTCAGTGTGCTTGCTACCACGTTTGATGCTACCTTAATGAGTGCTTGGTCATACTATGCTTTAATGTGTGCTTAATGCTTATCATATGCTATTCCTTATTGTATGGCTATTTACTCTTGTCTTGGTGATTGAGTGCATGTTATTCATTCTTATCATTTTGTGCGCTCCACCAAGATGTATGTGTCATGGAAGAGTGACCCATAATCCTAATCGATTGTGCATTTGCATTCAAACGCAAATTTTAAATAATGCACAAATTTAGGGGGAGCTCTTGTTTATCACATACTTCTCAAAGCGACGATATTATTCACTGATTATATCTTTTGTCGAAGCTTTGATCTATATGTTGTCATCAATTACCAAAAAGGGGGAGATTGAAAGTGCAACTAATCCCCGGGTGGTTTTGGTAATTAATAACAACATATATATCATTGAACTAATATTTACTTGAGAATCATTTCAGAGAAGTTCGATGATATGGGTATGGAAATGTCTGAAGAAGTGGACCCCTCAAAATGCTAAGACAAGCATTGGCAAAAGCTCAAGACTCTATTTTTGGTTTAGTGATCAAAGATCACATTGAGTCCATAGGAAAAGCCAATACTATTAAAAGGGGATGAGGTTGTGTTGATGATCTGGTTGCTCAAGTGCTTAGTCATTTAGCTCCCTCAACTATCAGCAACTTTCACTACTTAACACACTCATAAGTAATCTCGGACAAACCGATTCTGCAAACTCAGTCCCACCGAGATGAACCACCTCAGTTATTCTTCCAAACCCTAATTTTTCGGTCCATCCGGTTTTGAGTTCGGTCTCACCGAAACTGGACTTCCAACCTTCTGTAACCAATTGACATCACTTCGGAATATCCGAGTTGTTAATTTCGGTCCCACCGAGAATGGCAAGCTCCTACCTTTGACTCACATCGGACACACCGAGATGGTATTTTCGGTCCCACCGAAAATCCCAACGTTCACTATATTTGAACTTTTGGTCTGACCGAGTTTTCACTTCGATCTCACCGAGATTGCTCAAATATGTGTGTAACGGTTGGATTTTGTGTGGAGGCTATATATACCCCTCCACCCCCTCTTCATTCGTGGAGAGAGCCATCAGAAAGTCTACCACTCCTACCATACACTTTCTGAGAAGAGAACCACCTACCCTTGTGTTGAGATCAAGTCATTCCATTCCTACCATATGAAACTTGATTTCTAGCCTTCCCAAGTTGCTTTCCACTCAATCCTTTCTTCCACCACAGCCATATCAGTGAGGAGAGTTGAGTGTTGGGGAGATTATCATTTGAAGCACAAGAGCAAGGAGTTCATCATCATCAACCACATCTATTACCTTTTGGAGGGTGGTGCCTCCTAGATTGGTTAGGTGTCACTTGGGAGCCTCCGTCTTTGAGATGTGGAGTTGAACCAAGAAGTTTGTAAGGGCAAGGAGATCGCCTACTTCGTGAAGATCTACCCCGAGTAAGGCTAGTCCTCCGTGGGCGTAGGCCATGATGGAATAGACAAGGTTGCTTCTTCGTGGACCCTTCGTGGGTGGAGCCCTCCGTGGACTCGCGCAGCCGTTACCCTCCGTGGGTTGAAGTCTCCATCAACGTGGATGTACGATAGCACCACCTATCGGAACCACGACAAAAATCTTCGTGTCTCCAAACTGCGTTTGATCTTCTCCACCTCTCTTTAATACATGTGCAATTTACTTTCCGCTGCTTATACTCTAGAATTGCATGTGTAGGGTGATACTTGAATTGATCTTAATTGTGAAACTGCCAAAAACTTTGCATGATAAAAAGGCAGATTTTTTATATTGTCAAGTAGTCTAATCACCCCCCCTCTAGACATACTTTCGATCCTACAAGTGGTATCAGAGCTTTGGTCTCCATTGTTTTGGTTTCCATTGCATTGGACTCCATAAGCTTGGTTTCACAACCTAGGAGAGTATGGCGTCTAGTGAGGGTAATTATTGTAGAGGTCCTTACTTTGATGGTACAAATTTTGCTAGTTGGAAGCATAAAATGAAAATGCATATTCTTGGTCATAACCCAGCCGCATGGGGCATTATTTGTGTTGGTATGCAAGGTGATTTCTTCGAGGAAGGAAAAGTTCCGGATCGCGAAGCTACACCGGAAGAGTTGCGGATGTTGCAAAACAATGCTCAAGCTTGTGACATTCTCTTCAATGCTTTGTGTCCCGAGGAGTTCAACAAAATCAGCCGTCTTGAGAATGCTAAAGAGATTTGGGATACTTTGGTTGAAATGCACGAAGGTACTGAATCTGTGAAGGAATCAAAGCTAGATATTCTTCAAGGACAACTTGACAAGTTCAAGATGAAGGATGGTGAAGGAGTCGCTGAAATGTACTCTAGGCTTGCTCTCATCACAAATGAGATTGCCGGCTTAGGAAGCGAAGAAATGACCGACCGATTCATCATTAAGAAGATTCTCAGAGCTTTGGATGGAAAGTATGACACCGTGTGCACTTTGATCCAAATGATGCCAAATTACAAGACTCTCAAGCCAACTGAAGTCATTGGAAGAATTGTTGCTCATGAGATGACGCTTAAGGATAAGGAAGAGCTTCACAATAAGTCAAGTGGTGCTTACAAAGCTACAAGTGATGCTCCCACTACCTCAAGTGACAAGCTAATTTCCAATGAAGAGATAAGCCTAATGGTCAAGAACTTCAACAAGTTCTACAAGAATAGAGGCAAAGAAAGAAGCTCAAAGTCTAGATCATATGATGAAAAGAGATCTTCTAGTCGTGATCGAAACTGCTACAATTGTGGAAGACCCGGACACTTCTCAAATGAGTGTACGGCTCCCCACAAGAGAAGAGAAGAATCTCCAAGAAGAAGAGCAAGAGATGAGTCACCTCGGAGAGAGAGAAGGAGTAGAGATGATCGTTATGAACGAAGACCCTCTCGGAGAAGCAAGGATTCGGAGAGGAAAGACAAGTCATCAAGGAGCTACACAAGAAGAAGACATCAAGCTCATGTAGGTGAATGGGTCTCCGGCTCCGACTCCGACAATCAATCCGATGGAAGCTATCACTCCGACTCCGACTATAGTCAAGATGAAGGTATTGCCGGACTTGCACTCGTATCCTCCAACTCCAACTCCTACGACTTATTTGATTCACCAAATGAGGGAATTGGAAGATGCTTCATGGCTAAAGGCCCCAAGGTAACACACCCTGAATTCATTGACTTTGATAGTGATGAGGATGACTTACTTGGTGAAGATGAGCTCTTGCATGATAAATCTAGTGAGCTTAGTAATGATGAAAATGCTAGTAGTCTTTATAGTCGAGAAGAGTCGAATGACAATGCTATGAAGGAGATTGAGCGTCTAACTAAAGAACTAAACACTCTTAAGATAGCTCATGAAACAACTCAAGAAGATCATAGAGAGCTCCTAAGATCTCATGAGAAGCTACGCTTCGAGAAGCTCACTCTAGAGCAAGAACATGAGTTTCTAAAAGCGATCAATGACGATCTTCGAAAGAAGAGTTCTTCATATCTTGCCAAACGACTTCTCTTGTCTAATTTCTTGCCACCTATTAAGACTAAGCATGACAAGTATAAGAAAAATTCTTCCTCTAGTAGTAACAATAACCATGTTAAATCCAATATTGTTGCTTCTAGTAGTTCTCTTGATTCCACTAACAATGTTTCAAGCCAAGTTACACTTGAGCAAGAAAATAGCTTATTGAAGGAAATCATAGAGAAAGGTGTCTACAAGAGTCTTGCCGGAAGCAAGAACTTTGAGGAAATTGTTCGCAAACAAGGAAGGCACCGGAAGAATCAAGGGATTGGTTTTGAGCGAAAGTTCAACGCCGAAGGTGTTGAGTGGGAAGAAGGTCAATACCCTACTCCACAGTTTGTTTCACAAAAGGAGAAGGATGATCCTACTTCTTCCGATGTGGAACAAGCTCAAGATGACCTTCTACCACAAGACCACAAGCTAAAGGCCAAGGACAAGCTTCAAGAGGAGATTGATGCATTCATTGAAGCACCTCAAGCCATGGTCAAGTGGGTTCCCAAGGACACATCAAGTTCTACTTCGTCAAGCTCAACTACAACACCAAGGATTCCCATCAAGATGATGTGGATCCCAAAGAAGAAGAACTAGAAGGTTCTTGAGGGTGACTCCCCCAACATACTTCACTCATATTCATTTTGGCAAGAACTTGTGCAATCAACTTCCACATCATGCACTAGTTCATGGAGTCACAAAACCTCTTGTTGGTAAGTCAAGGGACAAGGTAATCATTGCTTTCATGAACATCATCTTTTGTGAACTTCAATCTATGTCTATGGATATTCTTGTTTGTTCCTTGTGGGACTAACCCATGTAGGTATTGAAAGTGCCCTAATCCAAAGGATAGCTCCCAACTCTTGATGATCTACATCAACATTGAGCATCCACATCTTCAACATCTACATGAAGTCTTCTATGACAACCCAAGGTTAGTTTGACCCTTTAAAAGGGGTTCTCACATCTAGGGGGAGCTTTGCTCTAAAAATTGAGCTAAAGCATCTCCAAATGATGTGAACACATAAATGCTTTATGTAAAAGTGGTAACCCCACTTGTGCTTAAACGATGAGTATGACCTATGATCAAATGTTCTCATTTGGCTCCTAAGTCAAAATACTCATATATAGATGACCTAGTCATCGACAAATTGTGTGCTAGTAGCTAGAGTGTTGGTTGTGCATGTTTGACACATATTTCAGTTGCTATCTTATTGTGTGAGCATGTTGAATGCATGATTTTATCCATTCAAGGACATCCATTTGTTGTTTTGATTGTTTTGATTTTTCTGGCCAAATGGATGGACAAGAATGCCTAAGCACCTTCCCTAGCTATCTATGCTTTCTTGTCTCAAATTCTATTCATG
Source organism: Secale cereale (assembly GCA_902687465.1). NCBI lineage: Eukaryota > Viridiplantae > Streptophyta > Magnoliopsida > Poales > Poaceae > Secale > Secale cereale. Next base: position 138,098,148 of record LR738713.1, read on the forward strand.
CTCATATCACAACTTTGAACAAGTCATTTTCGGACTCTCCGAGTGAGGAGCACTCGGAGCCACCGATCCGTCTAAGGCTGACTTCCAAAACCTTCTAAGTCCATTTTGGTCTGACCGGCTTTTCCATCTCGGTCCAACCAAAACGCTTAGACTGATCTAGGTTTCATCTCGGTGAAACCGAGTTCAAAATCTCGGTCTGACCGATATGCGTAACTGCACAGCAGTTATACGTTTCGGTGACACCGAGTTTTTCAACTCGGTCCCACCGACAGCATGGGGATATATATACCTGAGGGCTGCGCGCGATTTAACTCTTCAAACTGTTTCGCCCCCAAGTCCCCTGCTGCCGTCGCCCTGGTCTTCGGATCGTCGCCGTCGTCGCCTGTGCGCCCTCGCCGCAGGCCTCCGCCGCCGTCAACGGTAATCCTCTCCGCGCCGTTGCCGCCGTAGAGGGACCCCACCAAGTTAGGGTGAGTCCCGATCCCTTTCGTGCTCCCCATCCGACTCTTGCACGATTGGCTTGCCATGAATCTATCCACGATTGAGATATTCCCTAAACATCAGATCAGATCCTCTAGTTTCGAGCGAAATTCTTAGGTTTAGGTTTCCACGGAACGCATCTCGGTGAAGCCGATTTTGAAACTCGGAATGACCGATTTGGCCTCTGGCCATTGCACTGCATCATTCGGTCTAACCGAGTTGTGCAAATCGGTGTGACCGAAACTTAGTTTCAGTGAAACCCTAGGTTATCGGTAGGACCGAAACCCATTTCGGTCTGACCGAAAGTGGTGTGTAGGTTTCTGTTGAACACTTCGGATTCACCGAAACTAAGAATCGGTTTGACCGAAATGCATTCTGTGAAAACTCAAAACTAAGTTTTGAACTCATTTTTTTTGCAAAAACCTCTGCAGTTGTGATAACTCTTCTACTCTGCCTATACCTTATCTTTTCACAGGTTGTCAGCCATGTCAGATGTCAGTGACAGCCAGAACAGGTCTGAGTCACCTTTTGCTGAGATCCCTGAGGCAGATACCAGTCCTGAGGCTAGCAGTTCCAGTGATGATGGTGAGAGGAGCACCCCCAGTGGTTTGCCTCCTGCAGCCACCAGAACCAGGAAGAAGAGAAATTCTGATGATGAGGACTCTGACTTCGTTGCTGAGGAAGTTACCTCCAAGCCAAAGAGGAATGTGGTTGCCAAAGAGCACCAAGGGCAGCAGTCAAGGAAAGGCACAAGCAAGGTAAAGCAGTCAGCTGTTGCAAAGAAGCTCAACTTGGAAGAGCCAGCTCCAAGTAAGGTGAAGAAAACTTCCAAGAGGAAGAGGGTAGTATATGCTGAACCTCAAGTTGATGCAGCTGCTGAAGAAGAAGAAGAAGATGCACCCCAGCCTCCTCCTCAGAAAGCTAAGTTCATGGGTGATGCTATTAGGGCTCAAGCCTCCTCTAAGCCCAAGAAGCCTGCTCATGCCAAGGCAGCTCCAGCCAAGCCCAAGAGAACAACCAGGAGCATTCCAGCTTCTGAGAAGAACAAAGGTGAGATGCCACCGTCTGAATCAGATGAAGGGCATGTGTTGCTTAAGCTCCGTCCTAAGTTGCCACTCCACAATGATGCTCATCCTCAAGCTGAGGACATGAAGGCAAGGAAGGATAAAGGTCTCAGGCTATGGAGACAGTCTGATCCATGTGCTGTGAGGAGAAGGACTGCTGTGGACCCCAGATTCCACACCAGAGAGCAGCAGGACTTCTATGAGACTGTGCTGATGGATAAGAAGCCTATTGTTGCTGACACCAGGTATGTTGACTGGAAATACATTGACAGTGAAGAGCACCGAGACTTCTTTCCCCATGTGCATGAGAGCTTTACTGCATGTGGAGTTGCTGATTTTGTGGGGGTCAAGAGCTGACAGCTTGGAATGACGAGATGATCATGCAGTTCTACGCCACAGCCCACTTCTATCCTGATGGCAAGATCACCTGGATGACTGAAGGTCAAAGGTTTTCTTCGTCTGTTGAAGAATGGGCAGAACTTCTGAATGCTCCAGTGCAGAGAGAGGACGACATTGATGTCTATGGGATTCCTAAGAAGAGTCATGATTCCATGAAGAACATGTACAAGGAGATCCCCGCTGCTGATTTGGAAGGGTGGAAGCTTGGCTCAGTGTACTATCTCCAGGGAGGTCTGACCACCACTAACACTATTTTGAGGCATACCTTGATGCCCAAGTCTGGAGACCACCGCATGATTCGAGGCTATTCTATCAACATGCTGCACATTCTTGATGAGAAGGCACCTTTCAAGGTGATGGACTTAATGGTAGAGACCATTAAGAGGACTGCAGCTGACCAGAAGAGGTCATGTGGGTTTGCCCTGCAGATTCAGATGCTCATCAATGCCAAGTTTGGCACGGGCAAATTCATGTTGGATAGGAAGCACTTGCCACTGCAGCCAGAGCATGAGGACAACGTAGTTGTGATGGATGAGGAGGATCCAACCTCAGTTGAAGGACAAGCCAAAATTGAAGCTGCAAAGAAAGCTAAAGCTGACAAAGAGGCAGCAACAGCAGCAGCTAAGCCAAAGAGCTTCGGAGAACAGATTCTTGAAGCTACCCAGAGGATTGAACAACGCCTGGCCAGCATTGAGCAATCTCAGGAAAGCCTAGAGAGGATTGTTGAGGACAAGATCCACGCTCTGGACGTGAAGCTGACAGAGATTCAGGTGTCCGTCAACAAGCTTGAGGCAGACATGGAGGAAGCAAGGCAGGAGAGAGAAGAACTCATGCAGGATGATCTAGTCCATGACTCTCATCGCCAGACTGCTCCGGTTCCCAGAGGATCCCGATCTGCAGCTATTCCAGTGACTGACTCCAGGGCTACCACTTCAGCACCAGCCACATCTCCAGCTCCAGCATCCACTCCTCCAGCGCAGACATCAACAGAAGTCTTCGCCGATGCAGTCATTTCTACACCGACATCTACCCAGACGGGAGCCGCCAGCAGAGCCCGCAGTGACGCTTAGCTCTATACCTTTTCGAACTTTTTGGTAACTTGTTGCCAAAGGGGGAGAAATTGTATAGATCATAGGGCTTCGAGAGAGAGAGTGCTCTTTCGTTCTTTTGCCGGTTTCTTTGAGATACATTGGTTTCTTTTGGTCTTTCGAAACTTTCAGTGTGCTTGCTACCACGTTTGATGCTACCTTAATGAGTGCTTGGTCATACTATGCTTTAATGTGTGCTTAATGCTTATCATATGCTATTCCTTATTGTATGGCTATTTACTCTTGTCTTGGTGATTGAGTGCATGTTATTCATTCTTATCATTTTGTGCGCTCCACCAAGATGTATGTGACATGGAAGAGTGACCCATAATCCTAATCGATTGTGCATTTGCATTCAAACGCAAATTTTAAATAATGCACAAATTTAGGGGGAGCTCTTGTTTATCACATACTTCTCAAAGCGACGACATTATTCACTGATTATATCTTTTGTCGAAGCTTTGATCTATATGTTGTCATCAATTACCAAAAAGGGGGAGATTGAAAGTGCAACTAATCCCCGGGTGGTTTTGGTAATTAATAACAACATATATATCATTGAACTAATATTTACTTGAGAATCATTTCAGAGAAGTTCGATGATATGGGTTTGGAAATGTCTGAAGAAGTGGACCCCTCAAAATGCTAAGACAAGCATTGGCAAAAGCTCAAGACTCTATTTTTGGTTTAGTGATCAAAGATCACATTGAGTCCATAGGAAAAGCCAATACTATTAAAAGGGGATGAGGTTGTGTTGATGATCTGGTTGCTCAAGTGCTTAGTCATTTAGCTCCCTCAACAATCAGCAACTTTCACTACTTAACACACTCATAAGTAATCTCGGACAAACCAATTCTGCAAACTCAGTCCCACCGAGATGAACCACCTCAGTTATTCTTCCAAACCCTAATTTTTCGGTCCATCCGATTTTGAGTTCGGTCTCACCGAAACTGGACTGCCAACCTTCTGTAACCAATTGACATCACTTCGGAATATCCGAGTTGTTAATTTCGGTCCCACCGAGAATGGCAAGCTCCTACCTTTGACTCACATCGGACACACCGAGATGGTATTTTCGGTCCCACCGAAAATCCCAACGTTCACTATATTTGAACTTTCAGTCTGACCGAGTTTTCACTTCGGTCTCACCGAGATTGCTCAAATATGTGTGTAACGGTTGGATTTTGTGTGGAGGCTATATATACCCCTCCACCCCCTCTTCATTCGTGGAGAGAGCCATCAGAAAGTCTACCACTCCTACCATACACTTTCTGAGAAGAGAACCACCTACCCTTGTGTTGAGATCAAGTCATTCCATTCCTACCATATGAAACTTGATTTCTAGCCTTCCCAAGTTGCTTTCCACTCAATCCTTTCTTCCACCGCAGCCATATCAGTGAGGAGAGTTGAGTGTTGGGGAGATTATCATTTGAAGCACAAGAGCAAGGAGTTCATCATCATCAACCACATCTATTACCTTTTGGAGGGTGGTGCCTCCTAGATTGGTTAGGTGTCACTTGGGAGCCTCCGTCTTTGAGATGTGGAGTTGAACCAAGAAGTTTGTAAGGGCAAGGAGATCGCCTACTTCGTGAAGATCTACCCCGAGTAAGGCTAGTCCTCCGTGGGCGTAGGCCATGATGGAATAGACAAGGTTGCTTCTTCGTGGACCCTTCGTGGGTGGAGCCCTCCGTGGACTCGCGCAGCCGTTACCCTCCGTGGGTTGAAGTCTCCATCAACGTGGATGTACGATAGCACCACCTATCGGAACCACGACAAAAATCTTCGTGTCTCCAAACTGCGTTTGATCTTCTCCACCTCTCTTTACTACATGTGCAATTTACTTTCCGCTGCTTATACTCTAGAATTGCATGTGTAGGGTGATACTTGAATTGATCTTAATTGTGAAACTGCCAAAAACTTTGCATGATAAAAAGGCAGATTTTTTATATTGTCAAGTAGTCTAATCACCCCCCCTCTAGAAATACTTTCGATCCTACAGAAAGGACACCGCAAGATTGAACCCAAAGCCAAGCAGTTCTCCCATTGCAAGAACTATAGATCTAGTAGGCCAAACCAAACCAATAATTCGAAAAGACTTGCAAGGATATTATGAGCACCCATAAAGAGTTCAGAAAAGAACCAAATATTTCTCATAGATAATCTTGATCATAAACCCACAATTCATCGGATCTCGACAAACATACCGCAAAAAGAGATTACATCGAATAGATCTCCTCGAAGACCGAGAATAACTTTGTATTGAGATCCAAAGAGAGAGAAGAAGCCATCTTGACACTAGCTATGGACCCGAAGGTCTGTGGTAAACTACTCACAACTCATGGTGAGGCGATGATGATGATGTAGAAACACTCCGTGATGGATCCCCCCTCTGGCGGAGCTCCGGAACAGGCCCCAAGATGGGATCTCACTGGAACAGAAGGTTACGGCGGTGGAATTATGGTTTTTTCTGTTTGTCTGATGGTTTCGGGGTACGTAGATATATATAGGAAGAAGGAGGGCACTGGGGCCTCACGTGGGACCCACGAGGCAGGGGGCGCGCCCTAGGTAGGGGGCGCGTCCCCACCCTCGTGGGCACCACGTGGCCCCTACTCCGTGGTTCTCAAGTCTCTTGTGCGTGATTTTCTCCAAAAATAACTCTCCCGAAGGTTTCATTCCGTTTGGACTCCGTTTGATATTCCTTTTCTGCAAAATCCTGAAACAGGCAAAAAAACAACAATCTGGACTAGGACTTTGGGTTAGTAGGTTAGTCCCAAAAATAATATAAAAGTGTATGACAAAGCCCATTAAACATCCAAAACATCATAAATAATAGCATGGAACAATAAAAAATTATAGATACATGGGAGACGTATCAAGCATCCCCAAGCTTAATTCCTGCTCGTCCTCGAGTAGGTAAATGATAAAGACATAATTTTTGATGTGGAATGCTAACCAACATAGTTTTTCAATATAATTCTCTTAATTGTGGCATGAATGTTCAGATATGAAAGATTCAAGATAAAAGTCTATATTGACATAAGAAATAATAATACTTCAAGCATACTAACAAAGTAATCATGTCTTCTCAAAATACTATGGCTAAAGAAAGTTATCCCTACATAATCATATAGTCTGGCTATGCTCCCTCTTCATCACACAAAATATTTATATCATGCACAACCCCGATTTCAGCCAAGCACTTGTTTTCATACTCTATATCATGCAATACATGAGCGTGAGCCATGGACATAGCACTATGGGTGGAATAGAGAGGTGGTTGTGGAGAAGACAAAAAAGGAGGGAGATAGTCTCACATCGACTAGGCGTATCAACGGGCTATGGAGATGCCCATCAATATATATCAATGTGAGTGAGTAGGGATTGCCATGCAACAGATGCACTGGAGATAAATATGTATGAAAGCTCAATAAAAGAAACTAGTGGATGTGCATCCAACTTGCTTGCTCACGAAGACCTAGGGCATTTGAGGAAGCCCATCGTTGGAATATACAAGCCAAGTTCTATAATGAAAATTCCCACTAGTATATGAAAGTGACTAAACATGAGACTCTCTATCATGAAGAACATGGTGCTAATTTGAAGCACAAGTGTGGAAAAAGATAGTAGCAATTGTCCCTTTTCTTTTCTCTTTTTTTGGGCCTTTCTTTTTTTCTTTGGCCTTTCTTTTCTTATTTTTCTTTTTTTGTGGAGGGGCTTTATTGATTTAGCCTTTCCTCCCATGGGACAATGCTCTAATAATGATGATCATCACACTTTCATTGAATTACAACTCGATACTAGAACAAGTATGACTCTATATAAATGCCTCCGGCAGCGTACCGGGATGTGCAATGAATCAAGAGTGACATGTATGAAAAATTATGCATGGTGGCTTTGCCACAAATACGATGTCAACTACATGATCATGCATGGCAATATGAAAATATGATGCGTGTCATATGAACGGAACGGTGGAAAGTTGCATGGCAATATATCTTGGAATGGCTATGGAAATGCCATGATAGGTAGGTATGGTGCATGTTTTGAGGAAGGATATGGTGGCTGTTTTGAGGAAGGATATATAGTGGGTGTATGGTACCGGCAAAAGTTGCGCGGTACAAGAGAGGATAGCAATGGTGGAAGGGTGAGAGTGCGTATAATCCATGGACTCAACATTAGTCATAAGAACTCATATACTTATTGCAAAAATCTACGAGTCATCAAAACAAAGCAATCAACACATGCTCCTAGGGGGTAGGTTGGTAGGATTTAACCATCGCGCGCCCCCGACCTCCACACAAAGGTTGACACTTTACAAATACCTCATGCTCTAACTTCGTCACATAACGGTTCACCATACGTGCATGCTGCGGGAATCACTAACCTTAACACAAGTATTTCTCAATTTCATAATAAGTCCACTAGCATGACTCTAATATCACTATCCTCATATCTCAAAACAATTATCAAGCATCCAACTTCTCATCATATTCAATACACTTAGTGTGAAAGTTTTTACTACATTGATATTGGATGTCTATCATGTGAAGACTAGTTTTATAGCCTAAACACATTACCATGCTGTTTTAATAGACTCTCAAAAGGATATAAGTGAAGCATGAGATTTAAACAATTTCTTCAAAATATTATCACCACCGCGCTCTAAAAGATATAAGTGTAGTACTAGAGCAAAACTATTCAACTCAAAAGATATAAGTGAAGCACATAGAGTGTTCTAACAATTCCTAGGCCATATTTAACTCTCTCAAATAGGTGTATCCAGCAAGGATAATTGTGGCAAACTAACAAGCAAAGACTCAAATTATACATGACGCTCCAAATAAAACACATATCATGTGGTGAATAAAAATATAGCTCCGAGTATAGTTACCGATAGATGAAGACGAAAGAGGGGATGCCTTCCCGGGGCATCCCCAAGCTTAGGCTTTTGCTTGTCCTTGAATTTTACTTGGGGTGCCATGGACATCCCCAAGCTTGGGCCTTTGCTACTCTTTGTTCCATAGTCCATCAAAGCAATACTCAAAACTTGAAAACTTCACAACACAAAACTTAGACAAAAATCTCGTGAGCTCCGTTACTATAAGAAAGCAAACCACTACTCAAAGGTACTGCAATGAATTCATTCTTTGTTTATATTGGTGTTAAAACTACTGTATTCCAACTTCTCTATGGTTCATACCTCCCAATATTACTCATAGATGCATTGAAATAAGCAAACAACACACGAAAAACAGAATCTGTCAAAAACAGAACAGTCTGTAGTAATCTGCAGGTTTCGCATACTTCTGTAACTCCAAAAAATTTAAAATAAATTGGTAAACGTGAGAATTTGTCTATTAATCATCTGCAAAAAGAATAAACTAAATAGCACGCTCCAGTAAAATCTGATGACTATTCTAGCGAGCGCTAACAATTCTGTTTTTCACAGCAAGATCACATAAACTTCACACAAGTCTTCCCAAAGGTTCTACTTGGCACAAACACAAAATAAAATACAAAACCACATCTAAACAGAAGCTATATGCAATATATATTCCCTAACAGCAGCAAAAACAACAGATAAAAACTTGGGTTGCCTCCCAACAAGCGCTATTGTTTTACGCCCCTAGCTAGGCACGATACATGATAGATCTAGGTATTGCCATCTTTGGAAGGCAATCCATAAGTGGCTCTCATAATAGATTCATATGGTAATTTAATTTTATTTCTAGGAAAGTGTTCCATGCCTTTCCTTAATGGAAATTGGAATCTAATATTTCTTTCCTTCATATCAATAATTGCACCAATCGTTCTAAGGAAAGGTCTACCAAGAATAATAGGGCATGAAGGATTGCAATCTATATCAAGAACAATGAAATCTACGGGCACATAATTCCTATTGGCAACAATAAGAACATCATTAATCCTTCCCATAGGTTTCTTAATTGTGGAATCCGCAAGATGCAAATTTAAAGAACAATCATCAAGCTCATGGAAACCTAGCAAATCACACAAAGTTTTTGGGATAGTGGAGACACTTGCACCCAAATCACACAAAGCATAGCATTCATGATCTTTAATTTTTATTTTTGTAGTAGGTTCCCACTCATCATAAAGCTTTCTAGGGATGGAAACTTCTAACTCAAGTTTTTCTTCATAAGATTGCATCAAAGCATCAACTATGTGTTTAGTGAAAGCTTTATTTTGACTATAAGCGTGCGGAGAGTTTAGTACGGATTGCAACAAGGAAATACAGTCAATCAAAGAGCAATTATCATAATTGAATCCATTGAAATCCAAAGTAGTGGGTTCATCACTATGCAAAGTTTTAATTTCTTCACTCCCACTTTTAACAGTTTTAGCATCAAGATCTAAAAACTCCGAATCATTGGGACACCTTAAAGTAGAATCATCTCCAATCCTATATTCATCAAGATTTATGCTAGAAAACAAGGATCTAATAGGAGACACATCAATAACTTTCAGATCTTCATTTTTATTTTCATGATAACTAGAAGAACACGCTTTAATATAATCCTCTCTTTTAGCACGCATCCTAGCGCTTCTTTCTTTGCATTCATCAATGGAAATTCTCATGGCTTTGAGAGACTCATTGATATCATGCTTAGGTGGGATAGATTTAAGTTTCAAAGAATCAACATCAAGAGTAATTCTATCCACACTTCTAGCCAATTCATCAATCTTAAGCAATTTCTCTTCAAGCAAAGCATTAAAATTCTTTTGCGAAATCATAAACTCCTTAACACTAGTTTCAAATTCAGAAGGCATCTTTCCATAAGAGTTGTTGTAGGAATTAGCAAAATTATTAGAGGAATTACTAGGAAAAAGGCCTAGGATTGAAGTTCCCTCTATAAGCATTGTTACCAAAATTATTCCTACCAACAAAATTCACATCCAAAGATTCATTGTTATTTTCAATCAAAGTGGACAAAGGCATATCATTAGGATCAGAAGAAGCACTCTTAGCTGCAAATAATTTCATAAGTTCATCCATCTTTCCACTCAAAACACTAATTTCTTCAATAGCATGCACTTTTTTACTAGTGGATCTTTCGGTGTGCCATTGAGAATAATTAACCATAATATTATCTAGGAGTTTGGTAGCTTCTACTAAGGTAGTTTCCATGAAAGTGCCTCCTGTGGCCGAATCTAAAAGATTTCTAGAAGCAAAATTCAAGCCAGCATAAAAGTTCCGAATGATCATCCATAGATTCAAACCATGTGTAGGGCAACTACGTATCATTAATTTCATTCTCTCCCAAGCTTGCGCAACATGCTCATGATCTAGTTGCTTAAAATTCATAATATCGTTTCTAAGACAGATGATCTTAGCAGGAGGGAAATACTTAGAGATAAAAGCATCTTTGCACGTATTCCACGAATCAATACTACTTCTAGGCAAAGAAGAAAACCAAGTTTTAGCACGAACTCTAAGTGAAAACGGAAATAACTTCAATTTAAAAATATCGTTATCCGTATCCCTTTTCTTTTGCATGTCACACAAATAAAAAAAGTTGTTTAGATGGGTAGCGGCATCTTCACTAGGAAGGGCGGAGAATTGATTTTTCATGACAAGATTCAACAAAGCAGCATAGATCTCACAAGATTCAGCACCGGTAATAGGAGCAATCGGAGTGCTAATAAAATCATTATTGTTGGTATTGGAGAAGTCACACGGTTTGGTATTGTTCTGAGCCATAGTGACAAACAAGCAATCCAACACACACAAGCAAGCAAGAATCAAGAGAACGATAAACACACGGCAGAAGAATGGCAAAGAAAGCGGCAAAGGTGAAGTGGGGGAGAGGAAAACGAGAGGCAAAAAATGTAATGCGAAGTATAAGGGTTTGTGATAGGTACTTGGTATATGACTTTTGCGTAAGCCTCCCCGGCAACGGCGCCAGAAATTCTTCTTGCTACTTCTCTAGCTTGCGTTGTATTCCATCGAAGAGGAAAGGGAGATGCAGCACAGTAGCGTAAGTATTTCCCTCAGTATTTGGGAACCAAGGTATCAATCCAGTAGGAGACCATGCATGAGTCCCTCGCACCTGCACAAACAAATAAGAACTTCGCAGCCAACGCGATAAGGGGTTGTCAATCCCTTTACGGTCAGTTACAGAAGTGAGATATGATAAAGGTGATAGTTTATATTTTTGGTATTTTTGTTTATAAGAACAGAAAGTAAAAGCGGAAAAAGTAAAGTAGATGTAGATTGATATGTTGAGAATAGACCCGGGGGCCTTAGTGTTCTTTAGTGGCTTCTCTCATGATAGCGATATTCTACGGCGGGTAAACAAATTACTGTCGAGCAATTGATAGAAAAGCGAATAATTATGAGACTATCTAGGCATGATCATTGTATATAGGTATCACGTCCGAGACAAGTAGACCGACTCCTGCGTGCATCTACTACTATTACTCCACACATCGACCGCTATCCAGCATGCATCTAGTGTATTGAGTTCATCAGAACAAAGTAACGCCTTAAGCAAGATGACATGATGTTGAGGGATAAACTCAAGCAATATGATATAAACCCCATCTTTTTATCCTCGATGGCAACAATACAATACGTGCCTTGCTGCCCCTACTATCACTGGGAAAGGACACCGCAAGATTGAACCCAAAGCCAAGCACTTCTCCCATTGCAAGAACTATATATCTAGTAGGCCAAACCAAACCAATAATTCGAAGAGACTTGCAAGGATATTATGTTCACACATAAAGAGTTCAGAAAAGAACCAAATATTTCTCATAGATAATCTTGGTCATAAACCCACAATTCGTCGGATCTCGACAAACGCACCGCAAAAAGAGATTACATCAAATAGATCTCCTCGAAGGCCGAGGAGAACTTTGTATTGAGATCCAAAGAGAGAGAGAGAAGAAGCCATCTAGATACTAGTGGACCCGAAGGTCTGAGGTAAACTACTCACAACTCACGGTGAGGCGATGATGATGATGTAGAAGCACTCCGTGATGGATCCCCCTTACGGCGGAGCTCCGGAACAGGCCCCAAGATGGGATCTCATGGGAACATAAGGTTACGGCGGTGGAATTATGGTTTTTTCTGTTCGTCTGATGGTTTCAGGGTACGTAGATATATATAGGAAGAAGGAGGGCACCGGGGGCTCATGTGGGACCCACGAGGCAGGGGGCGCGCCCTGGGCAGGGGGGCGCGCCCCCACCCTCGTGGGCACCACATGGCCCCTAATCCACGGTTCTCAAGTCTCCTGTGCGTGATTTTCTCCAAAAATATCTCTCCCGAAGGTTTCATTCCGTTTGGACTCCGTTTGATATTCCTTTTCTGCAAAACCCTAAAACAGGCAAAAAAACAGCAATCTAGACTAGGCCTTTGGGTTAGTAGGTTAGTCCCAAAAATAATATAAAAGTGTATGACAAAGCCAATTAAACATCCAAAACATCATAAATAATAGCATGGAACTATAAAAAATTATAGATACGTTGGAGACGTATCATGGTCTCCTACTGGATTGATACCTTGGTTCTCAAAAACCGAGGGAAATACTTACGCTACTGTGCTGCATCACCCTTTCCTCTTCGAGGGAATACAACACAAGCCCGAGAAGTAGAAGCACATCATCATTATCAAGCAAGGTACTAGCATCATCATAAGCATCATTCAGAGTAGAAGTAGCATCATCAATAACTTGCGACATATTAGAATTGATAGCATGTGGTGGTGTTGCAAGTTTACTCATAACAGAAGGTAAATCTAAAGCAGAACTGGATGACATTTCCTTACCTCCCCTCGTCTTTGAGGGAAATATCTTCGTCTTTGGATCCTTCAGATTCTTCATAGTGATAATATGATAATAATCCCAAGCGACTCAACAAATATAGCTATGCTCCGCGGAAACGGTGCCAGAAAAACGTCTTGATAACCCACAAGTATAGGGGATCGCAACAGTTTTTGAGGGTAGAGTATTCAACCCAAATTTATAGATTCGACACAAGGGGAGCCAAAGAATATTTGCAAGTATTAGCAGCTGAGTTGTCAATTCAACCACACCTGGAGATTAATTATCTGCAGCAAAGTGATGAGTAGCACAGTAATATGTAGGTTTGATAGTAGTGACAGCGGCAACAGTAACGGTAACACTAGTAGCAGTAGTTTTGTAGAAAGTGTAGCAGTAACGATAGCAGTAGTAACTTAGCAAGATCAATATAGGACAAATTCGTGGGCATTGGATCGGTGATTTGTTGGATGATATTCCTCATGTGACAGTTATAACCTAGGGTGATACGGGACTAGCTCCAGTTCATCGATATAATGTAGGCATGTATTCCGTAAATAGTCATACATGCTTTATTAAAAGAACTTGCATGACATCTTTTGTCCTACCCTCCCGTGGCAGCGGGGTCCATATTGGAAACTAAGGGATATTAAGGCCTCCTTTTAATAGAGAACCGGAACAAAGCATTAACACATAGTGAAAACATGAACTCCTCAAACTACGGTCATCACCGGGAGTGGTTCCGGTTATTGTCACTCCGGGGTTGCCTGATCATAACACGTAGTAGGTGACTATAACTTGCAAGATCGGATCTAAAATATGGATATAATGATGAATTCATAAACAGTTCAGATCCGAGTTCATGGCACCCGGGCCCAAAGTGACAAGCATTAAGCATAGCAATGTCATAGCAACATCAATCTAAGAACATAGTGGATACTAGGGATTGGGTCCTAACAAAACTAACTCGATTAAATGATGAATCTCATCCAACTCCTCACCGACCAGTGAGCCTATTAAGGAATTACTCACTCCCGGTGGGGAGCATCATGGAATTGGCGATGGAGATGGGTTGGTGATGACGAAGAACGAAGATCCCTATCTCCGGAGCCCCAAACGGACTCCAAATCTGGCCTCCCAAGGAAGAATAGGAGGTGATGACGGCTCTGTCTCGTGGATCGCAATAATTATTTCTCTCCAGTTTTTCTCTTCAAAAATAGGAATTTATAGGGTCAGGGTTGTCGCCTGCAGGGCCACCAGGTGGGTACAACCCACCTGGGCACGCCCGGAGAGGGGGCGCGCCCTGGTGGGTTGTGCCCACCCAGGGGCCCCTCTCTGGTGGGTCTTGGCTCCAGTAATTCTCTTTTATTCTATAAAAAATCCTCGCAAAGTTTCTGTTCATTTCGAGAACTTCTATTTCTGCACAAAAACAACACCATGGTAGTTCTGCTAAAAACAACGTCAGTCCAGGGTTAGTTTCATTCAAATCATGCAAATTAGAATCCAAAACAAGAGGAAAAGCGTGAGGAAAAGTAGATACATTGGAGACGTATCAGGAAGCCCACCGTTGGAATATACAAGCCAAGTTCTATAATGAAAAATTCCCACTAGTATATGAAAGTGATAACATAGGAGACTCTCTATCATGAAGATCATGGTGCTACTCTGAAGCACAACTGTGGTAAAAGGACAGTAGCATTGCCCCTTCTCTCTTTTTCTCTCATTTTTTTGTTTTCTTTTTTTCTTCCTTTTTTGTTTTTGATGGGCTTATTTGGCCTCTCTTTTTTATTTGGGCTTCTTTGGCCTCTTTTATTATTTTTAAAGTCTGGAGACTCATCCCAACTTGTGAGGGAATCATAGCTTCCATCATCCTTTCCTCATTGGGGCAATGCTCTAATTATGATGATCATCACACTTTTATTTACTTACAATTCAATATTACAACTCGATACTAGAACAAAGTAGGACTCCATATGAATGCCTCCAGCGGTGTACCAGGATGTGCAATGATCTAGAGTGACATGTATGAAAAATATGAATGGTGGCTTTGCCACAAATACTATGTCAACTACATGATCATGCAAAGCAATGTGACAATGATGATGTGTGTCATAATAAACGGAACGGTGGAGTTACATGGCAATATATCTCGGAATGGCTATGGAAATGCCATAATAGATATGTATGGTGGCTGTTTTGAGGAAGGGTGTAAGGTCGTTTGATGCGCCGATGAAAGTTGCGCGGCACTAGAGTGGCTAGCAAGGTGGAAGGGTGAGAGTGTGTATAATCCATGGACTTAACAGTAGTCATAAAGAACTCACATACTTATTGCGAAAAGTCTACTTAGCCCTCAAAGCAAAATACTACGATGCATGCTCCTAGGGGGGAGGTTGGTAGGAGTTAACCATCGCATGCCCTCGACCTTCACGCAAAGATAAACAATCAAGATACAATGCACGCCAATTTGGTTGCATAGTTAGGAGACCATACATGCATGCTACGGGAATTACAAACCTTAACACCGATATTCTTACTAAACTAGTACCTCCCACATATTAGCATCTCTATATCGTAAAACTATTGCAAGGAATCAAACATATCATATTCAGCGATCTACAAGTTTTATGTAGGATTTTATGACTAACCATGTGATTGACCAATACCCGTCAACTCTCTAAATAGATATAAGTGAAGCAAGAGAGTTTTAATTCTTTCTATAAAAGATATGCCCACGCTCTAACAAATATAAGTGAAGCAAAAGAGCATTCTACAAATGATGGTTTTTATATGCGAGGAGAAACAGGCAATCCAAACTTCAAATGATATAAGTGAAGCACATGAATCATTCTATAAAGCCATACTCAGAAGATATAAGTAAAGTGCAAAGAGCATTCTATAAATGAAGCAAGGACTATCTCATACCAGCATGGTGCATTTATTAAAAGAAAAATAAAAAGCACACGATGCTCCAAGATTTACACATATCATGTGAACAAAACAAAAACCGAAACATACCGATAATTGTCGAATAAAGATGAGATGCCTTCCGGGGCATCCCCAAGCTTAGACGCTTGAGTCTCCTTGAATATTTACTTGAGGTGCCTCGGGAATCCCCAAGCTTGAGCCGTTGCCTCTCCTCATTCTTCTCATATCAATACCTCCTCGATCTTCGAACACTTCATCCACACAAAACTTAACAATTTTGTTTTTATTAGCGGGGTTAGTACGTATAACATCAAATCCCATTATGTACTGCTATAACATTATTGTATAATTATAATCAAACATTACCCACTGTATGCTATCAGAATTCTATGGCCCCAAGTCGAAGGAGGCTCAACAAGATCTCAAACTTAAGTGGATAATGAAACTATAACATCAATACGTGAAAACAGGACAGTCTGTAGTAATCTGAACATTAACCATACTTATGTACCTCTAAAAATTCTGAACTATTAGGTCAAAATAAACAATTGGTATAGAAGTACTGCCCAAAATGTTTCACAAGCGTTTGACTTTCTAGCAAAAAATGTAAAATCACACACTACAACCAAAGTTTCTGTTTTTGCACCGCACAAACCAAACTAGCAATCTAATCATCCTAAAGGCAAATATTGGCACATTATTTTTATGATACAATGGATTTTTACAAGGGGGTAATTATTTTTGTTGAAAAGTTTCTGTAATCAAGATTCACAAAGTTTCCATGGGCATGAACAAAGTTCAAGGCAAGCTCCCACTTTAACAATGCTCGTCTTTCTCACTTTCGCTTTTCTTTTTGAAAAAGTTTTAGGATCCCCTCTTTATTTATTTTTGTTTTTAAACTATATAAAAGCGCACAACAGAAATACATGATTCTCTAAAACTTCCGGGTTGTCTCCCTGGCAGCGCTTTCTTTAAAGCCATTAAGCTAGGCATATATTGCTCAAGTAATGGATCCACCCGGATCCCAAGGTGTATCAAAGCCAATTTTAATTAACAATGATTTGTGATTTAGTAGTGAGCACAAAGTAACATGAATCATGCAACAACGAAGTCTAACTATCTTCCTATGCATCGGCATGTCATAAAAGAACAATTCATGCACACACAGTAAAGGCCGATACATAGCATAAACCGTTTCTTGCAATTTTATCGTATTGGAAACACATAGAGGCGGAGATGTAGTTCCTCTCTCATAGTAATTGCAAGTAGGAGCAGCGGGTACATGCATATTATATCTATCAAAATCATCATGTGTAGTAGTAAGACGCAACCCATCAATATAATCCTTAATAAGAGCAAACTTCTCCGATATAGTGTAGTTGGGAGAATTCAAAAAGATAATAGGACTATCATGTGTGGGTGCAATAGCAACAATTTCATTCTTAACATAAGGAACTATAGCAAGTTCATCTCCATAAGCATAATTCATATTGGCATCTTGGCCACAAGCATAGCAAGCTTCAAGTTCATCAAAAAGGGATATTTCAAACGAATCAAAAGGATCATGGCAATCATCATAGCATTCATCCTTCGATAAGCATGAAGGGAAATTAAACAATGTATGAGTTGAAGAGTTGCTCTCATTAGAAGGTGGGCACGGGTAGCTAATCCACTCTTCCTCCTTTTGTCCTTCACTCTCCTCCTCATATTTTTCATCCAATGAGCTCATTGTGCCATCAATTTCTTCTTCCATAGATTCCTACAAAATATTAGTCTCTTCTTGGACAACGGAGACTTTCTCAATAAATGCATCAATATCGGAATTATATTCATAATTCTCATAGCAATATTTAAGTATAGCATAATTTTCAGGTCTATAAACAACATCATCAAGATTTTCACACTTTTCAAGCAAAGATTCAATTTCGTAAGCACCCTTGAAAACAACGAATTCTTCTATTCGTTCCACATTATAGTAATCATACATACCATTAGCATAAGACGCTAAGGTTCATAAAATTTGAATGAAAAGGGAAGGTAAGGAGTCTTCATCCTAGAGCAACAAGTATAATCATATCTCATGCATAGTTGGCGAGCATACTAATGTAACATATAAATTTAATCCCATAATAGTTTCCCTTTTGAGTCGAGTGATAATCCCTAAAGTATTCACGTTGATCCAACGTGTCTCCCATTACATAATTGAATGGGGTTTTCTCTGGATTATTAAAGTAGTGGATAATATCTTTCACATAATGAGCATTGAGGGTTTTAGGAGGTTCCCCATCTCCATGAGTAGCAAGTACACCTAATTTTATTGGTATTTCGTGTTCCATATCCATAACTAAAGATAGAGAACAACTTAGAACAACAAATAAAATTTACTTAGTGATAAAGGAAACAAGCACACACGAGAATATTCACCCCATGCTATTGCTCCCCGGCAATGGTGCCAGAAAAAGGTCTTGATAACCCACAAGTATAGGGGATCAATTTTAGCTTATTTCGATAAGTAGGAGCGTCGAACCCAATGAGAAGCTAAAGGTAGAACAAATATTCCCACAAGTTCTATCGACCACCGATACAACTCTACGCACGCTTGACGTTCACTTTACCTAGAACAAGTATGAAACTAGAAGTACTTTGTAGGTGTAACAGGATAGGTTTGCAAGATATAAAGAGCACATACATATAAACTAGGGGAAGTTTATACAAAGACACAAATAAGTTAGGTTTAGTAGAGAGTTTTCTGTCACAAGAAAGTTATTTGTCCATAGGCAATTGATAACTAGACCGGTAATTATTATTACAATTTTATATGAGGGAGAGTCATAAGCTAACATACTTTCTCTTCTTGGATCATATGCACTTATGATTGCAACTCTAGCAAACATCCGTAACTACTAAAGATCATTAAGGTAAAACCCAACCATAGCATTATAAGGTATCAAGTCCTCTTTACTCCCATACACAAACAACCTACTTACTCGGGTTTAAGCTTCTGTCACTCTAGCAACCCACCATAAGCAAATCATGAACATATTGCAAAACCTACAACGGAGATCCCTCACGCTTGCACGACACGGAGAGCACCATAGGACAGCACCAATAATAAAACATTCAACTCAAACCAATCACGATCATCAATCAACCCATAGGACAAAACAGATCTACTCAAACATCATAGGATAGCCATACATCATTGGGAAATAATATATAGCGTTGAGCACCATGTTTAAGTAGAGATTACGGCGGGTAGAAGAGGGGTTACACCGCTGCATAGAGGGGGAGAGAGTTGGTGATGACGGCAGCAAAGTTGTTGGTGTAGATCACTATGATGATGATGGCCCCGTCGGCGTTCCGGCGCCACCGGGAGAGAGGGGGAGAGATCCCCCCTCCTTATTCTTCTTCCTTGACATTCTCCCTATATGGGAGAAGGGTTTCCCCTCTGGTCAATGGCCTCCATGGTGGTGGAGGGGCAGGAGACCCTCTGAGATTTGATCTCTCTCTCTCTCTCTCTCTCTCTCTCTCT
>LR738713.1:138117544-138134328 GCA_902687465.1 Secale cereale
TCTCTCTCTCTTTCTCTCTCTCTTTCCTTCTATTTCCGTGCTCCCAGATTCTGGCCTTTCACCGTTTCTTAAATTTCTGAAGATCCATAACTTCGATTGGAATGCAATTTTAACACATTTTTTATCCGGATATTAGCTTCTTGTGGCAAAAGAAGGGCACCAACGGCCTTACGGAGTGGCCACAAAGGTGGGGGGTGCACCCACCCCCAGGGCGTGCGCTCCATCCTTGTGGGTCCCTCGGGCTTCGTCTCACGTTGATCTTCCCAAAAGTCACATATATTCCAAAAAAATCTCCGTAATGTTTTATCCCGTTTGGACTCCGTCTGATATGGATTTTCTGCGAAACAAAAAACATGCAACAAACAAGAACTGGCACTGGGCACTAGATCAATATGTTAGTCCCAAAAATAGTATAAAAAGTTGCCAAAAGTATGTAAAAGTTGTAGAATATTGGCATGGAACAATCAAAAACTATAGACACGATGGAGACGTATCAGCTGTCCATGAGCACTTTGGTAAGTCGAAATCCGTCCATGGTAGGGTTTAGTACTAAAGCGGCAGGTGCTCGGACTGATCGGGCCCTTGGTTCGTCATCAGGGATGAAGGTTATTGCTGCATCGTTCCATGGGCTCACTACAGTTACTTGGTGGGCCTCGGCGAGTTCGGGAAGTGTCCTCTTACACCGATTATTTGAAGAGAAGGTCTCAAAGACCGCAAGGACATTAAAATCATCATCTTCCGGAGGGTGTTTCTATGGAGTGGCGGCGGCGAGGATGGCCTCACCACTTTTAGCTACATGCCGGAGTACCCAATACGCTCGAAGGCTCTGAGTTGAGACTATTCCACACGTCGCATGTATCGGACATGGCTTTTCTTTGAGTTCGTCAAGAATGGACCTGTATCCCGCAAAGGGTTTATTTTTCTTCCTGACAGGCTTATGATCGGATGCCCCATTAGGGTGTATCCGTTTTGCCCGAGCAGTACATTGCTTGAAGGCAGCAGGTTCCAAATGGGTCTTCTGGGCCTTCCATGTGCTTTCCATCGCGCAGTACTTCCGTACTAAGTGCGATAATTCCGTGAACTCTGTATGCGACCGTGGTCCAGGGCGTTCAAAATTCCCTCGTCAGTACAATTGCGATGAAAGACTGGAACTGCACCGTCATCGCATCAATCTTTAATCTTGTTTTGAAAAAGTAGGAACCTGGCCCACACGTGATGGACCGTTTCCTGAGGTTGCTGCCATACATACATCAGGTCATATATGTCTAGAGGGCCAGATTTACTTGGCGAGTATTGATTGTGGTGGGTGGGTGTGGCAAAAATTGAATCCCGACCCAAGATAGTATCTGGAGTTCGAAAAATCTCCATGGTGGCCAGTTCGGGTGCGGGAGGACCCGAGTGTTCCCCGGACTCTATATCCGACCTTGAGCTCGGAAGGTGCGGAGTTCGGTCCAAAGGAAGGGTATCCGACTCAAAGGGTTCGAAGGTCCAAACATAGCTGGTCTCCAGTTTAGGAGAAGAAGCGTTTTTGGCTCGTTCTTCGACGACCGCTACCAGGTGAGTGATCGGTGAGGAAGTGATTTACCCCTGGTCAGGTTTAAGCCTGATCTGATCATTGGCCGTTGAAAGCCCCAGGGTGGCGATGCGATCTAGCAGCTCGTTTAAGGATGAGGTGCCTGCCGGATCCGTCTTTTCGGAGTATTCGACACCGATGTAGGGGTGGTGTTTGGCGTTTATAGGGGATGCAGTTGGCTTAATGGCCATGTGGGCACACATGGTGAAATCGCCAAGGTGGAGAACTTGTCCTAAAGTCAGGCTTCTTCCGGAAGTGATTTCGCCGTTGATGACAAGGCGATCCACATATCGCTTTTCGCGACTACACAGCCATGCTCTCAATGAAAGCACCATTGTCCGTGTCAAACCGGTAGATCTCGAGTAAGGGGGCCCAAGCTATGAGTCTAAGGATCAATGGTAACGAGAGACAGTAGGGACACGATATTTACCTAGGCTCACGCCCTCTTAAAGGAGGTAAAACCCTACTTCCTGCTTAATTGTCTTTGATGAGTATAGGGGTTACAAGAGTTGATCTACCTCAAGATCGTAATGGCTAAACCCTAGCTGTCTAGCCTATGATTATTCTGATGATCTCTACGGACATAATCCTCTGGTTCATATACACACCGTAGGGGCCTAGGGTTGTACAGAGTCGGCTTGCAGAGGAAGGAAACATTACACATGGACATCAAACTTGCCGTTCTACACACATAGGAATCCTACCCAGACATGGGGGACAATCTTCTGCTTTGTCTTCATGGCCCATCAGTCCGGCCCATAACGAATAATCCAGACACCCGAGGACCCCCAAATCCAGGACTCCCTCAATAGGTTTTCAAGATAATAAAGAGCACATAAATAAAAAACTAGGAGCTGCTTAGATAAATAAACAATTAATTTACTATAGCGAGTGTGGAAAAGTGGTG
This sequence comes from Secale cereale, assembly GCA_902687465.1. Taxonomy (NCBI): domain Eukaryota; kingdom Viridiplantae; phylum Streptophyta; class Magnoliopsida; order Poales; family Poaceae; genus Secale; species Secale cereale. Next base: position 138,120,025 of record LR738713.1, read on the forward strand.
GTAGGAGTTGTGTAATTGTCCCTAAGCAGTTGACTACGTTACTAGACCGATAGCAAGTTTTTATGTGGGAGAGGCCACCGCTAGCATGCCATCCCTTACTTGGAATTCTATGCACTTACGATTGGAACTCCAGCAAGCATCCGCAACTACTGTCATTCATTAAGGTAAAACCCAACCATAGCATTAAGATATATTGCCCCCCTTCAATCCCGTATGCATCAATTTCTATGCTAGGCTGAAGCTGCCATCACCCTTGCCCTCCAATACATAGTCCTATCAGCATACAACTAACCCTATGGTGTGATCCACACACACGCTCATATGATGGGCACCAAAGGACAGCAACATAACCACAAGCAAATCAAACCAATCATAGCAATTCACTAATCACCGATAGGACAACAAAAATCTACCCAAGCATCATAGGATGGCAACACATCATTGGATAATAATATGAAGCATAAAGCACCACGTTTAAGTAGAGGGTGCTACTTCTCGAGCTTGCGTTGTATTCCCTCAAAGAGGAAAGGGTGATGCAGCATAGTAGCGTAAGTAATTCCCTCAGTTTTTGAGAACCAAGGTATCAATCCAGTAAGAGACCACGCACGAGTCCCTCGCACCTGCACAAACAAATAAGAACTTCGCAGCCAACGCGATAAGGGGTTGTCAATCCCTTTACGGTCACTTACGAAAGTGAGATCTGATAGATAGGATACTATTATATTTTTTGGTATTTTTGGTACAAGAACCAAAAGTAAATAAAGCAAAGTAAAGTAGATGGAAGATTAATATGTTGAGAATAGACCCGGGGGCCATAGGTTTCACTAGTGGCTTCTCTCATGATAGCTGAATTCTATGGTGGGTGAACAAATTACTGTCGAACAATTGATAGAAAAGCGCATAGTTATGAGAATATGTAGGCATGATCATTATATATAGGCACCACGTCCGTGACAAGTAGACCGAAATGATTCTGCATCTACTACTATTACTCCACACATCGACCACTATCCAGCATGCATCTAGAGTATTAAGTTCATAAGAACAAAGTAATCCTTTAAGCAAGATGACATGATGTAGAGGGATAAACTCAAGAAATATGATATAAATCCCATCTTTTTATCCTTGATGGCAACAATACAATACGTGCCTTGCTGCCCCTGCTGTCACTGGGAAAGGACACCGCAATATTGAACCCAAAGCCAAGCACTTCTCCCATTGCAAGAACTATAGATCTAGTAGGCCAAACCAAACCAATAATTCGAAGAGACTTGCAAGGATAATATAATCATACATAAAAGATTTCAGAAAAGAATTAAATATTGTTCATAGATAATCTTGATCATAAACCCACAATTCATCAGATCTTGACAAACACACCGCAAAAAGATTACATTGAATAGATCTCCTCGAAGATCGAGGATAACTTTGTATTGTGATCGAAAAAGAGAGAAGAACTCATCTAGCTAATAACTATGGACCCGAAGGTCTGTGGTAAACTACTCACAACTCATTGGTGAGGCTATGGTGTTGATGTAGAAGCACTCCGTGGTAGATCCCCCCTCCGACGGAGCTCCGGAACAGGCCCCAAGATGGGATCTCACGGAACAGGAGGTTACATCCGTGGAATTAGGGTTTTCTCTGTTTCCTCGACATTTTCAGGGTACATGGATATATATAGGAGGAAGGAGGGCATCAGGGGAACCAGAGGGGGCCAATGAGGGTGGGGGGCGCGCCTGCCCCCTGGGCGCACCCTGGACCCTCGTGGCCACCTCTCTTGTTCCCTCGCGTGTACTCCAAGTCTTCTGGGTAGATATGGTTCCAAAAATAACTCTCCCAAAGGTTTCATTCCGTTTGGACTCCATTTGATATTCCTTTTCTGCGAAACACTGAAATAGGCAAAAAACAACAATTTGCACTGGGCCTTGGGTTAGTAGGTTAGTCCCAAAAATAATATAAAAGTGTATAATAAAGCCCATTAAACATCCAAAACAGAATATATAATAGCATGGAACAATAAAAAAATATAGATACGTTCAAGACGTATCAGAGGGTACAACAGGTTGCGGGAGAGTGGACTGCTGAATATAGATGAGGGGAGGTTATGAAGATGTTGGTGAAGATGACAAAGGTGTTGGTGTAGATCGCCATCACACGATGATTTCCCCGACGTTGTTCCGACGCCAACGGGAGAGAGGAGGAGAGAGCCCCCGCCTCCTTATTTTTCCTTGACCTCCTCCCTAGATGGGAGGAGGGTTTTCCCTCTAGTCCATGGCCTCCATGCAGACGGAGGGGCAGGAGCCCCTTCGATATTGGATCTGTCTCTCTACTTCTCTTCTGTTTCATGACCCCTGTTTCTGGCCTTTCACCGTTTTTTAAATTCTCGGAGATCGGTAACTCCGATTGGGCTGAAATTTTAACACGATTTCTATCCGGATATTAGTTTCCTTGCATTCGAAGGAGACCTCCAACTGACCTTAGGGGTGGCCACAAGACCCCTGGCCGCACCCTGGCTAGGGGCACACCTCAAGGGCATGTGGGCCCCTTGGGCATCTTCTCGCGTTGATTCCGCTGCCCAAAAATCACATATATTCCAAAAAAACTCCGTAAGTTTTTATCGCGTTTGGACTCCGTTTGATATGGATTTTCCGTGAAACAAAAAACATGCAATAAACAGGAACTGGCACCGGGCACTGGATCAATATGTTAGTCCAATAAAATCATATAAATTGTTGCCAAAGGTATGTAAAAGTTATAGAATATTGGCATATAATAATAAAAAATTATAGATACGATGGAGATGTATCACTTCCCCGCACGGCATCCGAACGTCTGGCTCGTGAAGCCGCTTCATGCTGCCAAGTTACAAAGTAGGGGGGGGGGGCGACACGCCCTTGCTGACCTGCTCGTGATCTCTCTCTGAGCAGACAAGGCACTAAGGACTTGGTGAGGTGACGTGCATGGGGCCGGCCCACCAGTCAGAGCTCGATCACGTAGGTTTATCAGCGCTACAGGGACAAACCCGAGCACATGCACCGTGCTAATAGCCCTCGGTCATGGGACAGTCAGGAGGAGAGCTGCGGGCGCGCGGAGCCCCTGAGAGGTGGCGAAACACCCAACTCGAAGTTATGCAAACCAGGCTGCGTCCTTACTCACCTGCTCATGACGGCTCATGGGAGGGCAAGACACCAAGGACCTCTATGAGGTGACGCGCACCAGAGCAGCCCCGCGAACAAAGCTCGAGCACCTGGGTTCATCAGCGCTGTAGGGACAGACCCGGGCACAGACGCCTTGCCAACCCCCATCCACAGAATGGTCAAGAGAGGGGTTGAGAAGGCGCGATGATCTCAATGGCGGTGAGGCACCAATCATAAGGTTAAGTAGGAAGGACAAACTCATGAAAGCATAACTGGGTTTAATACATAGCCAAAAGGTGAGGTTAACACATGGCTGACCCCGACCAGCCTGAGGATAATCTAGCCCACGAGGCGCCCTCGATTGAACATACCAAAAATTCACTGGCAATCAGGCTGTCGCGGCAGTGTTGGGGTGCTTGACGAAGCGTTCCGTGAAGGTTCGCCCCTCAGGGGCCAGTTGGCTCCTAAGGCCCTGGAGGCTCGCGAGGAGCTGGGCCTACGAGACGCCAATGCGAGCTGCACGAACCGCTGGTACCTGGCGCTCACGTTCGGCAGGTCGAAGGGCATGCAAATGTAGTTGGACGGGAGGGGATGCCCCTGCTTCTGCCGACGCGTGCCGGCCAGAAGACGTCCTGGGAGCTGGCTCTGTTGAGGCTCGCGATGTTCACGCACACACGCACCTTGCTGCCCATGTCGGGGGCTGCAGCTGATCCGACAGGGCGCGTGGGGCGGCGCTCGCCACGCATGGCCCGAGCTTCCTGCAACATGTGGATCCCCTGGGTGATGAACCCTTTTGCCCCTGGCGCCTGGCGCCGTGCTCCTTGCTTGTGGGGGTGTGCATTGAAGCACGCCTCCAAGTGATGCCCGAGCACCTCCCTCGTCGCACTGGTCAGGTCAGACGCTCTCCAGGTGGAAGCCCTCGATCCTACCCAGAGGGAGGCATCGGGCGCACCTTCCTATGCGAGAGGAAGGCTAGCCCCGGCAGTGGGCACGACTACCGAGGCGTCACTAGCTGGTGCTTCCTTTGCCTCAGGACGACCCGTGGGGAGGAGCAACTTCTTCTTCGCGGGGGCGGCCTCAGGAGGTGCAGTGCCAGCTTCGCCATAGGAGTTCTCAGTGGCGGCGACCCGGTACGTGTGCTCAAGGGAACAAACCACATCTTTCTCATCACAGACAATAGTGATGACACCGCTGCAGCCAGTCATCTTGAGGACATTTTTACCGTGGTGGGTCGCTGCCATGAACTTGGCAAGCGTGGGGTACCCTAAGATGGTACTGTACGGGAGGCTGGCGTGTGCACGTCAAAGTCAATGAGCTCGGTGTGGTAGTTGTCACGGGTGCCGAAGGTGACCGGAAGGCGCACCTGGCCTAGAGGGATGGTAGACCCATCTGTCACCCCAGAGAAGGGCTTGGTCGCAATCAGCTATTCATAGGGCACTTAGAGCATCTCGAAGGTCTCGATGGAGAGGACGTTGAAGCCGGCACTCCCATTGATGAGGGTCTTGGTGACAGAGACGTTGCTTATGGTGGGAGTGCACGACATGGAGAGCGCGCCAGCAGTGGCCGAGCACCTAAGGGTGGTTCTTGGAGTCGAAGGTGATGGCATACTGCGACCACTTGAGGGGCTGCATGGCCTCAAGCCTCGGGAGGGCAACGTTCACCTCACAAGAGAATTGCTTGAAGAGGCGGTTGGACACGGGAGTCTGAACTCCACTGAGGATGCACGCTACCGCGCGAGGCTCCTATTAGCCCCCAGCCCCATCGTCATGCTGATTGTTGTCGTTCCTCCCTGGCGGTGGCGACAGCGGTGGAAGGGTTGCGTTGTCCCGAGGGCGTGCCTCACGAGGCTGATCGCGAGGCATCATCGCAGGGCTGGCCACGCCAACCACCCTTGCGAGGTTGGTCGTGCCAGCCCTGCCGCCATGGCTATCCCACTAGCCGCCACCAGGGCCTCCTACACGGGCTTAGCCACGATCATTGCGGTCGGGGCGATGGCCCAATCGCTCGTCGTGGATCACCTTGAGCTGCTGGCAGTCGTCAGTGTTATGAGTGCGCACGTGGTGTTAGACGCAGAACATGCGACCATCCTTGACGTGCTCATCACGGTCGCGACCACGCTTCTACTCAGGCCCCATTGCTAGCACGGCACGGCCCTTGTGTTTCACTTCCTTGGCCTTGGCCTTCTTGTCGTCGGGCTCAATGTCATGGTTGTTGTGGATGAAGAGACGACCCTCCTCTGCCCTGGGGCACTTATCGGCCATGTTGAACAGTTTCAGCGCCGTGCTCATATCATCATTCATGGCGAGCATTTCACACATCCTGACGTCTGTGACGCTATTGGTGAATGTCAAGATGATGGCTTCATCTGAGGCCTTCGGGATCTTGTGGCACACCATAGTGAAGCGCTGAATGTACTTGCGGAAGGTCTCGCCAGGGCGTTTCTTCACACACCGCAGGTCATTGACGGTGAGGGCGCGGTCGTGAGTGCCCTGGAAGTTGGCTATGAACTGCTCTCGGAGCTCATCCCACAAAGATATTGAATCCTTAGGCAGGTTCATGAGCTAGGAGTGCACGCCATCCTTTAGGGCCATGGGAAACCAGTTCGCCATGACTTTGTTATCGCTATTCGCCACCTCGATGCTCAGCGCGTAGAGCTAGAGGAACTCCGATGGGTCGGGAACGCCGTCGCAGTGCAGGGGCAACTCTGGCTTGAAATTGATTGGCCAAACCACCTGACGTAGCTTGCAAGTGAAGGCCCGACAGCTAACGGTGCTCGTAGGTGCGCCTCGTTGATACGTCTCCACCGTATCTACTTTTCCAAACCCTTTTGCCCTTATTTTGGACTCTAACTTGCATGATTTGAATGGAACTAACCCGGACTGACACTGTTCTCAGCAGAATTGCCATGGTGTTGTTTTTGTGCAGAAATAAAAAGTTCTCGTAATGACCTGAAAATCCACGGAGAATTATTTTGGAAAATATAAAAAATACATGCGGAAAGATCCAGACCAGGGGGCCCACACTATGTCCATGAGGGTGGGCCCCCTGCCTCGTGGGCCCCCTGGTGCTCCACCGACGTATCTCCGGATCCCATATATTTACTTTCGTGGAGAAAAAATCAGAGAGGAAGAATTATTGCGTTTTACGATACGGAGCCGCCGCCAAGCCCTAATCTCTCTCGGGAGGGCTGATCTAGAGTCCGCTCGGGGCTCCGGAGAGTGGAGATCGTCGCCATCGTCATCATCAACCTTCCTCCATAACCAATTCCACGATGCTCAACGCCGTGCGTGAGTGATACGTCTCAAACGTATCTACTTTTCCAAACACTTTTGCTATTGTTTTGACGTCATTCTTGCATGATTTGAACTAAACTAACCCGGACTGACGCTGTTTTCAGCAGAGCTGCCTGTATGGTTTTATTGTGTGCAGGAAAACGAATTTTTAGGTGTCTCAGAAAATTCCAAGAAAAATCACAGAAAATCCACGCATCCGAAGGGCCCTTGTGCCAGAAGAGGGGCCAGAGGGGAGCCAGGGGGGCCCCAGGCGCCCTGGTGGCGCGGCCCCACCCCTGGCCGCGCCGGGAGGCCGCCTGGGCGGGTCCTTCCCCCTCTGGTGCCCTACTTTGACCCGCATTTATCCTCGTGACGATAAAACCCCAGAACAGAAGTCGTTTTCCCAGTTTCCGTCGCGGAGCCGCCGCCACCCTCTGTTCTTCTTCGGGAGGGCTAATCTGGAGGCTGATTTGGCCTCCGGAGAGGGGAGATTGTCACCATCGTCATCATCATCACCACTCCATCCTCCCTCCATGGCTTCTCCTTCCATGTGTGAGCAATTCCCTGCTGTAGGCAAAGGGGATGGTAGGGATTGGATGAGTTAGATCACGTAATAGTTTATCAGATTGTTGGGGGCATGTTGCCTATCATCTACTATGGTGTTTATCATCTTTGCTTCAACTTGTTGCTCTTAATGCTTGTCACTTAGGGCTCGAGTGCCATGATTTCAGATCTGAACCATATGTGTTTGCATGAATATATTTGTGTTCTTGATCCTATCTATGAGTTGTTTGCACCTATTATGGTCCGGAACCGGCGATCCCAAAAGTGATAGCTTGGGACACCTGATGGGCCTCGAACCCCTCGTTGGTTACCCCAAGTGGAAGGTGTAAGATGCAGTGTTGTGGAAGTGTTTTCCCTTAGCAAAGATGCCCAGGATCGAATCCCCAGAGACTCCTAGGTTCAACAAGTAGGTGTCAACTGCTAACGGCGCGGATTAGCAATCAACGTGGACCTGCACAGAGATACAAATAACTTTGCTCCCAACGAGTACAGAGAGGTTGTCAATCCCTCCGGCCTTGTAGTTTACAAAGGATTAAACGCAAATGATAGTAGTGATAGATAATGTTTGCAATAGTAAATAATAGCAAAAAGTAAATAGCGGATGTGATCAATGATGGTAATATGGACCGGAGTCTCATGATGTTCACTAGTGATGTCTCTCTCCCAAAAGACGATAAAACAGCTATGTGAGGTAAAAGAATTACAGCTGGGCAATTGATAGGACCACGAACGCAAACCAATGCTGACTACATTGCAAGAAAGGTTGAGGTTCAAAGCATGGGCGGTACGCCAAAGTAAGTAGACCAAAATCCATCAATATCTACTACTAATCATCCACCTTGAGATATCTATCCAGAACATCTCGCTGGTATTAAGTTGCGAGTCCCACCCATAGTGTAAACTCAATGCAACAGACAACTGCATTAAAAGAACTTTGCGTAAAGTAAACAATCCTTGCACCCGCGGGCACAAGCACCGTTGTTTTCCCCCTTGTGGCAACAGCACATCCCCTAGACTCATGTTTCTGTCACTCAAGCTAGTCATCGAGGGGCATGAACCCACAATCGAGCATAACGTTCCCTCTTGGAGTCACTACGTATTACTTGGCCAAAGCAATAAATAACAACGGAGAACATGCAAGAATTACTTATGAACATAAATATAAAAGAGGTAGATCAAATATATTACTCAAGATCAATCTGAACATAATCTCATAATCCATCGGATCCCAGCAAACTCATCATAGCAACAGCATAAGGATTACATATGTGCCTCGATCATGTAGGGCAGCTCACGAGGACTAATTAGTGAAGCACAAGAACGGGAGGAGAACATCACATAGCTACTGGTCATGGACTCATGGTCCAAGGGAAACTACTCACAACTCATCCGGGAGGCGTCCATGGTGGTGGAGAAGCTCCCGATGGTGATCCTCCCCTCCGGCAGGGTGCCGGGAAGAGTTCTCCTGGTGCTCCCGATCTTGGAAGCGGCGGCGGCGTCGGAACAGAGATGAGATCGCGAAAAAGAGTTCCCGTCCCGAGGGTTTCGAAGGACGCTCTAAATATATGCCGAAGGGGGGCACCAGACGGGGCTCGGGGGGCCCAGGCGCCCCCCGGCGCGGCCCAGGGGGGGCGCCGCCAGGGCGCCTGGAGCCCTGGTGGCCCCCCCGGCTGTCCTTCAGGCGCAAGGTAGGTTCTGGAACGCTGATTTTTTATATAATTTTTCTGGATTTTTCCTGGCAGTTCTCGTAACGTGAAAACCTGAAATACAAAAACAGCCGAAAACAGAAACTAGCACCGGGGTGCACTGGATTAGTAGGTTAGTCCAAATATGATCAAGAGTGTATGGAAGTGTATGAATATCATAGCAATATCACCCAAAAGTGGCATGGAGCAAGCAGAAATTATAGATACGTTTTGGACGTATCAACATCCCCAAGCTTAATTCCTGCTCGTCCTCGAGTAGGTAAATGATAACAAGAATAATTTCTGTGGTGACATGCTATTAACCATATAGGACTTTTTATAGTCATATGACAAAAGCTTACTGAGACAATGATTCTATAGTAATTAAGTTGCCTCATGAGAAAATCACAAATGACTGAAAGTTTTACAACATGACATTGAAGCATCAAAAAGATTTGCAATGAACATGATGTGCAAATATGATAAAGTGATATCTAGGTTGCCCCCTTTAGTGATGCAAAACATAAATGCAGGGGCACCTTCAAGGTTTAAGTGATGACTAGATACAATGATTTCAAAATAAACGATATCACAATCATGCAAAAGACAATGCTACTTTGGGACAATGCACATTACACTCAGAATGACAATCATGCTCTCAGTAGTTGGTGCTTTTAAAAGAAGGTGGAGACTCAACATAAAAGTAAAAGAATGGTTATGTGCTAGAGCTTTTTATTTCAAGAACATAGAAGCAATTTTGTCAACGGTAGTAGTACTTCATATGTGTCATGCATAAGACATCCTATAAGTTGCAAGCCTCATGCATCGAATACCAATAGTGCTCGCACCTTGTCCTAATTAGCTCGGATTTCCATGGGTTATCATTGCATTACATATGTTTCAACCAAGTGTCACAAAGGGGTACCTCTATGCCACCTGTACAAAGGTCCAAGGAGATAAATCGCATTTGATTTCTCGTTTTTGATAGATCTCAACTTGAGGACATCCATACCGGGACAACATAGAAAATAGATGATGGACTCCTCTTTAATGCATAAGCATATTCTCATAAGAGATTGAGGATTAATGTCCAAGCTAAAACTTCCACCATGATACATGGCTTTGGTTGGCGGCCCAATGTTCTTCTCTAACAATATGCATACTCATTCAACCCATGGCAAATCACCCTTACTTCAGACAAGACGAACATGCATAGCAACTCACATGATATTCAACAAAAGTGTGACAGTTGATGGCGTCCCCAGAAACATGGTTACCGCTCAGCAAGCAACTTATAAGAAATAAGATACATAGACAACATATTCTTTACCACAATAGTTTTTAAGCTACTTTCCCATGAGCTATGTATTGCAAGGTTAGTCTGCTTAGTACAGGTGGAGGTTAGCAAAAGACTGGGAGCGACCAACTAAGAGAGCAATGACGGTCATAATCATGCAGAGCGACAAAGCAATATTTAATCAGGCATGGTAGTTATATCGCTACTCAGAAATAAAAGATCATCAAGGCTTGACAGACTTTCTTTACAGTCTTAAATATGTGTGAGCATACGCCAAGTCAATCAAAATAAATTCTCGAAGGAAGATATTACTAAACCATACCACATCATCGGCAAACAAATCAAGTTGGTACTCCAATGACACATTGGGAATCCCCCAGCTATTTGAGACTAACCATAAGAAACCTGAACTACTAAGCGCCATTATGCACGTAGCATCTTTATTATAGACATATTAACCAATGCAACGGAAGCAAACTCTCTTAATAAGGTGAGCATGATAATTAAAGAGAGCTCAAGCAACCAACTAAACAAAAGCTCTTTGAAAAGATAAGCATGAATACTAAGAGCAGAGCATGATAGTAGCTATTAAAAGACAAAGAACACACACAGCAAAGATAGACATGAAAATTCTATGTTATGTTCTAGGTAGAAGTGGAGCGTGTTTCTCTCCCACATAAAGAAAGCTGAGTTCCGACTCGTTATGAAAAACTAAAAAGAAAACTAAAAACAAGACGCTCCAAGCATAGCACTTAACACATGAAGTGATAAAAATATAGCGGAACGAAAGACGAACTGATAATGTTGATGGAGAAGGGGATGCACGGGGGCATCCCCAAGCTTAGACGCTTGAGTCTCCTTGAATATTTCTTGGGGGTGCACTGGGGCATCCCCAAGCTTGAGCGCTTGACACTCCTGAATCTTTTTATCATCTTCCCTCGCACACTTGAAAACTCCCTTCATACATAACTCATCATAATCTGATTAGCAAGGTTAGTACCCTTAATAAAATAATTATACCTTGCTGGAAATAAAGATATTCTTGAAGTTCTACTGTTTCTCAAGATTGCCAAAAGGTTTTTGCAAAGAAAAAGCAAGCTCTTGATTTGCAAAATGAAGGAAAGGCAAAACAGGACAGAATCTGTGAAAAACAGAACAGCAGGTAGTAATTGATTTGTTCGGGGCACTTCTGCAACTCAAATCAAAAAACTCAGAACAGACGTACGAAAGACAATTATATAGAGAACGCTGTCGAAAACATTCAGACCAAAAAGATGATCTGGTGATTTTATACGAATTTTTCTATCCAAGGACAGAATCTGTTTCCTGGACAGCACCTCACAACTTTTGAACTTTCTAGCAATCAGAGGCTATACTTGGCACAAATATGAAAAGCAAAGATACAATGATGATGCTACAGCAGTAAACAACATCAAGACACAACAAAAGCAAAATATAAAAATTTATTCATGTGGGCTGCCTCCCAAAAGCGCTTTCTTTTATGCCTTTAAGCTAGGCATAATGCATATAGATCAAGTTTTATCAAGAGTAAAAGAATAGCTAGCCCGTACAACGGACTCAAATGGTAACTTGATCTTCTTTCGAGGGAAGTGTTCCATCCCTTTCTTGAGAGGAAACTGAAATTTTATATTACCCTCTTTCATGTCAATGATAGCACCAACGGTGCGTAAAAAGGGACGTCCCAAAATAATTGGACATGAAGGATCAGATTCAATATCCATAATAGTAAAATCAACGGGAACATAATTATCATTGACAACGATAAGAACATCGTCGATCCTCCCCAAAGGTTTCTTTATGGAAGAATCAACGAGACGAACACCAAAAGAACAAGAATCAAAAGGTTTCAATTTAAGCATATCATATATTCTTCTGGGCATAACAGAGGTACTAGCTCCAACATCACATAATGCATAGCAAGAGAAGTCATTCAATTTAATTTTTATCACAGGATCCCAACCATCTTCTAGCTTTCTAGGTATGGAGGCTTCTACTCTAAGTTTCTCCTCCCTAGCTTTGATGAGAGCATTAGTGATATGCTCTATGAAGGCAAGGTTAAGCGCGCTAGTGCGGGGGTCTCTAGACATCTTGTGAAGGAAATCAATAACTTCGGTAAGAGTGCAACTATCAAAATCAAGGTCATTAGCATCAAGTAAAGTGGTAGTGGTGTCCTTTAGGTTCACATGTTTGGTAGTTTCTATAGTCATAGCATCACCTTTAATAGGTCCAATGGGACCAGGAGTACATTGGGTGCTAAGAGTTTGGATATCCTCAACAACTTGGATAGTAGCAACAGTGTGGTGGGTAGGAAGGCTCTTAATTCTATCTTCTTCCTCCCTTTCTCTAGCCCATCTTTCTTTAAGTTTAGCCATCATCCTAATATTTTCATTAATTTGCACTTGAATAGCATTTATAGGAGTGACTTCCCTCTCCTCAAGAGGAGAAGTTTTAATATTTAGCAATTTTACCTCATTGGCTAAATGGTCTACCTTAAAAGAAAGATCATCTAGTTTATGTAGTTTTTCTTCTACACTCTTATTAAAGGCTTTTTGGGTAGTGATGAAATCTTTAAGCATAATCTCTAGTTCAGTAGTGGAGTTCTTGGTACTAGGATAAGCATTGTTGTTCCCATAAGAATTAGAGGGGAACGGTCTAGGATTGCTACCAAAATTACTCCTATAAGCATTGTTATTAAAATTGTTTCTAGAGATAAAGTTCACATCTACTTGTTCTTGAGCAATCAAAGAATTTAAAGGAACATCACGAGGATCAACAGAAGATTGCTTCGAAAGTAGAGACATGATCAAGTCAACTTTTTCATTTAAGGAGGAAATCTCCTCGACAGAGTTTACCTTCCTACCTGTTGGAGCGCGTTCGGTGTGCCATTGGGAATAGTTGGTCATCATCTCATCGAGAAGCTTTGTGGCAGCACCAAGTGTAGTTGACATAAAAGTTCCTCCCGCGGCCGAATCTAACAAGTTCCGCGAGGTAAAGTTCAAGCCTGCATAAAAAGTTTGGATAACCATCCAAGTAGTCAAACCATGAGTAGGGCAGTTCTTGATAAGAGATTTCATACGTTCCCAAGCTTGGGCAATGTGTTCATTATCCAATTGTTTAAAATTCATTATGTTACTTCTAAGTTGGATAATTTTAGCACGTGGATAGTATTTTCCGATAAAAGCATCTTTGCACTTGTCCCATGAATCTATGCTATTTCTAGGCAAAGACTGAAACCAAATTTTAGCTCCTCCTATCAAGGAGAAAGGAAAAAGCTTAAGCTTAACAATATTACCATCTATTTCTTGGTACTTTTGCATATCACAAAGTTCAACAAAGTTGTTTAAGTGTAAAGCAGCATCATCTCCAGCACCGGAGAATTGATCTTTCATGACTAAGTTCAGTAAAGCAGGTTTAATTTCATATGAAGGTGCTGAAGTGGCAGGTGTAGTGATAGGTGTGCTGATAAAGTCATCGTTGTTGTGACTAGTGAAGTCACACAACTTGGTGTTCTCGGTGGAACCCATAGTAGCAAGCAAGCAAGATAACTATTTTTGTGATTTTTGATAAAAAGGTACTAAAGCAAAAACTGAAAGGTAAACTAACAAGACTAAAAGCAAAGGTAAAAGATAGTGTGCAACTCCCCTATCCTGAAGAGTGGAGTCCCCGGCAACGGCGCCAGAAAATACTCCTGGATGGGCCTCGAACCCCTCGTTGGTTACCCCAAGTGGAAGGTGTAAGATGCAGTGTTGTGGAAGTGTTTTCCCTTAGCAAAGATGCCAAGGATCGAATCCCCAGAGACTCCTAGGTTCAACAAGTAGGTGTCAACTGCTAATGGCGCGGATTAGCAATCAACGTGGACCTGCACACAGATACAAATAACTTTGCTCCCAATGAGTACAGAGAGGTTGTCAATCCCTCCGGCCTTGTAGTTCACAAAGGATTAAACGCAAATGATAGTAGTGATAGATAATGTTTGCAATAGTAAATAATAGCAAAAAGTAAATAGCGGATGTGATCAATGATGGTAATATGGACCGGAGTCTCATGATGTTCACTAGTGATGTCTCTCTCCCAAAAGACGATAAAACAGCTATGTGAGGTAAACGAATTACAGCTGGGCAATTGACAGGACCACGAACGCAAACCAATGCTGACTACATTGCAAGAAAGGTTGAGGTTCAAAGCATGGGTGGTACGCCAAAGTAAGTAGACCGAAATCCATCAATATCTACTATTAATCATCCACCTTGAGATATCTATCCAGAACATCTCGCTGGTATTAAGTTGCGAGTCCCACCCATAGTGTAAACTCAATGCAAGAGACAACT
>LR738713.1:138134338-138147380 GCA_902687465.1 Secale cereale
CAATCCCTCCGGCCTTGTAGTTCACAAAGGATTAAACGCAAATGATAGTAGTGATAGATAATGTTTGCAATAGTAAATAATAGCAAAAAGTAAATAGCGGATGTGATCAATGATGGTAATATGGACCGGAGTCTCATGATGTTCACTAGTGATGTCTCTCTCCCAAAAGACGATAAAACAGCTATGTGAGGTAAACGAATTACAGCTGGGCAATTGACAGGACCACGCACGCAAACCAATGCTGACTACATTGCAAGAAAGGTTGAGGTTCAAAGCATGGGTGGTACGCCAAAGTAAGTAGACCGAAATCCATCAATATCTACTATTAATCATCCACCTTGAGATATCTATCCAGAACATCTCGCTGGTATTAAGTTGCGAGTCCCACCCATAGTGTAAACTCAATGCAAGAGACAACTGCATTAAAAGAACTTTGCGTAAAGTAAACAATCCTTGCACCCGCGGGCACAAGTACCGTTGTTTTCCCCCTTGTGGCAACAACACATCCCCTAGACACATGTTTCTGTCACTCAAGCTAGTCATCGAGGGGCATGAACCCACAATCAAGCATAACGTTCCCTCTTGGAGTCACTACGTATTACTTGGCCAAAGCAATAAATAACAACGGAGAACATGCAAGAATTACTTATGAACATAAATATAAAAGAGGTAGATCAAATATATTACTCAAGATCAATCTGAACATAATCTCATAATCCATCGGATCACAGCAAACTCATCATAGCAACAACATAAGGATTACATATGTGCCTCGATCATGTAGGGCAGCTCACGAGGACTAATTAGTGAAGCACAAGAACGGGAGGAGAACATCACATAGCTACTGGTCATGGACTCATGGTCCAAGGGAAACTACTCACAACTCATCCGGGAGGCGTCCATGGTGGTGGAGAAGCTCTCGATGGTGATCCTCCCCTCCGGCAGGGTGCCGGGAAGAGTTCTCCTGGTGCTCCCGATCTTGGAAGCGGCGGCGGTGACGGAACAGAGATGAGATCGCGAAAAAGAGTTCCCGTCCCGAGGGTTTCGAAGGACGCTCTAAATATATGCCGAAGGGGGGCACCAGACGGGGCTCGGGGGGCCCAGGCGCCCCCCCGGCGCGGCCCAGGGGGGGCGCGCCGCCAGGGCGCCTGGAGCCCTGGTGGCCCCCCCGGCTGTCCTTCGGGCGCAAGGTAGGTTCTGGAACGCTGATTTTTTTATATAATTTTTCTGGATTTTTCCTGGCAGTTCTCGTAACGTGAAAACCTGAAATACAAAAACGGCCGAAAACAGAAACTGGCACCGGGGTGCACTGGATTAGTAGGTTAGTCCAAATATGATCAAAAGTGTATGGAAGTGTATGAATATCATAGCAATATCACCCAAAAGTGGCATGGAGCAAGCAGAAATTATAGATACGTTTTGGACGTATCAACACCAAAGGGGATGGTCCATAATTTGAGGATTCCATGTATCCATTGAGTTTATTGCTTTGTTCCGGTACTCTTTGACAGGAGCACCTTAATCTCCATAAGTTCCTTTAGGCCCCGTTCGTAGCGGGATGGTAGGACAAAAGATGTTGTGCAAGTTCTTATTGCGAGCACGTACAACTACCTGTGGGATACATGCCTAATGTTTGATATTTGCCTAGATGATCATTACTTTTCTGTGTGCCTTGCCCCAAGTTAGATTCATGATATATCTCATCCATGCAGCGCCCAACCATCCATCTCCCTAGCCTACAGTGTTTCAATCCAGCTGGTTATTAGTTGTTACTTTTGCTGTTTACTTTTGCTATTTACTTTTGCTGTCACCACCATCACTATCATATCACCGTTACCACTTATCTTTTGTTGCAAGTTAGTATATTTCAGGTGCGGTTGAATTGACAACTCAACTGTCAAAGCTTATAAATACTCTTTGGCTCCCCGTGTGTCGAATCTATAAATTGGGTTATTCTTACCCGCGAAGACTATCTCGATCCCTTACGGTTGAGGGTTATCAAGTACCGTTTTCTGGCGCCGTTGCCGGGGAGCATAGCAATATTTACAAGTCTACTTGAAGTATCCTACCTGCTGCACTTCATCCGCTATGGGTAAGAAAGGAGACCCCAAGGTTCCGATCTTACTATCCACTACAAGAAGAGGTACTGTTCTGAACACTAGTGCTACACTTGATTCACCTTCTGTTATGAGTAAGTTTGCCTCACCGCCACCACATGATGCTTCTACTGAATCTGTTACTATGTCCGATACTTTTGATGATGCCTCTACTACTCTTGATGATATTAGTTCACTTGGTTATGCCCTTGTGAAACAGATCGCTGCTGCTGCAAAAAAATCTGGAATTGAAATTCCTGTTACTCGCTACCCCATTGGTGGAACTTATGATTATCCTGATTTGAGTAAACTCAAGGAGAGACTCCTTGATGATGATTACATTATGCTTGATGATGATTTATGCAGGGAACTGACAGAGTTTGCCGACTCTGACCCTGAAGCTATTAAGAAGCTGCTTGAAAAACACTCCTTGAAGAACAAGACTGTTCCTGATCCTGAATTTGCTACATCTCCTATATGCATCAATGATCTTGATTATGATTTCTCTGTTGATCTTTCACTTATATCTATGGTTGAAGCTGACCCCTTTTATGGCAGAGAAAATGATGATGCTATTGCACACCTGACCAAACTCACTGAGTTGGGTGGCTTGTTTACCACGGATGAGAAGATACGAAACTTTTATGTGACTAAGCTTCTTCCTTTCTCTTTGAAGGAAGGTGCTAAAACATGGTATGATGCACTACCATGTGGTTCCATTAATAGTACTCAAGACTTAGCTCACTCTTTTGTTGATAAGTACTTTCCTGCTCATATGCAACATGCTGCTTTACAAAGAATTTATAACTTTAAACAGTTGCAGGATGAGCACCTCCCTAAAGCTTGGGGGAGGTACTGTAGTCTGATCCGGGCCAGACCAGGACATGGAGTCCCTAAGAATGAATTAATCGATATATTTTATGCTGGTCTAACTGATGAATCCAGGTCCTATTTGGATAGTTGTGCTGGTTGTGTTTTCAGGAAAAGAACACCGGACGATGCAGAAGAATTGATGGGCAGGATTGCCAAAAACCATGAAGATTGGTCTGTCCCTGAACCACCTCCATCACCAAAGAAGAGGGGCATGTTTGTTCTAAGCCCCGAAGATATGCGAGAAGCAAAGAAGTCTATTAAAGAGAAGGGTATTAAAACTGAAGACGTAAAGAATCTACCCCCTATTGAGAAGTTGTGTGAGCCTACCACTCACCCTCCTATGGTAGAGTTACACTCTCTTTTAGATTTCAACGCAAGTGACATCCCTCATGGTAAGCCTCCTAATCAATGTTTAGATGAGCTTGATAATTTTATTATGAAGCAAAGTCATTTTAATGAGAGGATACAAAGTCAATTGCATGATAATTCCCTTGCTATCAAAAGTTTGCTTGATGTTCTAGGTAGAACAGTTAATGATGTTAAATGTCTTGTGAAGCATTTTCATATGGTTCAAACTCAGCTTGAACAAATTTCTAATGTGCAAAAAGATTTGCTTGCTAACAATGCCAAACAAGATGATTTACAGGCCTTCGGGATTAAGACCCGAGGAGGAACTAGCACTCAAGATCCTCTCTATCCAGAGGGGCATCCGAGGAGAATCGAGCAAGATTCTCAAATGCAGGAAGAAGAAATTATTGGCTCTCCAAAGAAGAAGAAGAAGAAACACAAGGAGGCCGACAATTCCAATGATCCTATTACAAGTGAAGTGTCGTGGAATTAGCACGTCAGATGTCCGGATTAACAGACTTAGTGGTGAGGCCGCGCATCTATGTAGTAGCTTGAGAGGGGTTGAGCGGAATCGAGAGACGCGATGCAAGACACGGATTTAGATAGCTTCGGGCCCCGGGAAACATCATCCGGTAATAGCCCTACATGCTGTTTGAGGCTAGGTCTCATTATGATCCTCGTGGTGTCGCCGGTAAACCGGCTCTTTGTGTCTAACCCTAGAACTTGTCTAAACTTCTCCTCTAACTTGTAACTTCTAACTTGTGAGAGCTTGTCCTCTTTGGGGAGCCCTGCCCCTCCTTATATATGTTGAAGGGGCGGGTTTACATGACTAGTCATAGTAGGACTAGGATTGATCTATTACAAGGAGTCCTACTCTTGCTTCCTTTGTAAGAGAATATTCCTTGCGCTTTATTTATAAACCGGCCCACTATTAATATGAACCGGCCTTCTGGGCCTTGGGCCTTGTCATCCATGATCCGCCTGCCGGGTTACCAGTGAGTGGTATTATTTAGGCAGGTTGCTAGTGAATCATCAAGTGTAAAACGTCTCTTAAGTAAACCACCAAGTCCGGCCGGGTTATAATTCCGGCCGGTTCATACCGCGGGGTATATCCCCGACATGAAGGGCCAGCTGTTGATCCCAACAATATATCTATCTCCGATGCTGAGACTGAAGACGGTGTCGAACCTGAAGGTAAGGATAAGGAGAAGAATGATCCGACTGAAGTTCGAGAAGAAGAAGCACCTGGCAAACGCAAGAAGTACACTAGAGAAGACTTTTCGAGAAGAAGAAGCACCTGACAAACGCAAGAAGTACACTAGAGAAGACTTCGTCGCAAGAAGACATGGGAAGGAGAGAGAACCATGGATACAGAAACCCATGCCCTTTCCAGGTAAGTCTCTCAAATCTAAAGAAGAAGAGCATTACAATAAGTTTTGTGAGTGGATGAAACCTCTTTTTCTTCAAATCCCTTTGACTGATGCTATTAAGTTACCTCCCTATTCAAAATATATGAAAGATATTGTTACTAATAAAAGAAAAATTCCTAATGAAGCAATATCTACTATGCTTGCTAACTACTCTTTCAGTGGCAACATTCCTGAGAAGCTTGGTGATCCAGGTATACCCACCATTCCTTGCTCCATAAAGAATAATTATGTCAAAACTGCTTTATGTGATCTTGGAGCAGGAGTGAGTGTTATGCCTTTCTCTCTTTACAAGAGGCTTTGTTTAGAGAAACTAATCCCTACAGATATCTCTCTTCAGATGGCTGACAAGTCAACCGCCGTCCCGATAGGTATTTGTGAGGATGTTCCCATAGAAGTTGCTAATTGTTTGATCCTTACTGATTTTGTCGTGCTTGACATGCACGAGGATGGGAGCATGTCCATTATTCTTGGTAGACCATTTCTTAACATCGCAAGTGCTATTATTGATTGCAATAAAGGAAAGGTTACCTTCAAGGTGAATGATAAAGAACACACGGTGTATTTTCCAAAGAAGACCGACAAGAGGCATGGCCTCAACTCTATAGAAGATATCGAGACCGTGAAGATTGGAGAATGGGACTGTCCACTACATGTGCACCACAAATACAAAACTATTATGGTGGGGACAATGTCCATTAAAGTAAAGGTGCAATGATCACTTCGTAAGAGGTGAGACTTTTTGCTCTATATATCGCCGGTTTGTTGGTAAGACTTGATCAACCTTACTAGTAAGCATGTTTTATATAAGTAAAAGTTGAGCTTGTTATGTTTTCATTTGTTTTAGCTTTTGTTCTCCTTGTTGTACCAAGTGTTTATGTTTTTGAAGCTTCACAATACTAATCACTGCTCTAAGTTTTCAGAAAGTTTTGCAGCTTTTTGAACTTCGAAAAATTTTCAACAGTGAAGTTTTCAGAAAAATTCCAGAAAAATAAAAATAAAAATTTCCATGCCGGGAGTGACCCAGAGGCACCTGGGGCTGACCAGGGGGGGCCACCAGTGGCCCAGGCGGCCAGCTGGCGCGGCCTGCCCCCTGGTCGCGCCCATAGGGCGCCTGGGGCCCACAGGTCCCACCTCCAGGTGAGTCTTCTTGCTCTCTCTCTCTCTCTTTCTCTCCGAAAACACGAGTTCTGCACTTGTTCTTGCGTTCGTGCTGTTCTTGGAGGCGATTTTCGATCTCTCTCTACAGCCTATCATTCGAGCTGAGATTTTGAACAAATACTCCCTGGTATGTAACTCCTCCACCCCTCCAATTAGATTTTTGGTTGGTGGCTTCATTTGTGAGTATTTAGTAGTTCTTGGTCCTGTATAGATGAGCTTGCATGCATGTGTAGAAATTTATTTTCCAAGTTTTGATGCAAGTTTATGCCTTAGGTAAGTGAGTTGAGTAGTTTGCCTTAATCCACTTTGTTTAATCCTTGTTTTTGTAATTTGTCAAAAATTTCAGAAATGAGTTTGTTAGGAAGGGCAAAAGGGTGGCTTGAGAAGAAGAGGCCCGCGCACTCCGATCGAGTTACTAGAGCTGCAGCTTCACCCTCGATTGCTAGGGTGAGCTACAATGAAGATCATGTGCCCCTAGAGTTGTTGGAATACACAAGTCCAGCACGTGCTATGATGTTCCCATGTGATGAATTCCTTGAAGCTGCGGGAATTAAGGATGAGTTTTATAATCTTTGTGCTAATACAGGTCTGACACGGCTCGTCACGTGCCGTGTTACTCAGTATCAAAAACTCACCTCCGGTTTCATTAACAGTTTTAGATTTAACCTTGATACTGGTTCTATTGAGTTTAAAATTTACAATGATCTTTTGACCATGCCCTTGGAAAAGTTTTGTGAAATAATAGGTGTGCCAAACGTTGGGCGGACGACGAAGATGACCTCTCAGCCCTCCGAGCTGAAAACCATCTTCAACTCTCTCTACAACATGGGTACGAGGGATATTCATCGGTCAAAAAACTCCAGCATCTTATTCCCTCACCTCAGGTATTTTGCGTATTATGTTGCTAGAGGAGTGTTAGCTCGTGACAACACGAGCAACACTTCCGCGCCGGATATCGCTATCCTGGCAACCGCCCTCTCAGGGAGGTTTGATTATAATTTGGGTGCCTTAATTGCTCGACGCCTTGCTATGAACGGTAACAGGGGAGATTTATTTGGTGGCGTTTATGCCACACTTATCTTAGAACATCTTAAAGGCACCCCACACCCTGATGATAAGCCTTTTACTCATTTAAGTTTTGATCTTGCTGCTATGAAAAGGCATAAGTTTGTTACCATGACTTCTGAGTTTGGTAACCTTGTTTATATCTTGTGTTTCAGAACTACCGCGGAACGCAAGATCCGTCTACCTGCACCTCTTTTGTTTGATTTTTCTCGCAGGAACAGATGGTCCTTTGATGTTATCCAGTTCGATGAGTTCATGGTCCAGCATCAGTTTCATAACCCCATGGAGGGGGTTGTGCCCGACGAGGAGGGGCACGGTGAGTTACCACCTTTTCAGGGGGAGACCGTCACCCAGTTTGGTGAAGGGTCTTCCTCTGCTTGGAGTGCGGACCTTTCTTCGTGGGAGGATCCGAGGAGTTCGGTGTACGCGCCGGAATCCTTTTACGACCCTTGGACTCACCAGCACCCCCCGGAGCAGGAGGCTCCTGGGGGCAGTAGCTACTACCAACTTAGGCCAAAATCCTAAGTTGGGGGAGTACGTGCCCTTCTCACTTTTCCATTGTATTATCCGTTTTATTTTTGTTCGCTTTGATCTTTTCGAAGTTTTTGCCCGTTCTTTATTGTTTCTTTCTTTGCAAAAACAACACAAAGATTTTCTCTTTCTTTTGCTTTCGTTCAACCTTTGAGAAAAACCCAAAAAGATTTCCTTTCTCTATTCAGTTTGCTTTGTTTTCAGAGTTCAGCTCGAGTCCGTGATGGCATTTAATTATATTTCCTACGTTCGATCGTGCAAGTGACAAGGCAGTAATGGCGAAGATCGACGGAAGGGAAGCAACAAGGAAATCCGGTATGAACTCTTCTTGTTTCTACTTTTGTACATATGCCTGTACTTATGATCTAGAGACCAGCTTGTAGCGACATAGTGCTATGTTTACAATGCTTTCCCAGTGGTTCATGCTTTCCTTGTGGCTAGTCTCAAATAGCTAGAGTATATAATGTGTTATTGAAATGATTTACATGCATTGCACTGTTTATAGTTTGGTATACTGAGGTGGTATTTCCCTTTGGAGAATTCTTGGATTGACTTGGCACATGTTTACACATGTTTAAGACTAAAAAGTCTGCTTTGCCTTGATGATCTTTGAGTTTCAGAATAGTTATATCACTTTCATGCCCGATTCAATGTTGCTTTGTCACTCTGCATGATTATGACCGTTATTGCTCTCTAGTTGGTCGCTTCCCAGTCTCTTGCTAGCCTTCGCTCGTACTAAGCGGAATTCTGCTTGTGCATCCAAATCCTTTCAAACCAGTTATTCCATATGAGTCCACCATACCTTCCTATGTGGTATTTACCTGCCATCCTAACAAAGACTTTCTTGTACCATCTCGAAACTATTGAAATTTACTCCTATTTTGTGCCCCTGTTTTAGCTCATGAGGAAGTAGTAGTTAATTCATGATCTTCTTAAGTTGGACAAGTTTTATCCCGGGATTGCATGTCTAATCTGCAAACCCCTAATACGAGAAGGAACTGGCATGAGTGCGCCAGGCTCATAAAAGATAATACAACAAACAAACCCTCCTTCACGCTTTGTTCATGAGAAATCAGAAAACTTTTGGCAGTGATAAACAAAGGAGATTAAGGGGATGTGATCGTCCCCGTGCGGGAGCCGTTCCTCGAAACTTGTCCAGTTCGAGAAGTGATTGGGTTGTCTAATAACATTCGATGACGAAATATTGTCAGGACCCCGATCCTAAGTCACGCAGGTCTAGCCTGTAACACATCATATCACTTTGCGGCCTCACGCACGGTATCCCCACGGGTGCCACCTTACCTGGCCCGGGACCGTTTGCGCATTTTGGAACACGTATATGATAGTGTCGCTAGCAGCCATATGACAGAGAACCCGGGCCGACATGAATAGTTATAAACCAAAAGTGGCACTAAATTACAGAGACAGGCATACATGACCCAACAACGAACGTGTCGGTCATCAACGTATGAACCCAAGTCGTAGCAAGCTACAAGGACTTAAAGGAACAACGCGTGACATTTCCCCTAAGGGACAGACACAGGAACGAAGAAGGACACATGCCGGCCAGCCTAAGTGTTCCGGAGCAGTAGCAAGCTACCAAGGCTCAATGGAAGCACTAGGAGACATTTCCCTGTAAGATAGGCTACCAAGGGTAAACAACTAGGTGTCGGATCCCACACATAGCAATACACATTACACGTACGCATGACATGCAAGTATGTGCTGTACAACAGGGCATCACAACATAACTCAATAACTCATATAGATAAAGGCCCAGAAGAGCCATCATAGCATTTATTACAATCAGAGGTCACATGACCTAACATACAGAGCATATAGGCAACGGAAGCATAACATGTCTGAGTACAGACAACTACAAATGAAAAAGGCTGAGAAGCCTGACTATCTACCAGACCCTCCCAAGGGTACAAGATCGTAGCTGAGGTAACAAGCTAAACGTCGAAATCCACGCGGAACCACTAGCGAGACTGAAGTCTCTCTGCAAAAACATAAATTAAGCAAACGTGAGTACAAGGGTACTCAGCAAGACTTACATCAGAACTAACTACATATGCATCGGTATCAACAAAGGGGTGGTGGAGTTTGACTGCAGCAAGCCAGCTTTGACTCGGTGGCTATCCTATACTACGACTGCAAGTAATACTTTGAGGTGGCGCACACGAGTCCACATATTCACCAATCAATACACCACTATGGATCCGCTCCCGTCTCCCTACGAGAAGGCCATCCATAGCACTCACGCTTATCTTGCGCGTTTTAGAGTATCCACTTTCACTTGTCTATGAACTGTAGAGGTAACCCAGAAGTCCATTTCCGCGGACACGGCTATTCGAATAGATCATATATAACCCTGCAGGGGTGTACTTCTTCACACATGTTTCCACCACTTAGCGTCTGCACACGACATGTGCTCGGCAGACTTCAAGCGAAAGCCGACGTGGGTGTAGACAACGACCTAACCAACCACTCAAGTCTCTCGTCCAGGTTTATCGCCTATTTGGGTTCCATCCGTGGGGAGATCCGGCCGGGGTGTCGCTCACGGCCCCAAACGATGTGTACAGGGTTCCCGCGTCACCAAACGGACGACCGGTACACCGTGCCACGTACCTGCCGTGTCACAGCCCAACCCGAGGGTCAGCACTGCGCACGACCTCCAGTAAACTACAAACACCAGAAACTAGTTGCAACTCCTGGACAGAGAACAAGGGCAGTCAATAAGTCGAGCGGGGTCATATTTCAGGGCCCAACGTGTGGTAGTAGCTGTTTCATGGATCAACCAACAAAGAACTCAGTTCCTGAGGACAGTTTCAATGAGACAACCCACCATGTACTCCTACATGGCCTCTCATCGCTACCTCTACCAAATCGTGTTCACACACTTAGCTCTCAACAGCAGGACATGTTCATCACCCTTCCAATTCATCCCCGATGAATCAGACCTGACACAACTCTAAGCAATAGCAGGCATAACCAGAAAGTATGAATGAGTAGGCACAACATGGCTCAAACAACTCCTACTCATACTAGTGGGTTTCAACTATTTACTGTGGCAATGACGGGTCATGCAGTGGAAAGGGGTTCAACTACCGCAGCAGGTAACAGTTGAAGCGTTGTTGTCCTAATGCAGTAAAAGAGAGCAAGAGCGAGAGAGTGGGATTGTATCGGAATGCTCAATGGGATTTTGCTTGCCTGGCACTT
The DNA here is from genome assembly GCA_902687465.1 of Secale cereale. Lineage (NCBI taxonomy): Eukaryota > Viridiplantae > Streptophyta > Magnoliopsida > Poales > Poaceae > Secale > Secale cereale. Next base: position 138,145,062 of record LR738713.1, read on the forward strand.
CTGAAGATAACAATGAGTCTTCATCGGTGTCATCGAACTCATCGTCAGAACGTCGTCTACTGAGAGGGGACAAAACCGACAAACAGAGAAAGAACACAATCAATGTAATGCAACAATATGATGCATGATCATGACATGGCAATATGCTGTGGATTGAGCTAATGCAACTAGCAACACAATCAAATGAAGTTGGTTTGAACCCAAGATTCAAATTCAAACTCCATATGTGGTTATTTAAATGCCATTTAATTGATTTGACCTGGTCAGCAGGTTTAACTTGTTCAAACAGGCATGAAAATGCCATAAACAGATTCCTTGAATTTTTCTGATCATTTTTCATATATAAATTATTTTCATCTGAGCTACGGTTGATTTTATATGATTTTTAGAAGTTTTGGCTATTTTCTGAATTAAATAAATCATTTCTGATTTATTTAGAATTCCAGAAAGGCTTTATGACATCATAGTGACGTCATCACTACGTCAGCAAGTCAAAGGCGCCGGCCCAGGTCAAACCTGACGGCTGGGACCCACAAGTTAGTGTCTCAACTAATTAACTAAATTAGTTAGCACTAAGTTAAACCTAACTCTAATTAATTAGGGGCCAGGGCCCACACGTTAGTGAGCCAGGGCTAATCCTACTTTAATTAAACCTAACTAGGTAATTAGTAGGAACAGGCCCCACACGTCAGTGAGTTAGCGGTTGACTAAGGGCGTGGGGCCCATACGTTAGTGACCCGGGGTGGTCAACCCCCCGGTCAAACAAGTCAGACGCGCCGGCGACTCGACGCCGGCGAGGCCAAACACGGCGGAGAGGCTCGGAAATCCTCCTGCGGCGACCAAATGGCCGGCGGAGGGCACCTACGTGGAGCGGGGACTCATGCGCATCTAGTGGAGGCGTCGGTGCGTGCTGGGGTGGCCGGAGCTCGTCGGAAACGAGCTCGCGGCGGCGCCGGAGTTCGGGCTCCGTCGGGTTAGGCGCTAGGGGGCTCGGGAGGAAGAAAAAGAAGTGGCTACGGGCTCCTGGAGGAACGCTGAGCACGCCGGTGTGCTTGGGCGCGTGCGGCAACAACTGTGACTACGACGGCGACATGGTCGGCGGACCACAGCTCCGGCCGGAGGTGGGGCCGTAGCTAGAGAGCGCGTGGAGGTCGGGGAAGAGGGGGAAACGGCTCGGGGGCTCACGGTGAGTGCAGAGGCGACGACGTGGGCTCGGGGGAGGCTCGAAGCAGAGCAGGGCGACGGAGGGGATCTCGTCGGCCGAAGGTTGAAGACGAGGTCGATGACGGCGCTCCAGGGGCTCCTGGCATCGGGCAGCTCGGCGAGGTGGAAGAGAGGAACGAGGCGGAGCTACTGGGCACTTTGCGGGGGCGTGGGGAGGGCTGCGGCCGCGGTGGTGCTCGCCGGCGCGGCCGCGGCGGCTTCGGCCATGGTGGGAGGGGACGAAGGAGAGAGCAGAGGAGGGGAGAGTAGTGTCCAGGGGGTTCCAGGGGTGTCGTGGCGCCTCCAGGGGGGGGGTCGGGGAGGAAGCAGGCAGGCTGGAGGTGGCCGGCGCGTGGCTGCGGGCGCCGGGCACACGCCCTCGTCCTCCTGGCGGGAGGAGGAGGATGTCTGGCACTGGGCCAGCACAGTGCTGGGCCGGCCAGTGGGCCGCATGTAAGGCCAGGTAATCCTTCTCCTTTTTCTAATTATGTTTTTGTTTTCTATTTTCTGTTTTTGTTTTGCTTTATTAAAAATGCTAGAGCATTTTCATAAATCATGAAAATATTTGTGGGCACATATTGAATTAATTTCAATAGCCCTCAACTAGTTTCACAATTATTAGAGCATTTAAGCTATTTATAGAATTTAAATGCTCCAATTCAAATACAATATGGATTAACTCAAAAATCCAGAATGGTCCTAGAAATATGTGCAACATTTTTGGCAGAGGTTTTTTAATCAATCCAAAAATGATGAACTTTTCCAAAGGCATTTTGGGTTCATTGAAAAATATTTTATTTTGAACCTAGTTGGTTTCATCTGGTGCTAGGGTTTAGTCATCCCCATTTCAGTTTAAGAGAAAATTAAACATGATGCAACAGACAGGTGCTATCCTAATGCAAGGTGAAGCTGGGGATGTGACAAATCACCCCCACTAAACAAGAATCTCGTCCCGAGATTCAGGACGTGAGATAAGAAATTAGAGGGGACACTATCTAACACAATCTTCTCGATCCAGTTTCCTTCCTCAAAATTGTTGATTCATTGCATCCCGTAAATCTTGGCATCCTTGATTTCGAGATCTTTGTCCAAACGGTGACGATGAGAGAAACTCTA